>JASCQY010000232.1:15707055-15718726 GCA_030264315.1 Sardinella tawilis
TGGAGCTAAAATTGGTATAGCCAGAGTCAGAGAAGGACTGGATGAATAGGAGAAAGGTTTGGCTCAGTTAATTAACTGGAGGGGAGATGGAAAATTAACGTATTTCCAAAAATGGTGGAGTTTTGCTTTAAGTGGTTGGTACAGTTTATTGGCAGCAATCTCTTTATTTAAAATATTTGGCACAGACAAAACAAATTGATACATTAAAACACAAACCATCAAATTTTCATCAAATCTTCATCCAATATTAAAAAAAGCATGCATTGACTGTACCCATTACCACACCCTGGTATTAACCTTGTATTATTAGCATTAGCTAATTTACGATGGAACATAATCAGATTATGATTTAACAAAAATGAATGAAGAAAATTGATGCTTTCCCATGGATAACCTTCTCAGTATTAATCTCATAGCTGACAGAATTTTGTTAATAGAATTTACAGTATTCATAAAACACAGTTTTGCTTAGGAGGTAGCAACACAGATAATGTGGCAAGTTGATGGGGTTCCTTTGGTTCTTGTAGCTAACCAATGTGACTTTCAGTAAGTGAATTAATCTCTCAACTCCAACATCAATGTTTGTGCATTTTTGATTCTTTGAATTTCTTTTGCCAGAAATATGGACTCTATCTCATGCTATAGACTTTATCTCACCTTAAAGGAATAATCCGGAGTCAATCAGACCAAATCCCTATTCTTTAGGGAGAAACATTTAGTAACTGGCAGAGCTAAAACTATATTACAACTTATCTCATCAGTCAGCATTGGCTGCTGCTTTGTTTTTTTTGGTGAACATCCTACTTGACATTGTACAGTGTACATTGTAGTATCCCTGTTCTTATTCCTGTCTAGAGCATTCAGCAGCCATGAACAACAGGGATGTGGGTTGATGGATAGGTAGATACTTTATTTTATTACTTGATTTACTCCGGACTGTTGCTTTAAGTTTAGTCAGTTTTGTTTTTATTTCATCTGTATTCTGCATGTAGGCTATAGTCTCATGCCATCTGTTGGCTCCACTGTTCCCAGGTCAGCCTTCAAAGCTGCTATATGTCATGCACAACTCTGAGACGCCGCTGAGCTGCATGGCCCTGTTTGAAGGTGGGCCCTACCTCACGGCAGACGTCAATTTCGATGTGCTCATGCTGAAACTCAAGAGTCATTTCCAGAACGCCAAGGGCCACAAAGTGGAAAGCCGCGGCTCCCGCTACCGTTACTGCGACTTCCTGGTGAAGGTGGGAACGGTCACCATGAGCTCCAGCGCCAGGGGGATCTCTGTGGAGGTGTGTTGGATTCACGCAAGCACAGCCATCTTTACCTGGGCCCAGTTATGTTAGGGATAATGCATTGTCCACCAGTCATTACGGGAAAATACATCCGCAAACAGAACCCTGATGTGAAGCAGAATCAATAGCTTTAGAGTAAAACCAACATTTTTTTAAAGGGCTGTCTGTCTGAAATGTGAATTTGAATGAAAATCAGTTTGTTTCACTACCATTGAATGCCAATTATTGGTATTGGGCAGCTATTCATGGGGCTGAAACAGGAAGTGGATCCCAAATTTGTTTGGTGGGGTGGGGTTTGGGTTGGCAGTGTAAACCTATCTGGCCCATAGCCTTTGTAACTTATTTTCAACATGATTGTGTGCTGATGGCTAATCATTCTGTGATTATGCTCTTGTGACTGCACTAGGTCGAGTACTGTGCATGTGTGGTCCCAGGAGACTGCTGGAATCTTATGAAGGAATTCATGCAAAGCTTCTTGGGGGGCAATGTTCCAGAACTGCCTTCTGTCTTTGCCGCCAAACCTGAAGGATTATATGCCCCTTCAGACTGCATGGACACCATGACCCAGTACCTTGAGCTTTTCAGCAAGGTTCGAAAGCAACAAGTGATTCCAGGAGCAAGTGTACGCTAAGAGCAACGCCTCCATGGGATTTGCTAAATATGACCAACAAAAGAGACTTACAAAGCTCCACAAGCTAACACCTACAGAACGGTTTTATGTGGTATTAAGAATGACTTTTACACCATTTCTACTTCTGAAACTGATGAGGTGTAAATGTGTGAGCAAGAATATACAGACGACAAAGTGTAGATAATGTATAATTTTTCATGTTTGTTTGTAACCCTGTCATGCCATAACACCTGTCATGAGCGGGATATTTTTTTTAATAATCAAGGACAATTAAATGATAGTAATAGTCATCTTGGAACAGTGCAGACTCTGAGCCAGTTGACAGTTTAGGTAATTATATTTTGCATTTATTGTTGTATGACATTTTCTGGTATGTGCTGAATTTAAAATATTTCCAATATAACTGTTTAGAGAAAAGCTCTTTGGAGAGGGAGTGGACTATGATTAAGCATGCGCAATTATTGGGGGAGAGGTCTATTGTTAGAGAAGCATTGTTTATGACAAATTACAGCAGGGCTAAGTATATTTTGAGATGTTGTAAAGTGCACATCGGGTCAGTGAGATTGGTCGGCGCATCACAGTACGAAGTCATTCGGAGCCTTTTCACAATCCGACCGGCAAAGGTCGGAGTCATGCAGTAGATTCACTGAGAGTAATTGGTTGGCGGAAGATTGATCACTTTCCATCCAATCAGAGAGAGCGAAGGCTAAAGTAAAATAGTTTGGTTGACTCGAGATCTGTGACAGCTCGCGCGTGCAGATGATGGCGGTAAATAAAAGCCGTATACAAAATAAAAACCATGAAAACCTCTATTGTAGGACAGTAACACTACGGTGAAAGAAGGAATAGATAAATCCCCGGTGAGTGTCAACTACTATAACTGCGCTGTTTGATGTTTGATTAAAAGTTGGGCGCTTTTGTTTGTCGGTGTTTTGCACAGAAAATGACTTTATTCTTGCTTGGTTGACCTCGGTGTTTTTATTAAAATATTAACATAAAAGTTGATTTCAAAATCTTAGGCTGACTTTGAACCATCTGCTAAATCAAGACAAAGGAACTGTGCTGTGCGTTGTTATCAACACCACCCAGAAGTTGTAGAGAGATTTCGCTGAAGAGAGAGGGTCTAGCAGAGTGGTCTTTGTTCTGGTAAGTACATCAGTGTAGCTTCCCTGCTATAGCAAGCTAGCTAGTATATCGCTAGCTATTGATTGCCTGCATTGTCTAAAATTTTGAACAAGACCGGCAAACTGGTGCAATGGTTGAGATGGGCAGTAATGTTGCCTGTGTGGAAACATCAACACGCAGTCGAGAAACAAAAGACATGGCTAACCAAATAGCGTCATGGAAAATCTGTTCATGGCAGGTTAGAGCAAAGTAGGCTTGTCAAAGCCACGTAGTTTGGGCTAGCATTAAGCGCATTGCCAGTAAGCGTAAGCTAGCCAGCTAGCCAACCAACTAACCTGCTAGTGTTTGATAGCTACAAGTCGGCTGGCTTACCAGCTAGCTAATTAACACTTGGGAGTCGATTATCCAAGTTAGTTTTTATATTACCATACAAACCTGAAGTATGATTGTTCCTCCCGACGCGTTTGTTTCATGACATTCTGGCTAGCATACTAATGCACTAATAATGAAGCCCTTCAATTAGCCCGCTAACATCATGGATGTATAGACCATTTAGCTAGATTTTACAGCCATGGTTTGAAATGGTGTGTCCCATCACCAAACCTGGGCTATTTTTTGAGACAGCTAGCTGACTAGCATGCGACCGAACAATACCAGAAGCTCTGTCTCAGCCCCAGCCTCGTGAACGTAGGTACCTTCATGGCTGCTTAACTTTATAACATTGCCACAACGTTATATTAGGCTTAAATTATGATCTTCATTTCTTAAGCATTCGTCTCAACAGTGGTAAGCAAATTATTTTCCCAGGTTTCAGGTTTGTTTACAACTTGTCTAACGTTGATAGCGGCAATATATTCGCCTGATATAACATCAAATAATGAGTTTGACTGTTCACGCTGAAGGACAAGAAGTTGATAGATACCTAGATAACGGTACTATGTTAACGTAGTCGTTACCTTTTTGACAACTTTGAGTGTAAAGATATAACATTAACGTTTGCTAGCTGTATGTTTTACAGCACAAGCCTAGCTTTGCTTTGTACCGGACCATATCAGAACAATGGTATCAAAACCAAATATTTACCCCTTTAACACTCAGGCGTAGCCGAACTTGGTAGCTAATTGAGAATGTCTTGATACCTATTGGATGTAACAGCCACAATAGTGAAATCCCAATTATTAACTGTTTGCTAGCCTTGCTCTCTATTGACATATATTTATTTTTTTAGCATTTGGTTATATTTTTCTCTTTTTAAAAGATTTGGTAGACCACAAGATGCCTTAAAATGAAGGCAAGTGTTATTGTTCTTGACATGCATGTCCTAAGCCTTGGTTATGAGATCTATGTTGTACCATTACTCGAAATCCCTTCCATTTTGTTTTTCCACTTATTCTGGGTTTCTCTTGCAGTGTTCCAATGTGTGCCTGTGGTTTGGAGGTGGTTGTCTGAAAGCTTCAGTAAAACTTTCATCGTTCTAATGGTGTCTGTGCCTTTACCATCACCAGTGGACTAACTGCAGGCATTTCACTGTAAGTACTCTTAAATGTGGCTTAATATGAGTAATAAAAAAACAAGGACAAACTTGTCGATAATTCTTCAATTTTCAAATATCAGCCTATATTTTTGAAACACTGATCGGTGGCAGAACACCCCCTCTGTAGGCCTGAGCAGACACAGCAGGAGGGGAGTCGCACAAAGGACCCACAAGAGGCATGGGAGCCCATTCACTCCAGTGGCCATTAGACTAGAAGCTTGGCCTCTCTGTCTTTTAAATAATGTGAATGCCAGAATAGTCCCCCCCCCCCCCCCACCCCATCTGATTAATTATCCAATTGTATTGTGTTACTATTCGTGTCTTTTTGTGTGGTTGTTGTCTTTCATCCATTTATTCACTTTTTGTTTATCATGAGGTTTATGAAGTTTAAGTTATTACTGAGGGAACTTTGAAGCCTGAAGGCCCTGAGCACAATATGAAGTTGGGGCTCTGCTAAGCACCTGTGTTTTCCCTTTCCCAGGATGTGTTCTCTGTGGGCGTGGTGGCCAGCGTACCCGTGACTGCGTGAGCACATGGTGTTTCGGCGGTTGTGATGGACCGCTGCAAGCACGTGGGCCGCCTGCGCTTGGGACAGGACCACTCAACGCTGAACCCACAGAAATGGCTTTGTGCAGACTGTGGCACCTCCGAGTCGGTGTGGGCATGCCTCAAATGCGCCCATGTGGCCTGCGGCCGCGACCTCCACGACCACGCGCTCGGACACTTCCAGGCCTCGCGCCACCCGCTGGCCATGGATGTGCGTGAGCTGGACGTCTTCTGCTTCGCCTGCGGCGACTATGTGCTCAATGACAATGCCGAGGGGGACCTCAAGCTGCTTCGCGGGGCGCTCTCCACCATCCGAAGCCCCAACCGGCGCTCGCTGCGCTCCTCGGCGGCTGCGGCGGGTGGCGAGGGGGGCACGTGGATGGAGGCGGAGGGGATGCTGCGGCCGCCCTCGCAGGTGGCGCTCTGGCACCGGCGGAAGGCGCTGCTGGGCCGGGTGCTGCGGCAGTGGCAGCAGCGTCGGCAGGAAGAGGAGCGCAAGCGCAGCCGCAAGCTGGAGGAGGAGCGGCAGGAGCAGCGGGAGCGCCGCGAGGTGAAGCGGAGGCTCATGGGAGAGCTGGCAGGCAACAGCGGTGGGCCGCCACGGAAAAGCGCCCGCTTGCTCACGCAGGCGCCTCGGCCCACGCTCGCCCTCGTGCCCGTCAAGTTTCGCGACCCTCCCGAGCGTCTGCCGCAAGCCTCCCCGCCGGCTTCATCAGCCGTGCGGAGGCCTTCGGCGCTGTCGGTCAGGAACGCCAACACCACGTCGCCGAAACCGCGCCGGTACCACGCCTCCTTGTCGACGCGCCGCAGGAGGCTGGCGCCGGGCGTGACGGGTCTGCGTAACCTGGGCAACACGTGCTACATGAACTCTATCCTGCAGGTGCTGAGCCACCTGCAGAAGTTCCGCGAGTGCTTCCTCACACTGGACCTGTGCGAGACGGAGGAGCTGCTGGCCAAAACCAAAACCTCGCAAGGCGTCAAGGGCGTTATGGTGGGCAGCGCGGGGGCGCTGGGCTACCCCTTGGGCCGTGGTGCAGGCGGGGGAGATGCCAGCGGAGGAGGTGCTGGTGGTGAGACTGGGGGGGTGCAGGGCGAGGCCAGGGGTCCGGCTGCGGGCAGCAACAAGGAGTCCTCGCGCTCATCCTCGCGCCAGCGCATGTCGCTGTGCCACGAGCTTCACACGCTCTTCAGGGTCATGTGGTCGGGCCGCTGGTCGCTGGTGTCGCCCTTCGCCATGCTGCATTCGGTGTGGAACCTGATCCCGGCGTTCCGCGGCTACGACCAGCAGGACGCGCAGGAGTTCCTCTGCGAGCTGCTGGACAAGGTGCAGCAGGAGCTGGAGTCCAATGGCAGCAAGAGGCGCATCCTCATGCCCATCACCCAGCGCAAACTGTCCAAGCAGGTGCTAAAGGTGCTCAACACCATCTTCCACGGCCAGCTACTCAGCCAGGTAAGCCCACCCCACACCCCCACCAGATCTCTCTCTCTCTCTCACACCTAACTGTTTTTGTTTCATTTTTGGCAGTTGTGTGGCCTGTGTATAGCGACCATGTTGCCAGTCTATTATCATTTCCCATGTTCGCTGTTAGAGCTTTCACCTTGCCTGTAGAGTGAGATGCCACTTGTCTCGTACTGTAAAATACGCGTGTGAGGTGTATCTCGAGCCACGCCGCCTCTGTGAACTAGCTAGAGAACAGAAGTGGCGGCCATTTGTCACACAAGAGGCCAACGTGTCAGAAACGCCATCTGAAAAGATTCAGCGAAAGGTGGTAGCAGCTCTGCAGCAGTATCACATCGCACGCAACCACAAAATGACACTGGAGAAGGACTACACATGCCATGCCTCTGGCATTGCGATTCTGCTTTTGAGGAATGCTGTCACATTAAACGCTATCTGTTACATTTTTGCTGTTTATAATTGAGCCATCTTTTAACCATTATACGTTTTAAATGAATCGGAATGAAAGATTTAAAGTTCCCATTAGTCTTATTTCTTTTGTGTAAAACTTCCACATCTAACTTCGGTATAGATATAAGTCATAATGTGATGCTTATTTGAATGCTCTAATGGCTGTGGAACTCATTAAGTCCTTTTGGTTTGGAATCATGCAGCCGGGGATGCATGAGGATTCCACTAGAATGAGAAGAGGAGCCCAAAGGTCTTTACCATATGTGCACAGATAATGAGCATCGAACCTACCCATTTAAGAGCAAACAAACAGAAATGCATGCTCCCAAGTAATCAGGTGATTAGAATGTCTGATAGAAAAGGGAGAAATGATACTTGCTGATGATCCAGTCAGATTATCCTGCCAAGCTATGTTAGAAGGGTATTTAAGAACTGCTGAATCTGCGGTCTTGGGACCTCAAAAGCATCTGCTACTTTATGCTAAACCACATGGGTCTATGGATCCTAAGGGTTCCCTCTACTCAGAGTTTTGTGTGTGCGTGTGTGTGTGTGTGTGTGTTTCTGCCTAGTTGCACATATTCAACTGTGTCCTCACTCTTTAAATACTACTACTTTTAAAAGTCTTGAGTTCTGAAGAAAGTTGAAGGACAACTTTCATAATTATGTTTGTGCCATACACCTTAAATAGGAACAGAGCTTTATTGTTTGTTTAGATTTTGCGTTCCTATTGCGGAAGTGTTTTTGCCATGTAACAGTCGTAATGAAGTTCCAATTCAATACAAATTTATTTAGCAACCAAGTATGCCGCAGAGATGGACACCCCTGCAAAGCTGTTTTCCATGTCAGCATGGCTTTCCTGATGACGCTCTTTGGTGATCAGATGCAGCGTCAGTGTTTGTTTGTTTGCAATATAGACAACTGTAGAGCGTTTGTGAAGCAACAAGCCTATTCATATTTGAGGTAACCTTTGAGGCTTGGTCGCTTGCCTCTGTATAAATCTAAGATCTTGTGGTTCTGTATCCAGAGCATGTTGTTCGTCATGCAGACTTTAATCGATGGGAGGGAAACCACAGACCCATCTGTCATCACTGACGTGACGGCAATCTAATAATGAAGTAATTGGACTCCATTGCCTGTGACTCAGAATCTTGCCTTTTATAACGAATCAATTAATCACCCTTAGCAACCCTCCAGTGGTCGACCTTGAGAAACTCAAATTGGACGTGTCTATGGTGGGAAGGGAAGGATTATCTGTGGCAAGGCCTGCATTCGTCAAACTGGGCACAGACTTTTCTAGCTTTTCATAATTTCAGCTCTCCTTGTGTGTGTCTGATTCAGTAGGTGTGTCCTGAGTCCTGATTGAAACCTAGGCTTGACTGACGTCCTTAAAAGCCTTCCGCTAAGGCTACAAGCATCATTAAATATTAGAGACTTGAAGGGAAAATGGAGGAGGAGCGAGAACTCCGCCCTGTGTCTCTGGATTACTCTAGTCCCGTGTCGTTGGGTTGGCATCTTGTAATCAAGAGATCCCCAGTTCAACCCAGCTTCTTCGGGCCCGCGAGTGGAAGGCCTCAGGGAGTTCTCTGCAGCTGACTGCTCCATTAAAAGGCAGCATATGACGCTGCAAGCATGTTCTGTGCGGTAGATAAGCCCTTTATCAATTCAGGTCTTTTTGAGCGCCCCTACTCTTAAACACAGCACTGCACAGTGCTTTCGGGAGAGACACTCATGAGCTCTTTGTTTCTATTCATATTCTGCTGCTCAGCGGGAGAATATTAATTTTGTACCTCTCTTATTAAAATTTAGGCCTACATTAGTTGATTCTCTCCCCCTCTCTCACTCCTTAAATCTTTTGCCTTCTTTGCTTTCTCTGGATCTCTCTTCTTTTTCTCCATAATTCTTTTTTCCAATCCTTTTTTTGATTTCTTTTCCTCTTGTTTGTCTTTTTCCCTGTTTTTATATTTGTGTCTCTCTCTCTCTCTCTGTCTCTCCCCTTGTCCTCCAGGTGACGTGTCTTTCTTGCAAGCACAAATCTAACACAGTGGAGCCGTTCTGGGACCTTTCTTTGGAGTTTCCTGAGCGCTACCACAGCGGGCAGAAGGCGTCCGGCTCTCTGGGCCTTAAAAGCTGCTCTCTCACAGAGATGTTGGCCAAGTTCACCGAGACGGAGGCGCTGGAGGGACGCATCTACGCCTGCAACCACTGCAACAGTCAGTACCCTCGTTCTACACATCTAGGCCTCATGCACTCATTCAGTCAATCAATCTGTCAGTCAATTTACTATCTACAGTAGTTACAGTCTTGGTACACTTCAAGTAAAATAAAACAAAACGGTCAATAAATATGCCCTTGACTAATCATTGGCCATTTCCAAAATGGCAGACTGCTGCTACTTATGGCATACAACTTGAATGAAGTTTGAAGATGAAGAATACCATTGTCAGGTTGTTAGAAATGTGTGGTCATCCTAGTTCTGTGCACAAGTCAGGAAAAACACACCTTGTCTTAATGCAAAGAAATCTTGCAATGATGTCTTATACTTCAAGTAGTATGGCAGTACAGTGTTGGTCACTGATGCAGAATTTACTTGTGGCGATAGCCTGCGTATGGTAAAAGTAGAGATCGTCAAGGAGAGTTTACTGCGGGTGCATTGTTTTTAAATGAACGGAAAAAAAATATTTAAATAATGCACATTATTTTACTTAGTAGGAGGAAATTAGCCTGGACGTGCCGTCCATGTAAAGCCTATGTGTGGGAAACTCTGCAGTATGCCATTTTGGAAACAGCAATTGTGTTTTGGCTGTATCCTCTTTTTGTAGTGTTATTGTTCCATTGTGTCACACTTTGTTAGACATGTTTACTCAAAAACATACTTTCCTGTTTCAGTACTGTGAACAGAGACCGATAGCTAATTGGGGTTTCGCCATCATGGACGCCTTTTGATACTTGGCGTGCATGTTTGGATTGTTAACAATCCAGGTTGCTTGCATGCTAGGTATGAGAGTAATCAATGGGTTGGTTTGGTATGTTCTTTGTGTGACAGAGAAGCGACGAAAAACGTCTCACAAGCCACTGATTCTCACAGAGGCCTGCAAGCAGCTTTTGATCTACCGCTTGCCTCAGGTGCTACGGTTACACCTCAAACGCTTCCGGTAAGTTCTGTCATTTCCCACTTGCCAGCTTTCATCACCAATCATAGCCCTTGTTTATTATTGTTACTTTTTTAACCATTTCCCCTTGACTATGGATTCTTGGGTTCTACATTGCGGTACTACTACTATAAAACTTTTGCAAAAGCAACCATTTAGCAATCAGTTTTACGAAGAGCTGAGCTATCAATTCATGTATTAAAGTTAGCATAACTTAAATCCACCTTAGTCTATCGAGAGGTTTTTATTGAACTTATCAAGGCTCATATGTGAATATTAAGTTTTTCCAGTAAAGATTGAGATCAGGAAATTGTGACATGTAGTCTTGTTGCGCAAGGCTTTTAAGAAATAAGCGAAAGCTTCCCCTTACACAAAAATAGGCTTCTGGCACACTTGTCGAAAGGTTACTGCAATATTGCCGCAAATATGCTGCAACCTAATTTGCATAATGTAAATATGACATTGCAGCAAAGTTGCCACAAACCTTCGCCAAATTTGCAGCATACTTATGGCAAACAAGCAAATTTGGCGTCAAAAGTTCACCAGAAGTTTGCCATTGCTGGCAAATTGTTTTGGCAAATCATTGGCTAACACATTCGCAAATTGGCAAACTGTCATTGTTGCCTGAAGATTGCCGCAGGTTTATTTTTGTAAGGGTCGTTTCCAATACACAAGCAACTTGTAAAGTTATCTCAATTAATGCTTGCAAAACAGTACTTCACAAAAAATAATATAAAGAGAATTCCAAGTTAACAGATCTGTTGAAAATCTAGTTTGAACCTTCACATGACTTCAAAACAAAACAAATCATGTTTTTGTGGAAATTCAACTTCCTCTTTACATCCGTACAAACACCTAAAGATGACATGGCTTTGGTTTTAGACATGGATGTTGCAATGCATACTGACACTGAAAAAGATTCTTGCCTGCCTCTGTTACGTCATTGGCCTTCTATGCATTGCTGCCCTACCCATCATTACAATGTCCTCTGTGTAACTAGATAGACCTGAAGACCTGAAAATTGGCTCCAAACTGTATATGACTTCAAAAGGTGTAGCTGTACCTAAAACATAATATTTACTGACGTTTAATCTTCAATCAAAAGGCTCAAAAAATGAACAGTGAACAGATCTCAAGATTCTCAGGGAACTAATTACATCAGCAGTAACTCAATTTATACTGGAAGGGAATGAAGCTCAGTGAACTTTCCTCTGCAGTAGTTCCATATCTGGACACAGAAGACTGTTCAGTTAGTAATGCAGCTGTCTTTAGGCTTGGATAATGAGGGTTTAATTGGTTACTTACAACTGATTTCACTATTGCTTAGCTTTGCTTGTTTGGTGTTTGTGATTATTGTTAGCCCACAGGCTGGTTGCTGCCCATTGATATGAAACGGTGATCAAAGTATAATCAGAGACACTTATATATAGGGAGACACAGCACTAGCAAAGTGCTCCCATAGAAATGCATTGGAGCCGATCGTAACGC
>JASCQY010000232.1:15733178-15748691 GCA_030264315.1 Sardinella tawilis
CCCCCCCCCCCCCCCCCCCCCCCCCCCCCCCCCCCCCCCCCCCCCCCCCCCCCCCCCCCCCCCCCCCCCCCAAAAAATACTGTCGTCATCTTCCTAGCAACCTGCTTGACAACAAGTAGGTCACAGAGCCTTGTAGGGAGCTGGCACCTGAGTGAACAGACTCTAGACACTGGTGATGATGGTGAGGTTTATCATGCAGGTATGCATACTAGCTATCAATAAAGCTTAAAAAGGTGTCAGTTTAAAGCACTAAAAATGTTAGTCAAATTGTTGATTGGTCATATCGAGCAATATAATGTAACATACATCCTACATAATCCATTACGATCCACCATTAATTTAATATACCACAATAAATATCACAAAAAAGAGTCAGCAAATATACAGTACATATAATTTTATTTCCATCTCATAATCAAGTAAATGCATATCCAGAACATGTGACTTTTTACAATAAATATGTAGATTTATATATATATATATTTTTATACTTTTATTCGCCTAGCTTTAGACACAGAAGAAGGGAAGGCCCTGTGCACTCCAAGAAGCAGATTAAGTGCAATTTCTGGGGTACTGCAAACTGATAATGTAAAAGGCATTTTTGTTTAGGTGGTGCGTATTATTCAAAGCCATTTAATTTCTTGGTTTCTTTGAGAATGTCATTGAGCTTTGATGCTGCCTATCTCCCCCATTGTGTCACCCATAGCAGCAAGAGAAAAAAAATAATAAAAAAAGGTAATAAATTATAACTCTGAATGAGCCTTTTACATTCAGAGAGAGCTTGAAGAAACAATTGCACTGTGAATTAAATAAAATGTGCATTAGTATGTGGAATTAGCTTACTTAGTATATGGAGGTCTAGTGTATTTCTCCATTAGACTCCTTCAAAGGCCAGACAATTGTCTAATAGACTTAAATTTGTGGCACTTAATGTTAGCTACAACATGCCTATGCCTGCAGTACTGCAAAAGCTGTGCTAGAGCTTTGGGTGGTCAGGAGGAATTAAAACATAAAAGTTAAAAAGAAAAAAAATACATGAAGATTTCTAGAGTTGTACAGGTCTTCTTTTTCCTCCTCAATCATCTCATACGCACCAGACCTTTGCATATTATTTGAGGTTAATTTCAACCATATTATGAGAGCAGATTGTTAATGATGTAGATAACCAGTACACATAAGCCTTCCTTACAGTAGTGCTACTTTTACATGTTATTTTGTGAACCTGACATGATAACAATTTCCTATAACACATAAAAAGGAGAGGCTTCTCAGTGTTACCGTGACAGTAAAAAAAGAACAATATAAAAAGAACAGAGTATTACAAAAACACCTTGGAAAACTGTGCACCTTTAGAGAACTGTTTCTAATACTTCAGTGTTTTGAGTTTGCCTCGCCTTTTTGCTAAGGCACTCCTATTCTGCCTTGCCACTGTTCATCTATGATGGAATATGGGTACCTAAACAGTCTATGCATGGTAAACAAAGGCACTTCAATTGGTCTTGCTCTTATGATTATCCCACTCAGTCAGAACTGTAACACCATGGTGCAGTTTAGACAGTTTAAATAAAGCACGAACCAGAGGTAAAGTTCATGTTGGTCCACGGTAGAGCATAGTCAGGCATGTTTGTAGACCGCTCTACCATTCAGAGGCTAGCCTGAGTTACAAGACCACACCCCAGCAGCGACAGCAATCCCCTACTGTGAGGTTCTCAGAAACGGTTCTGAAAAGGGGGTTCTTGCGAGTCAGACAGCCAAGAATTCGCCAGAGGAGCTGGAAAACAATACCTTTGAGGTGTTGTCTATATACAAGTCTTTAGGTATATTTTCAAAAGTGTGTACAGTGCGTGTGATGTGTTATGAGTTCCTGAGAGAAGTAGTGAGTATATGGCTGGCCAGTGGGGTTTCCTGGTTCACTCCCAGTCATCCAATCACTGGCCTGATTTTCTGGCCGTGGCCACTACCTTTCTCTTTGCCTGGTAGAAATCTGAAATCAAGCCAGAGAGAGAGAATAGTCAATTATAGGCACATAAATATGTAATAACATGATAAGCCAACTGAAGATGTGACAGTGATTGCAATATTACATTAAACATTAAAATGAACACTAGCATAAAAGCACACACATGCACACACACCTGTAATATTGGTTTGTTTCCTCTTCAGCGAGTTGCTACTGGCATTGTTTTTTACAGGGGTTCTCTCTAGGTTCTCAAAGTTGTTTGTGTGCCTCTCTGGTGTTCCTGGGAGGTTTTCCTTCCCGATCTGTGACATGCTAGGCGTGGCATCTGCTGACACTGAATCTGTCTCCATGGACACACTAGCCTCCGAGGATGTGGACACTCCTGAAGAGCGGGTGTTCTTGTTAAGGGTGGAGGACCGGTACATCAGGGGAACCTTTGCCCCAGAAACACCTTCCCACTGGAAGTCACCGTCGTTCAGGGGTTTTTCAGTGAGGAAGTTGAATCCCCAGCGCCGCGATGCCTCTTCCAGGTCCTGCTTCAGTGCTACGCTGTAGTCCTGCTGCAGTTGCTCACGATCCACTGGCCCAAACAGGTTCCGCCTGGCTGATCCATTGCCCAGAGACCTTAAGACGCGCTTGTGGAAAGACATGGTTCTACACTGTGAAGAGAACAGAGAACAAAGACTAGGGATTAGAGATATTCTACATGATGACAACAAAATTTGTGAAATGAACTTGAATTTTAGTTCTACTAAACTACTAAGAACTATTACCACTTCTATTATTGCACAATTCTCATGACTAGGCCATTCTTTTGGTATGACAAAATGTAAAACTTCACTAGTACATTACAATTTGACACCACCATGTTAAAAAAAAGTAAAAAGTAAGAAATCAAAATTTTTACATAAAGAATAAATTAACTTTAACACAGTATCTGAAAACTCCAACCAAACCAACTGCCATTTGATCTCACCATGGTTGCAACAAATTGAGCTTCTTTCCTTGGGCACTACCTTCACTGCTGGTATGGTAAGGCTATGTTGAAACTAAAGATACTAATCAGATGGAGCAGAGCTTTTTAAACTCTGGTCAGTCACCAGTGACTCATGAAGGCCCACCCTCCCATGGGCTGGCCTTGTCTAGTACATGCCTGGGCAAAACTCCTAGGGACATGCAGGGGCAAGTCTAATCGGACAGCCATAATAGCCAACTACCACCTCTAGGGGGCGATAAAAGCACACCACTGAGATGAAATGTGGGGGTAGCAGTTGCAAACTCATCATTTTCCAACTTTCTCAGATTACTTTGGCCTTAGTAAGAATTTACCCCATCTGTCTGTCTCAGGTCTGTGGTATTTGAGATAATATGGGGGAGCTTAATTTCTTGTGGGCTAAATGTAGGCTACTTCCCTTTTCCATCTACCATAACTTCTAATATTAAGAACACTCACAGATGAGGCTTTCAGTGTATTTCAGGTAGGCCTATGTAGAATACCTTTAAAATCCTCTAAAAATACCATGATCTGCAAATATATTATCATCTTCATTTAAGGGCCCTCTTACCGTGTAACTCTAGATCCTATAGGCTATCCCTACAAATATATCAAAGTCTCTGGTAGCCTAGACTATATCCTTTCAGCATTTCCTGGTTTCAATGATTTGAAGACAATAGCGCTGGGAAACCACCATGGTCAGTTGGGTAACTTCAGGGAAATTACACACAGTGTGGCCAGACTGGGGAAGCTGAGGGTGGGGGCTTGACAGATGAGTCGAGTTACATTCAAGAGTATTTTTCTCTTCCTTTCATAGTAGACAGTTTACCACAATACAACTTCCTCTTTTAACAGCTTTGTTGGGCCTAGTCTACTACTGAATTTAACCAAAGATCACAAGTGACTCATCAGAAATTCCCCACGCAAATCACTGAATTATTGCCACAGGTTCTTACTAAGATGTGGTTTACAATAAACAGACAGGGAGCGGCTCAGTCTGATGTCATTCTGTCACAATACTGTCAGTCTATGAGACAGATACCTTTCCCTACCTCTATGAGTCTAGTAGCCTAAATGATTCATCATATTTTGGCCTACTGAAACATAAATAAATCTTTTAACAATAGAACACGCTCAAACGCTTCTGAGCATAGGCAACAATAAGGTAGTCTAGGCTATGCTTACATTTTTCTTTGCCTGCTGAAGATCATCTAGGTAATGGCTAGTTATTAGCCTACCCCTTTTGAATTATAATGCAATAATTTCATTCAAATGGACTACGACCAGTGACATCTCGTGACCAGTCATGACCCCCATGTAGCCTATGTCTTCGCAAAAATCTGAAGAAATGGCTGACGTAAAAAAAAAAAAAAAAAAAAAAAAGGTGGGGAAAAAAATCAAATGTAATGGCGGGAGGGGGGCGTATTGTACGATTGGTTCAAGTCATATTTGACACACCTCAGACCGCTGCCTACTATTTTACTCCACGTGAATCTGTAACTCGTGCGACCGGTGAAGTTCACTTCGAGGTTGACACGAGTCTTTTTTTTTTTCGCTCTTGAAACGGCTATTGTAAAAATATGACGCCTCACGGCCACAGTGCTAAAAACACTCAAGTTCATTATTTAGGACCTCATAAGCTTTTAGAAAGGCCAGACTATTTTAACCTGCATTTCGTTCAACACAGACTATTAGAACACAAAAGTTAGTAAGTTTGTAACTATAGTCTGTTCACCGAAATAGTCTGCAACAGTGTAACAGTTTTCTATGAGATGGATCAATGCGAAGTGAGCATGTAAAAGAGTTTTCAGGCTAATTGATAGGTTTAAAAATAACTAGGAAAAACCATACTGTAAGCGCTTTGGGGAAAATAACATTTAACTTACAGGTCAGTGTTGATCCTGTTGATCCTCAAGTTGTACAAGACGACAGCAAAAGTTGCCTACTGGTGTATTTCTTTTAGTTTCCCTTTGAAGCTTCGCATAAACCGAAAATATACAGTTAAAAAGTTCTCTTGAGTTAGGCCTACATCCACTTTCAAAACTCAAATTGCGAATAGTATCCTCTCAGTGTAGCACAGTCTAGGTTGACAACTCGGCATGCTATGGGTCGAACTGTACCTTCGACTGAAGGCAGAGATTTTATGAACTTCGTGGGCGTGGGGCCTCTCTCGTGGACGGGCGGAGCAAGCTGGTCAAAACACGTGAATTTATCACGGTAAACACTTAGAGACACGTGAATGCTTTGCCCTCTTTCATTTTTTTTCCCAGATTGAGGAAATACCTCTGCAGTCCACTTCCACGGACTCCTTGTGGAGCTCATTATTGGAGACATTCCAGTGTCCCACACCCACGCAAAGACAGTCAGATCTATTTCCAGACACATTCCCAACCATGAGCTAATTGTCTCTTTGTAATTTTGGCATAGGCCTAGGTTGAAAAGTGGAGAAGCATAATTTTGTTCTCAATGCATAGCTCAAAAATCAATAATACAATTTTGTATAGGCTACTAATAAATGTGGTCCTTGTAGGCTATTGGATATTTATCCTGATTTATTTTCTTATGTTCTCATAAAAAATTAATACCTTATTACAATTCACCACACAATCCTTCTGTCTCATTTAGACTTTAGCAGCAGGCAATAAAAAAGAGCCGGTCGATTTTGCTGGGGCATCCGAGACTCCGCCCTCTAATATCGAAATCCGCGCCGAAATTTGAGGCAATATCCTCCCACTCCACGTGTTTCTCAAGTCAGGTTTGTTTATGTCAGCCAACTTTTCTCTTAGTTCCTGCTGGATAGGCTACGCCCCCTTTGCCTTGGCTGCATGCCAAGTTCCCAGCGCATTGACTATCCCAGCGCATTGACTATGAAGAAGCTCTCGGCCAAACAGCATCTCAAACACAGGATGAAGGGCTTAATAACCGGTACCAAAGTGGGACAGTGACTTTTTTGTGTGGTGTTTCAGGAGGTTAACAATCTCCGTTCTGATCACAGCTGAATGGCTTTTTTGTTTCTTGGTTTAGAAAACAGTCACAAACTGCAGGTCTTTTGTGAACATCTCTAATTAAACTGAAATTCTCTTGTTTTCAAGAAAGAATGAGAGCAACATCATTTCATTCAATGTAATTTTGTTGCCCTCCATCAATTAGGCAAGCAAATTTGGTGGTACTTGATGGTGAATTAGCCCCTATACTTGCATTATAGCCATTTGAACAGCATGGACTTCTATGAAGCAATTTCTTAGTGAGTGTTTCAGCCTAAATGGGACATAGCAGTCAAAGTTTGTATCATTGTGTGCACCATGGTCAATCCAGTAAGCACATAGGAGAAGAACTGGATAACATCAGAAAGAGTAGAAAAGAATGTTGAGGGTAAACAACACTTATTTATTTATTCACAGTTTATTAATTTTATACACATACAAGTAGGCTTGTAATGGCTAATATAGGCCTATATTCTAAAAAAGCAGCAGCAACTTGATGCTTCTGAGAAGTTGTGCATATTATTAAGAAGCTTAAAGGAAAAATGTGGCGTCAATTAGCCCATATTCCTCTTCTTTGAGGCTGCCAAGTGCTGTCGGTTGATATAAGAATGACAGCATTTGGTACAACATAGACTGAATTTGTAGATGCAGGCATAAGAAAATAGGAATGTACCGAATCCTGATTTTTAAGGTTCTGCCGAATACCGAATCCACTGCTTAAGACTCATCCGAATCCGAATCCTACTCCGATCATCAGCTAATTATGCCGTGAAAAACATCAAACATCATTTTCTTAATAGCAAAAAATACTTTATCCAAAAGGAATATTTTATTATTTTATTTTTGAACTGTAATAACATATGCAATGACTTGCCAATTGCAATTCTAGTATTTTGTAGGCCTATTTAGGCTAAATATAGTCACACGAACACAACTGAAATTTTCAAAGTCATTCAGTGTACAGGCTTTAGTGTCTCACTGACGTTAGATTCAGCCATGCACAACTCGTACTCCGCCGGATGTTTTGAGTGGAGATGTTTTAACAGCGGAGGTGTTGTGTAGCCTACTGTTTAGCGTCTTTTCCACCACAAGACAACTCTGTACTGCAGTGTGCATGTGCATGGATGTGCTTTCACTTGAAAATACTGCCACAGCACACTCTTTCGGCTCCCTGCTATCTCCTCCTAAACTTTCACGGCGTAATTACTTTGCATTAACATGGATTCGTGTCGGTCGGAGCTCTAGGGTTCGGCCGAAACCGAACCCCATCAAAAACGCCAAGATTCAGCCAAATTCGAAGCCGAACCTTGGATTCGGTGCAACCCTATAAGAAAATGAAACTTCATTGCCCTCTTCAGTTAGCCTTGGCAGACATTTAGCTATTCAATCTATACGTTGCACGAAATGTTGTCATTCAGCACTCTGCATCATGAAAAAACGACACCTTTACAGCTACACCTTGAACGTCCACCGAACTGCTGCCAATCTCACTAGACCAGGGAGCAAGAGTAAAACTAACTATATTATAGTGCAGTTTGGAATATAAAGAATTAATCCTCCAAGAATTCTAACGAATGTTGTCTGATTACGCCATTGGTCATTTTTTGGACATCAGCGCACACTTTGGCAGACTAAAACATAAAAAAAGGTCAGACCAAACCTAACTATAATGCACACTGAGAAGTGCTTAATTCCTCAAGGAGATATGGGTTTTGGATAGCCTAGCTGCGCTATCCCCACATCTAAACGACGTTTGGGTCTAGAGACTTTCAATAGGGAGAGATGGCGGATTAAAAGGTTGTCAATCAAATCTCTCTGCAGCAATTGGTTAAATATATAACCAATCAGCGCAACGAGTAGGCTGGCGTAGTACCTAGAGCACCGGAAACTAGAGAATGGGGGAGTGCGGTTGTTTTCTCCCAGAGTTGTCGCGCCTCTGTCGTCACTTTGTTACGCCCACTTTCTGACTGTACACTTTGCGGTGATTCGTCGGCCAATCATAGGAATATCCAATAATAAGCCCTATGAAGAGTCACTAGACATCCCCGGCAGAGAATTACATTTGTTGCCGATGGGGGCGTACAGCACGGCTAGGCTAGGTTTTGGAGTGATTAGATTAAATTGGAGGTTTACATCAGCTCATTGTGTCACCAGATCATGGATGAAAGAATCCATACTTTCAGAGAGGACCATGTGAAACACAGAGGACATGCAGTTGCGATTTGGGACTAGTTTGTTGTAAGCTATCTGGTGTGTTGTGCCTTGAATATGTACAAGGACCAATGGATATGGATAGTATGTTTCCATACTCTCAGGCGTGAAACATGGGTCTTTGTAGCCTATATTGAAGGGATACTGTTCTCAAGTCTTTAGAAATAAAATAGGCCTGACTACTTGACTTGAGTTATTACCAAGTGAAATAACCAAAGTTTACCTATTACCATTACTTCAAGTAACTTGCTTGTTCATGAAAGTTGGCAAAATTCACTAAGCATTTTACTTTAGCAAAGTAGGCTAGTTTTCACATACAAAGCTGAAAAATCATCAAATACCTTAGTCTGCCCACTCTGCTCCTCAGTGTAGTTATGCAGATAGAAATTCTCCACTGAAAAGAAACTAGACTGTAAATTCCTTTTAGGATGTTTACTTGCCCTTCAATGGCAAAGTGAAAACTGAAATAGATAAAATGGTCCATTTAAATGAATACATACGGTAGTACAAAGGATTCTTTGCTAAGGCGCTTCCACACTGCCTCAACAAACACCAACAAACTTCTAAAGTGGGAAGTTGTCAGGATTTGTCAGCTGACAATCTTTAGAATGTTAACAACTTAACTGCCAGTCTACACTGACCAGTCTGTAACTGACAACTGACGTTTGTCAACACCTTTTTAGAGTGTATGGAATATGGTGTATGTGTATGACTAGGCCTATATACTGTATATATACAGTGATTGGTTTAGGCCTATTTGTCCTTCAATGGCAAAGTGGAAATGAGTGAATGAAAGAGAACCCAAGGTTGCTTTACATAGCGAAAAAGCAAAGCGGTAGAGACAAATGAAAAGTGTTGAAGAGTAATATCTTCAGATCAGATTTGTGGATATGAAACATGAATACACTAAGAATCCCATGCAGTATTTGGGGGCCAAACTTAAAGTGGAACGCTGGCACGTCCCACCCTATACTCCAATGGAAGCAGCGGTTGAGTACAACAAGCTGCCAAAAAATTAACTGTTCAGGTTGCAATGTTACGGTTTATTTTTGGGCAGCTCGTTGCGCTCGACCGCTGCTTCTATTGGAATGTAGGTTGGGACGTGCCAACGTTCCCCTTTAAATGTTTTAATGCAAATCCCTGTTTGTATGACACCGCCCCTGTGGAACTAGCCTGGCTAACACCAGCCTAATCTCAAGTGAGATTTAGTCTGGGGACCACCTATACATTTTCTCGTACGGGATTTCAGGTTTTGTTTGTCCAAAAGTTTGCGCATCGTCTTACCATCTCTTACCGTTGTGTGATTGGTTCCCAAATTCATGCGAAAATTTCAGCCATGGTCTCCAGGCTGCCGTGCAGTTCGGAAAGAGCGCGCGAGGCAGCATGGGTATTCCCAGGCTACTGTGGAACAGCATACCTACGCGAATTGACACAAAAGTAAAATGGATGAGTAAGTAACGTTATTTTGTCCCTAAAATAAGGTTAAAATTGTGAAAACTGCACTTATCCTTTAAGTCCAATACAAGGGCCACTGAGCTTTGACCAAAAAATCTTACCTCTTGTTATTCTGGGGTCTTATCCCCAAAAGCATACTAAGTTACTATGTTGGTTGTAATGCAATTTCCCATTGACAACTTACATGGTTGCTAACTGGTTAGCAACTATGCTTTTGGGAAACGGACGCCTGGTTTATACCTCATTTACTGTAAATGTAATTTCCTCACCTTAGAAAATTACATGTTACCTTGGCATTCGAATTCTGGTGGTTCAGAAACAAACATGACAAGTTCATTCTGAGTATCATGTAAGAAACTAGAGAAATGGGAGCTAAGGCAAAAGTTCTGCTGCAAAGACTTGAGTCATTCGTTCATTCATTCATTCATTCAACCAGCCTGGTAGCCTCTGTCCAATCAACGTCGTTCATTCTGTCAATTCGTGACACCATTCAGTTACATCTCATCTTGACATCTTGGCCCAGAATGCCCGTCATTCATCTCCCAGGCACTACTACCAGCTGGTGCAGTCTCCATGCCTCGGCTCTACAGATGTTTTTATTCTCCAACCACCTCTCCAATGGTCTCTGGATCATCACTCCGTTCAAACCCATCTACAACTCATCTGTTTCAGCCACCGCCATGGTTCCCTACTGTCTGCCCCTGTCTTTTTTTTACCAGCAGGATATGCAATCGGATCACCTACATCAAGAGCTATTATAGACTGTTGTCATAATGGTTCGATGACGGGGGCCTGCATCAAAGACTGACTATATCCATACTGTTACAATGTCTATTGTGAGATTTGCGCTATACTCAGATTAAACCTGTTAACAGACTTATCTTGCCGAATGAGTCTTTACAGTAGAATTAGCAGGGTTCAGCTGCTGCTGCTGCAACCAGCTTGAGTCTAATTTTACACCATGTTCAAAACCATTAATTAGTGCCAGACCTCCAAACTTGCTCACAGGAATTTAGTGTTTGCAACTCCGAAACACTCCTTATTAACAGTCACATTCACTCAGTGTTCAGCTCTGTGAAGAAGATGAATTTCTTATGTATTCTGTTGCAGTTAGTGAAATTACATTTGATTCTTACATTTATAAATGTAATTATTTCAAATATTTTTGGGGGGCGTTTGGTGTATTCCCATTAGGAGCAAATTGCCATACTGTAAGTATTCTATAGTCACTTTTAGATAAAACTGTTTCCCATGGTAAGTGAAAGTTCATGCATTATATTAAGATAACCTCAGTCCTTGTAAATATATTGTGGCAAGTCTGGTATCATGTCCAAATATATTATTCTTGTCGAAGCACAAATCAGTGAGAGTGTGCAAACATAAAAAGGATGTTGTCATAACCACATAAAACATTTGGGAGTGATGTTTCAACACCCTCATATGTAGGCCTAATGTTTGCTCACTGTCTTGTTGAAACAGCACCTAGATAAAACACTACATGAGAATAAAAATTTCTCATTTCAGCAACAAGCTAGTTGTCCATAAAAAACTGCGTAACATTCACATGGAATGGTTTATAGTTACAAAAAAATAGTGTTCACTCTCACACAAAAAGATGAAAGCTTTGGGCTGTGTGGAATTGTTTTGACAACCTTGAATGTGTTAGTGTTTAGGTGTCAAATTTCCACAACCTGATCCTTTCTGTCATCTGCTACATGAATGTTGAGTAAACCCTTACTGTTAACAAACATCTTCACAATGTCTTATCAGTATTTTATGATTTAATAGTACTTCTGTGTTGTAGTCGTGGAAATACATTTATCAGAATTATAGCTTGTTGTATATGGTATGTAGATGGTCACAGTACAGCTTAGTCAGATGTATGCTTTCCCTTGCTAAAGGTCAACTCTGTTTGACTAGCCAGGGCAATGCAGAGTCTCAACTGGCTGGCAGTCTATCTTTAAAATGCTTTCAAAAAACATTAAATATTCCAAATGGTATAAACTCTGTTAAAACCCAGAACATATTAGGCTACATGCGTTTACTCCTTTCACTACATTTATGGGCCTACACTGTCAAGCAAAGCCGTGTCAGGTATGATATACTGTGCAATCCCCTAGTGAATTAAAGGTAAGTTTAATCTAGTAAGTGGATTACTGAAACATAATAAATTGTCCACAACCATATTAGATCCCACACACACAAAATGCCAGATCTACACAGTAGCACTCTAGTAGCAGAGAGCAACGTTTGCACACCATCCTGCACAAGTGGACTGTGAAATGAGCAGTTCATTTCCGTCACATGTAGTGCTACTGATGATACGTATCTCCTCTGTCAAAATACTTCCTTTCCATTGCACACTTGCGCTAATTCATGGACCTCCTTCATTCAGAACTATCAATGAGACCAATGATCATGTGAAAAGTCTAGAGTTTAGTTGAAAGACAACAGCTGCTCTTTTAATGTCCTGCCGTAAGTTCTCTAAAGCTTTTATAAATTGAACTTCCACCAACCGTCCACAGCAGTCTTGCACTTGCGTTGGAGGCCAAAGTTTGATTTTACAGCACTTTGCTTCTCTGTGGCAGCTGTTTCCTTACATTGTGTACCTCATAAAAGTTGCTTTGAATAGGTTAGAGGTATCAACCAAAGAAAAGTTAATGTAAAAGTGGATCAGTGAATTACAATGGCTAACATAAAAAAACAACAAACCCAAAGATCAACAGCCTGTAATAGCCCACGTGTTAAGAATAGACTGCTTATTGGCTCAGGCTACTGGCACAGAGACCATGAAAAAGATCTTACAAGTAGCCATCCAACATTACTACTATTGCTACATTGCAACATTGCTACTACATTTCTCAAAGAAAAGATAATCCTGAGGCACTCAAGAGGCTGGTTAATACAAAAAGCCTTTATTTTAACTTGTCCGTCAATTAAAAGCATGCCTACATGTTTTGGCCAATATGACCTTCTTCAGGGGAAGTTAAAAATGTCAGTCTGTGGATTGCATCTTGTGTGTCTGCAAGTGGTCAGTCACATTGCTACATTATCATACCGTAGACTATATACTGTATTGCATTATGCAACAATGATTATGCAGAACTATTAATCAAGCTATAGTAAGCTGTACAAGGGGCATGGGGACCTCAGACATAGTATCGTTGCAGAGGAGTCAGATCCTAAGCAGCCCCATTTCTTGAATAAAGTTAAAATTTAAAATAATTGAAGACCTAAGATTTTCTGTGACTGAGATGTGGAGAGCTATTGGATTGAAGCAAATCAATACTTAGAAGCAACTATCTATTAAAAATGTGCAGTTTAATATCTAACAGAATTCAGCCCGGCTACTAGCCAGGGAATACCCATGCTGCCTTGCGCGCTCGTTCCGAACTGCACGGCAGCCTGGAGACCGGCTGAAATTTTCGCATGGATTTGGGAACCAATCATAGAATGGGGGGAGATGGGAAGAGATTTAGGCTGGTGTTAGCCAGGCTACCCGGCTACAGCTGATCTTTCGAAGTCAGTGATCTAAGAGACCAACCATAGATAGACCCTCCTGTGAATAAATAGGGTGTGTTCAAGACTTCTGGGGTTCCCAAACTAGCCTTTCCTCTTAAGATAATTCACATCAGGGCGGGCCTGGAACCAAAAAATGCCGATTATTTTATTTCATGCATTTCATGTCTCAAATACTGTCGCGGCCGATAAAATATTTAAAATATACTTTTTGTTTATTAAATTCTGACAGCCTCAACCCAAAAATGTGCATCGGCCCACCGGGCATTGTCCTGTATGTCCTATGGCCAGTCCATGCCTGATTCATATCCTATAATCTAAAGGTCATAGGAGCTGCTGGTAAAAGCAGTCTGCTTACCTAAAGGAATTTTAAAGGGAGGGAGGGGACCTTCGAATGACCGTAAATGTGTGTTCAGATTAACCTGTAGGCTAGGTCAAGGATGAGGACAGGCTGACAGTGAGAAAAATGTTAGCAGAGAAGGTTAATAAAGCTGTCAGTTTTCAATTATCTTTGATATTAGGCTGACATAGGCCAGGGCTGGGCTACTCTACTTCTGGTGTTTTTTTTTTTTTTTTTTAAATAGGGCTGGTCAGTATTAATTATATACAGCTTTATCACATTTTGGTGTAGATTTTACATATTAATAAAGGCTCTGGTCACAGACTAGTCATAGGCCTAATTCTCAATTAGGCTAGTAAAATCATCAGATGGAGCGTCTATTGGTCTGTATTCTGAGGAAAGGAGCAATGCCACTCATTTGGCGGTAGAAAGTACGCGCAAACAACCTTTAACAGGCAATCAGTCTTCGCGCTCTGACACACTGTCCCGAGACAGTTACATAACATCGTGGAGCTACAAGTTTTCGAGTGGATTGTGGCGGGACTTCTTGCCGGTGGGTAGAGTTGCTGTGGAGACATATGAGTCATATGGCCCTGACGTAATGGAGCGTTGAGTAATAGGAGCAAAAAGCGCGCGGGTATTTGAGTCGGAGACCGGCTTGGGTGTACAGAGCGTGCCGGTTCACGTGGACAAGGAGCGTGTCGTGGGAGCTGTGGACTGCTAGGGGTGGGACCGAAAACACGCAATTGGACAATGTGGGGTAAACTCGCGATCCAGAGGTGGGGTTCAGGAACTGACAGTGCCTGGGGCTGGAATTACACAGATTACCATTCATGGCAGAAAGTGTGACTTTGTATGTTAAAGAAAGTTGTGTTATTTTTAGGGGTTTAGACAGGCGAACCTGCTCAAGTGCCATCTCGCCACTCGTTTGTAAAACTATGAAGGGTAGCAAAGACATTAAACTGTTGGTAAATTTAGAAATATAGGCAACATAGACCAATACGTTTTAAGACTATTTATTGGGTAAATTTATTAATGGGTTTGGGTAGCCTACCCCTAGGTAACCCTAATCCTAAACTCACACTGAACTGAAAAGGACTTTTTGGTAGGCTAGGCTATCCTAAATGTTTCTATGTTTTAAAATTAGGCTATTATTAGTCTATTTTGCAGAGATAAAAAAATGAAAGTAGGCTATACACATTTTCACAATAAGAACCCACACATGGGAAACAGAACTGGTGGACCAGTCCACAGTGCAGGCTAG
Source organism: Sardinella tawilis (assembly GCA_030264315.1). NCBI lineage: Eukaryota > Metazoa > Chordata > Actinopteri > Clupeiformes > Clupeidae > Sardinella > Sardinella tawilis. Next base: position 15,747,906 of record JASCQY010000232.1, read on the forward strand.
CCTATGTGTTGCACCATCCAAACTGTCAGGATAGAAATTTTGTGAAAAGCTGCCTAATTAAGGTTACAGGACTAACTTCATCACACTACATCACACACATTCACTACCCTAAACTTATGACCAAATTCCAGTAATCCTGATAATAAGCTAATGCTATGGCAATATTGAAAGTCATGGATCACTCAATCAATTAGTCTCATCTCAACATTGAAACAGGCTTTTATTCACTTAAAAAAAAAATGGCAAATTGATAAGTGTCATGTAGACTGACTGTGCCTGAGTGGTTCCTTGCTGAAAGGGTTAACCTCCCACTCCACTCCACTCCACTCCCCTGGTTACATAACAAAGGCAGACACCAGGAGAACTCTCCCCTGCCTAGAAAAATGGAGGGAATTTTGTGAAGGACTTTGAAAAGCCACTGCCCTTAAGTTGTGTAGTTATGTAACTGTTTGTCTTGTGACCTGTTTGATTAACTTACGAAATGTGTAGGATAATTATTGAGGAGACCAAATACTGTAGCCATATCTCCACTCTCAACCTAGGCTGACCTTGTCTGGTGAACATTTGTGTGGCGATACACAGCTTTGGTTTCTATCACGCAAGTCTTACAAACCAGTAAATATATTCTATATTATATGTCCCCTCTTAAAATTATCATTCAACATTTATATATCGAACATTTGGCAGCATGCTGTCTTGCTGTTTCTATCTTAAAGGGATACGCCACCTAATTTCGGGAAATTGCTTATCTGTAGTCAACCCCTAGTTGAACATGGAAATACATAG
>JASCQY010000232.1:15748791-15763396 GCA_030264315.1 Sardinella tawilis
AAGCTATGCTAATAATGTGAATCTAAGTACTGAACACACTGAGAAGAAAACGATAAGCGTTTTCTTGAATAATACTTGGGCACAATGCAAATACATAAATATCAAAAATCGGTGGCATGTTCCTTTAAAGGAGAGTTATGGCAACAACTGCTTAACATTTAAACCCTAATCAATACTCAGAGAACTTATACATTACTTACAGAACAGTCAATTGCCAGCCTACAATACTCAGAGACAATCTTATACAGTAAAGGCTACTATTTACAGAACAGTGGCCAGTCTATTCTATAAAACTTGTAAATATGCCTATGGGCTAGAGGCTGCTTAACTGTATAGTAACACGTTTCTATCACACAACATTATCATCACATCACTACCACAACACATTATCATAGTGAAATCAAAAGTCAAAACATGTTAATTTGGGAAAGTTTTATGAACCTGGACAACAATCTCAACATGGTTTCAGTTTGTTGAAAAGTTACTTTCAGTGCCATGTATTATGGCAGACACTTTTGTTATTTACGCAGATAAATGAAATCTGCTAACGCAGCTGTAGCCTCACCTAGTGCTACTGCTTAATTTCTCAGTTAGCACCACCACTGTGTCAGAGGTCTGTCCATAGGCTTAGTGCGAATCGGCTCTGAGCTGTTAGGGCCAATAAATGAACAGAGGCAGGGCTGAAAACGATAACATTGAACTCAAGTGGTGTGATCCAGTGCGTAACCTATGTCACGACCAACAATAGTGATTGGTTGAAGCAGAAAGTATCTGCCCACTGTGGAGTGAACGTATGCCAATGGTTCAGATGCTTTGCAAAAAGTGAAGCGATGTGAAGGAGTTTGACGCATCAGTCCATCATGAAGAGATGATAGGAATTTATCAAAGATCATAGCAATGTGGCATCATTGTCATGCTGGCAAACAAACAGTGTCATGGATAAGGTTACCAGCTAATTTAGAATCAGGGTTAAGATAGGGTAAGACATATAAAGAAGTAGTTTAAAAAATATATTGATTGAAAATGTCATATAAAAGGCAGTTCAAGGCTACACTGAAAGGAAACAATGAGAACCCTGACAGAAGAAATTCCTGGATGTAATGTAGTTCCTTATTTACTGTAGTTCGCTCTGAGGTGAGCAGGTCATTCAGTTCATAGCGCTGCCTTTTGTACCTGGCCTCATGAGAGGACCATGATCGCCCTCTGCTGTTCATACAATTTTTTTTTCTGACAGCCATACCACAAACAGTTAAATTACATTACAGTAAATGAAATAGGCTATCTAAAAAAAACAGTGTTTTTTTCTGATAACAATAGTCTTGACAGACAAGTAGCCTACATGTAAAAAGAGAATACTATTTGCTCAATTCAAACCCATTAAAATGGATTAAAATGAGAATAACTGTATTTAGGCTATTTTATAGTTATGTATTGAGCTTTTAGCTCTGATGCTTTTGGCCAACAAATACTAAGACCAACCAATCAATACCAACTTAGGGACTCTGTAAACTCATGGCATAGGTCTAATGCAGGGGTCTCCAACCTTTTCCTTCGAGAGATAGTTTGACAAAATAAACACGGTCAAGAGCAACTACAAACCCAATTCCAAAAAAGTTTTTAAAATGTGAATAAAAACAAAATACTATCTTTTTCAAAACCTGGAAGCCATACATTTTATATAGAATAGTGCAAAGACAACATATAAACTGTTAAAACCAGGCAAAATTATTGTTTTGGGGGAAGTAAATGCTCTTTTGAAATGTGGTACTTGCTACACACCTCAAAAAAGTTAGGACAGGGCCAATAATATGCTGCAAAAGTTGAATAATGCTAAAACAACACAAGGAGGAACATTTCAAAATGAATCACATTGACTGCCAACATGAATGTATACAGAAAACACCATCAAAGAGAGGCTGAGTCACTCAGAATTAAAGATGAAAGATTACTCAAATATTAAATTACCATAATTGCATGTTTGTAAGACCCATTTCTGTAATCAGCAACATCATTGTGGGTTTATGAGATCATGAAATGCCCATTGTCTGTAAACATTATTTGACACTCCGACCCTGAAAGCTGGTGAAAATACGACTATGCAAAGAATGCTTCATAAAACATGATGCTGAGGTTACATGATATGTACTCAAGAATTCTCTCTAAACATCTTAAATCTAAGCAGTCACTTGCAACAAAATCAGGCCAGGCCTGTTGATTGGTGTCTGAGGCCCAAATTTAAGTGCAATCCTGGCACAGTGGCAGCTGTCAATATTATAGTCAGGTTTCCGAAGATGGTTCAGTGTTCACATTTTATAAACCCTGATCTCGGACTTGTGGGCTGTGGGTTCAGGGGGGACACTGGAAATTAGCATGGACTGACTACTATATAAGCAAAGAGTTTAACAGCCTAATTAGTGGACAGATGCTCTATCCAAGCATTGTTCAACTCAAAATCAAAAACACGTAGAATTTGGGTCCAATTGGCCTATTTCACAGTGGCCATTTTCCAGTAAGTTGCAGGGTTAGCACAGGTGTTATTATACTACACACTTTTATTGGCTGCCATTACAATAGAAAAAGTAAAATGTAATGTGGGTTACATTAATTTAATATTATATGTGCATTACACATCAGTTGCAGGAGGCTATACTGACCTGTTTGTAGTCACAGCTGTTCTTCATTTTGCACTGGGCCTTGCATTCTTAGATTTTTCATATTGTGGTCCACAAACAGAAAGGTTTGCCCATCCCAGCTTTATGCCTACTTCATAATATTCATAATATACCATTCATTCATTTCTTCCCTGCACTGATCCCCAAAGTGGACAAAATATTTAATATAGCGCTGGACTAGCATGATTGAAATTATTGAATGGATGTTTTTTATTTTAATTTAAGGAAAATGTATGTTCCCTCCTATAGCATAGGGTTATGTGGAGGGATGTTCATCCTTAACCTGACTCTCGCCAGATCCTTGTAGTTCCGCCATACTCTACCAGAGGCGTTTCGCTCCATACAAGGATCTGGGACTGCTCAATAGGAGATGTATTCCAGTTTTCAAAAATCCTTTCATATGATTGGATAAACCACTTGTCCGTCCGTTTATTGACATGCTACTACAATAGGGTGACCAGATGTCCCAGGGACAGGGACACCGGGACAGTCCCAGTTTTGGCTTGTCATGTCCCAGGTCCCAGTAAACATGTGTCGGGACACAAATGTCCCGGCTTTCAACAATCACTATCAAATTGCCCCGGTTTTCAGCACTTCGAGGACATGATTGTGTGCTGTTTCACATGAAGCCAACCTAAATCCATCCAGAAAAATATCCTACTATGCAACAGTCTGAATTCAACACAAGTTCGTAGTCTGCTGTAAATTCAATGGAGCCTATCGTAATAATGTAACAGCTCCCGAACAAAGTGGCTAGTAATTTTGCGTTCTGCTGCTGTAAAGTTGCCCGTCTATCTCATGCGTGTTGCACAAGCCAGCTGTTTCCAGGCACAAAGGTTGTCCCGGTTTGAGATCTTGAAAATCTGGTCACCCTATACTACAACCAATCACATTGCAACTGCTAATGAGAGCATCACTTGCATGCTACGTCACATAAATTCAAATCATGCTCGGCGATCCTGATTGGTTCATTATTTCTTGCTGCCTTGAAGGAGTTTACATTGCCCTTGATCCCAGATCCTTGTGTGAAGCTCAGCGAAGCGCCTCTGGTGGAGCATGGCGGAACGACAAGGATCTGGCGAGAGTCAGGTTAGTTCATCCTGGGCTAAGCTGAACAAAATATTCAGCACCCGTTAACCACCACCATCTTTCACAAGCTCACTCATTCTCTGTCTCCCCCACTTGGTATACATGAGCCATTGCACAAGAACACATTTGACAAGTTGTTCCAAGTAGGGCTCCAATAACCATTTAAAGGCTTTAAAGGAATTAAAGTTACTCATTTTATGAGGTGCTGCTTTTGTTATGTATCATATGAAGGTGAATGGCATCAGAGCAGGGCAATAGTTTAGTTTTTAAAAAAAAAAAAAATTAAATACTTAATTGATTTTTATATTTGTATTTTGGCAAGATTGAAAAAAAAAGAAATGTAGTTTGTAATAAAATATTTTTAGGCACTATATTTTGTGTATTTCAAATGCTTGAATATTTCTATTACAACTTTTTTTTACTCAGTTAGGGACAAGCCCATCACTAGTGGAAATGTTTGGGTCAGATGTAAATCATGTGAGACAGCCAGTTTGGAATGCGGGATTTCGTATGAGATTTTGGCATCATTTTCAGCCATAGTTGTATGCCTTGGAACCCCAAAGACGTGCGGTAGCTGCTTTCACTCAGTGACAGAACACGATAAGGTGTCACCATTATGTGCGACATTTTGACGTGCCAATGAAAATAATAAAGAAAAAAACATACAGAAAAATACATTTTCCACACCAGTAGGCCTATGTAAATTGTATGAACATGTAGATTGTAACAAAATAGTTTTAGATGTAGTTGTGCCCTGGTCTGAATGGCATCTGCTATGTCTGACTTGTGCCACTGCTATCCTGATATATCTGAAATAACACTCAGGGGCCTGACATTCTATTGGAGACTTTTTATCAGCATTCAAACCATAGGCTTATAAGCTAGAAAGTAAATTTGATGAGAACATGAAAAAAATAAAGCAGACACTTGGCTGCCTCCAACTGAATTTTAAACCAGAGATGGTTTGTCTATGTGTCACTTTCTACATTTTTAATAAACTCTAGCCTATGTATATTATTGTTTTAAAAAGAATTATCCTCTATGTAGTCTTTGATCTGCTGATTTTGTGGTTTTCATTTTTTTATTTTCTAGAATGTTGTTTGTAAGCATTTGTACCCTAGACAAAAAATATTCATTATTTTGGTGTATGAGTTAACTTGCAAAGCATTGAAAAAAAGCCTTAATCAATTGCATATTGTGTGACAACAATGTAAAAGGGCATTTCCATGGTGTGCCCTTTTGAGTTTTGAAAGACTGGACAAAAACTTGTTAGTGACTTAAAGGTGCACTATGAGATCCTTCATGATGTCACTTCTGTTGTCACGCACGTAAACAAAGACAAAAAAAAAACAAAACCCTACTCTCAAATTCAAGGTATTAGCCTAAATCGACTTTGTCCCCCCACCCATAAGTGCATGCTCACTAACCCCCACCTCTCCACTAACCATCTTGTTGGTGTTTGGCTGAAAGGTGGTTTGTTATGTTTTGTTTGATGTTTACAGCCCCTGTGTTGTGTCAAGAGACTGAACTTTTTTACAAAGTATTAAGGGGGCAGGCAGCAAGCTGATCAAGGGGAGATGCCTGAGCTAAAAACCATGCAAGATCTCATAGGGCACCTTTAAAAAGCAATCTAACTAATGGCCTACTTTTAAGTGCACCAAACAGTAAAACTGCTTTCGGCAAATGTCATCATTTTTGAAGATGTCAGGAAAGTATTTTGATGTAGGCGTACAAGCACTAAGCTGCCAGGTCAGATGAATGTATCATTCTTTGAACTGACTCAGTGACAACCAATTGTTCAGGCATTTAGTTTGAAAACATACCTTACCGTCCCTTTGCATGTAAAATTATTAAATAAAAATAATGAAACTGATTACAACTGACATGTCTAGTTTTTGAATATGGAATTTGGAAACCTTCCAAGGGTTCATTATGTATTTAACTCTAGGCTATGCACCACTAAACCAAATTAAATGCAAATAAATAGCTGATAAGATAGAGTCGCATGTTCTATTTTTTTTTTTCTTTATTTAAGATTTAAATATTGCACTGAATATAGTTTATAAGGACATATACATATAACAATAACCTGTATACTCTTTTTCAACAGTCAAGAAGCTTGAATAGAATTTCACTTTGGTACCATCTACCTAAGTAATTGTGAAAAGTTGAGAAGTTTTGTTGTGAGAGGAGAAACACACACACACACACACACACACACACACATACTCACAGAGAGATCTGATCCTGTCAGTGAGGGTTAAGAAAATAAAAAAAATCCAAGATTTGGCTGAATTTGAAAAGAAATTACATTAAATGAAGAACTATTTGTGAAAGACAAAACTTTTGCTTCTCTGACAAGAGCCAGAACTCCCATCACTAGAACAAGTTTCGAAAAGAGATCGTTTTGGATATGGGATAAGGATACCATGAAAATATTATTAAGTGGCTGGACTATTTTCCATCATCAGTTTATGGACTAGATTTAGGCCTAATTGCATTTCTAAGCGCACAGAATAGTAAAACTATTGAACCTGCTGCTTCAAACAGATATCACTTTTGCATATTCTGATGTACATGTACTAAGATATCTGTTGAGGCAAATGAATCCAGTTTCCTTAGAATTTCCAAAATGTTTACCGCTCTTAAGTGGAACATAGCCTACCAATTCTTTTGCATACAAATACAGGCAAAACAAAATTATTCACACATCTGTGCAATGAAATGTAAACCAACACTAATTTATGATTACTGGGGAGTGAAGGATAGTAGCCTAGTGCAAATACGTAGGCACCATCATTGACAATAGATTATCATTTCACAAACATGTGGACACTGTATGTAAGAAAGCGCACCAACGAATGTATTTTCACTGCAAATTGAGGAATTTCAATATGGACTGCAGTTTTATGAGAATGTTTTATTGTTGTTTTATTGAATCTGTATTGACCTTCTCTTTCATCTGCTGGTATGGGTTACTCACACAGAAGAACAAGAACCGCATCAATAACATTGTCAACCTCTGCAGCTAAATTGCTAATGTCCCCCTCAACAACATCCCCTCTCCATAAAATCAGCTCCCTCCAAAAAGCCAGAGCAATTTTAGCAGACCCCAGTCATCCTGTTTTTAGAGTTCTCCCTTTTATCACCTGGGCACAGATTTCTTTTAAAGAGCTGCAGAATGAATAGATTTAAGAACTTTTTTTTTTTTTTTTTACCTGCTGTCACTGTCCTTTTTAACACTTGAGCTGGTTATTTATGGTTTTATGTTTTTGTCTAAATGTGAGTGTATTGTATGTTGTTATTTATTCTGTTGGTGAGTGGATATTCTGCTGGCTGTAAAACAAATTGCCCCTCGGGAACATTAAAGTATACAGTACCTTGACCTTGGAAATCAGTGTCAACTATCAAAGCATCACCTTGTGTGACCAGCAACATAGCTTGTTTTGCCAGTGATGTCTACCAGATGCCTATCATATACTTTGGCATGTGAAGTTGTTGGGTGAGAACCATCCCTTTTCCCCGGAACTGGGTCTAGTGGAATCACTCCAATAAATAATAAATCTAAGGGTAGTACCAAAGGTATTACATTTAACTTATGGCTTGCTGTATATACCCAGCATACAACCAGACCAAAATTCCATCTCCAACAGAATAATGTTTAGCTAATACTGCCAAATTAATCCTTGAGCACTAAGTATTAAGTGAAAACTAAACAGTGCAACAGCAAAGATGAGACGTTTGGTTTAGTGTAACCAGTTTTAATTTTGATAACATTATAAACGGTACAAATATGGGGAGAAACTTCCATGGGTTTTAAAAAAAGAAGCCATTTCGTTGTGCCATTCAGTTCATCCATCTATTTCCCTTGTGAAGCCCTAGCATACAATCTCTTGAAAAGAACCAGAGCCTTCTACATGAAATGGCAGCGTAGATGATAATTAAAAAAAAAAAAAAAATTCTACATCATGAAGTTTGAGACCAGACATTTCTACATGAAGTTGAATAGATGAAAAAGAAACAAAAATCACATTTGGAAAACACAGACTACAGTTATAATTTTGTGATCTTTACATTCTGACTACCAATAAAGACAGAGCCCATTATGAGGCAGAAGCAGTGGAATGCTGCCAAATAGAATGGTGGACTAACAGTAAAGCATGACACCTGAATACAACAACTATTTACAAAAATCACAGAAGATATCAGGTACCTTACATATTACAGGGAGGGGGGATGCACAAAAAAAATAATAAAAAAAAAATAGATAAAAGCTAAAATTGAGGCATTAAAAAAGGACAAAGAAGATAGAGAAAGAAGAAAAAGAAAAAAAAAAAAGACTCTGGGGCAGTAATATCCATTGATGGGTGACCGTTTTGATTTTCCTCATTGTCTTAGACTCTGACCGGCGAAATGTTCTTCTTTAGCCACATAAAGCATGGGCTTCACTTTCTGTCATTAGACCTGGAGCGGCTGTTAAAAGAAATGAATAAATTAGTACACCACTAAGGGCAAACTCCAGCTTGTAAAACCCTGAGATACTTGTTATGGGTGTGTCAATGGATGACTTGGAAGCATGCACAGTAAATTGCTACACCTCCATCAAGCGATAAAGAAACCTGTTTTCTGTGTGTGCAATACATGTCAAGAACTCTTTATGACAATGAAATGGTTTGCCTTGGGCTATATGAACAATAGTGGGCCACAGTGCTTCAAGTTGCTTACCTGCGTGATCTTGAGAAAGATCTAGATGGTTTGTGGTTCCTGTCCCGTGACAGAGACCTCTCCCTCCTGCGGTCTCTGGAGAGTGACCTGCCAAGAACAAAATGGGACATGGAATTATTCAAGATAAATAAATAAAAATAGAAGAAGCATGCACATCCATGTCTAACCCAGGGTGTAAGACTTAATGAATGAATGAAAATAAATAAATAAATAAATAAATAAAGCGTAATGTTTTGGGCACCTGCCCTTAATCAGACTTCTGATGTCTGATGATGGGCAGGTGCTCCAAACTTTACGATTGGGAGAGGGGGGGGGGACCTTGGGAGCATTGGCTACATGGGATATATATATATTTCATCTCCAATCAGTGAACCAAGATCCCACTGAAAAGTAATATAAAGAGTTACCACACACTTTGCAAAGCCTTTGGTCTACCAGGCTGTGACTTTACAAAACGCTAGCGGAAATAAAGTGGGCCGCCTTACCTGCTACGACTCCTGCTGAAGCTCCTTCTCCTGGGGGATCTGGGAGGAGGAGGGATGGGGAAAGACAGAAGAGGAAAGGGTGAGAGCGTGTACACGGCGACCTGCCCAATTGATTCTCACCCTCTATAACGTACTCCACTTCCGTTCCTACTGTCTGTGCTACACATCTATGGTGACCCCCATCCCCGTTAAAGGATGTAGGGGGGGAAGAAGACAGGATCTATTAGAGGGGGTGGGGGTGAAGGGGTGTCTGGAAGCTCAAGTCTGATTGAACCACCAACTCGTCAAAAACAATTGCACTGGCAATATTCTGTTTTCTGAGAAAACTGAGGCAACACATTTGTATAACAGTCCAATATGCACCAATTTCACTGTGGGACCTAAGACCGCACCCAGTAAATGAGCCAAGGTTACCCAAGGAGCTGTTATTGAGCACTCTCTCTCACGCACATACCACAGCTCTCCCTCTCACACATACCCACCCACACACACAGTAAAAAGCCCGACCAAGTGACAAAAAGAAAAGCTCTCATCAGGACTGCTTCTCATAGGGGTCAAATGCTTTGGTTGCAGCTTTAGAAACACCCAAGGGCCTTAGATCTACAACTTCCATTAATATGTTTGGGGGCATCAGAGTAATGTGTCAAGAGCTAACTTTTTCAAGCTGTTCTTCAAAAAAATAAACAAAAAAGACCAAAGGAAAATTAAAAAAAGTTAAAAAACCAACCATTTGCCTGATAAGAAAAGGGAGCACCTTTCTCTTCACTTTAAAACTGTTATCAGCAGTAAACCGTATGAAGCAGGAAGAACTTACTAGTCTTTTGGTTTTCAACAAGCTAGAAATGACGAAGGGGAGGCAGACTGTCGGCTGGGTAGGCAGAATTGGCTGAATAGGACTGGCCAGATGCTGCGAGGTGATTAGTTGTCTGGCGGATGGGGGCTGGCTGTGGATTTTTCCTGCTTTTATTGGTTAGCCGAAGGCTGCAGCTGGCAGGTTGTAGTGTAGACATTTGGGAACGCAAAACGCTGATTGGTCGGATATGTGAAGTGGGCCGCTGCCGATTGGGTTAAGGTTGGAGGAGAAGGAGGTTGGAGGAGGAGGCTGAGAACGGCATGCTCAGGAACCAATGGGCTGATGCGACCTGAAGGTTGGCCATGCCTGGGTCATGTGACACAGCACCAGCCAAGCTGAGTGGGGCACGCTGATCAGCGGTCACATGATGCTGAAAGAGGACTAGTTGACTGAGTCACAGGTTGGTGAGAAGAGGCATGGTGGTGACTCTGCAACGGGGTTCATTTTTTCAATTAATATAGATGATAAATAAATAAAAACAACCTTAAGAAAAAAGTAAACAAAAGCTAGCATTGTAACTAACCAAATCCATTACCATACAAACCCTTCCCAAAATGCAGGAGAACAATTTTGAGTTTAAGACCTGGGCTGTCAGCTGGTGACTCGGAAAGTTTCTGTTAAAGTGCTTTTAGTTTTTCTAGAAATTAATTAATGAACATAAACCCGTTTGGTCCTGACAGCCCAGTCACTAAAAAAAAAAAATCCACCCAACAGACTACTTGTCTGGGATTGAAATGATCTGAATTATGTTCAATGATCATAAATGGCAATGAGGATGATAACTGCTCAGAAATCCCTACATGCCCTGCGCTAAAAACAAAACAAAAAAACGAAGAGACAAACACACAGTATGGTTGCATGACACCATTAACACTGCCTGGCTGACTTATTGCACTGATAAAAGGCAGAGCTGCAGCATGAGGAGAGCAGGGGAAGATAGAGGAGAGGTTAAACTGGAGGTGGGACAAAAAAATGGTTAGTCATAGCCCAGACACCAGCACTCGTAGTCAGGCGAGGCGGAGGATGGGGTGTGGTTACCTGCGGCGCGGTGGCGGGCTCCGCCGGCGGTAGTCATCGCGTGGGCGGCGACTCCAAGATGGTGGCGGGCCCCTGGTGCGAGAGCGCTTCTCACCATTGGACAGCTCAACCCGCACACGACAGCCACACAATGTCCTACAAATACACCATGAAAGAATTACTGTTGGGAATGACTTGGTTTATGACATGTAAATTAACATTCGACAAAATCTCCAAGAACTTTGCATACGTCCTGCATCAATTTGTATACCACAGCACAAAACTACCACCGCCTAATCAAGGATATACCTCATTCATTAGGTTTTGTTACACATGCAAACTGAATTCATGCCTCATCTTATCAAAAAAAAAAAAAAAAAAAAAAAAAGCATGCAGGTTTTTACCTTCCATCAAGTTCCCTCACGGCATCTGTTGCATCTCTGGGGTCTTCAAATTCTACGAAAGCAAAGCCTGGGGGGTTTCTTGCCACCCAGACACTGCGGAGTGGGCCATAGTAACCAAAGGCCCTTTCCAGCTCCGTCTTATTGCCATTGTTTCCCAGGTTGCCAACGTACACCTTGCAGTCGAGCGGACAATCTCTGTGCATGTTGGGCTCTGACAACACAAACAAGTATGAAGCGATTAGCAACTGTTTCCCCAACTAATATCTGCCACAGTCCTGCCCTGTTTTTTGACACGAAATAAGCAATTCAAATGAACTGGGTGGGGCAAAGAACCCCTGAACATGCAGTTCAGGTTTGGTCATCATACTAATAGTTAAAGCTGTCAAAGAGGATCAAAGAAAATCATACTTTGCAGAGTTTCAGTTGTTCAATGGGGCTGGAAGAGCAAGTTTATAATGCCAAAGGCAATAATGCTGGAATGGGGACAATACCAGGGCCATAAGTTTAGGCCCAAATACCTGAAAATCATCAACGTGCCAGTGCTGCAACTCTTGACAGCTGAAAGGCACTGGAGCCAAGCCCACACGAAGCAGACAATGTCAACCTATGCCTTTTAACTTTAGATGCCAATAACTCAACATTTGCAAATCTCCACGAACAAGGTCTTGCAAGAAAAAACAGGACCTGAACCATGCATAAAAATAGGAGGCAACTGTAGTTTTGCTTGAAAATGAAGGAGCACAAACAATAATTAATTCGCTGCCATTAACTGACTGCATAACTGTGGCAGGATGTCAGCTTAACAGTTAGACAAGGGGCCTCTAACCTGGTCTAACAGCTAGCCTACTTTGCTATTTTACATCAGTATTAGATTACTGATGGGCCAGGTTTTCCCAAAACAGCTTAAGGTGGATCAAGGTTTCTCCTATGTTTTGCGATGTGCAATCAAAAATTACTTTGGTCAATGATCACAAAAACACTGTTTTGAAAAACTGGACCCTGGATATAGACATAGCCCTAAATGTTAACATCCTTTACACACTCAACGGCATGGGCAAAGGGCTGCATGTTTGAATTTCTACATGTCTAATGCCTTTTGTAACCATGTTGAGAAATACGTTTCATTTGACGCTTTACAAAAGCACTAATGTCAGGTGCGAGCCATATAGCTAATAAATAAACGAACCTGCCTCGGGTAAATTTACCACAACGTAGAAAGTAATGTTAATTGATTGTGTTGATTATAGCCGTGTCTTCTTCACATGTACAGGCCTACAAAACTGTTAGCCAACGATATACGTAATTATAACATTTACAAAGTTAATAAAATGCAAAAGCGAAAGTTAAGAATGTCTAACATGTGCACTACTCTACAAACATTGGCTAGCATAGTCATAAAAGCATGAATAGCCCAAATCGTTAGCTGTTGTCCAACCAGTTTTCTACGCTAACTAACGTTAGCAATAATGGTGATGCTCACTAGACTTGAACGCAAAAGGCATATTTCAAGCATCCAACTTTACCCTTTGGATGCATCTTCCTCTATCGGTGAAACGCCCCTCCAAATCCTAGAGTTAGGTAGATACACATCAAGTTAAATATATCCAAGACACGCGTACCCTGACCCTGCAGGCTATTGTCTACCATCAAAATGGCGGAAAAGACAGGCCTGTTATCGGTTATCACCATGAAGTTGGCTACCTGACTAGCTTTCCTCGCTAGCCTGCTAGCAGAACTGCTGCCATTCATCCATTCAATAACATGTTCACTCGGTTAACCATAGATTAGCGTGACTCGTCGCGCAAATTAACTATAATAATATAATAATACATTGTACAATAGACTTACTGCGTTGAGACAAAGACCAACCCAAGACTTCTACTCCCTTAACGTATTTTATCCCCAAAGTAACGCCATGTTAGCGTTAGAGCAGTACAATCCGATGCTTCGTTGAAATGGGTTGCTAACGTTAGCTAATGTGTTACATAGCCTTTGAAAATGGCTGCCGCGTTTGCAAATTTCTCATGAATATGGCGCCAATAATGGATTTAACAACTGTTTCGAAAGGAATCACAGTGTAAACATCAAACGAATTTTTTCAAATATTGTGTAATTTACCGTGAATGTTGCTTGAACAAAAAATCAGAAATGCAGTAGTTCTCGTCGCATGAAGCACGGTGTCTTGAAATGAAATGGCGTTGTTCAATCCAAACGGATATCCGGCCTCATGGAAACCAGGTAGTTCTTCTTTGAATTTTTATTGACGGGTTACAGTTGCGTTACACGCCTGCAAAGCACACCACGCCCCCTACAGGAACTAGATTCCCATGATTTCACTTCTAGGTCTGTATCTCCAGAGTGACAAGAAGACTAGTCCACAGCAAAATCTTCCCTAGCTTCCTAGGACCTCTGATATATTTGACAAAAATTCAATTTTAACTATTGTAGGCTAGGCTATTTCATCAGAAACAATCTGAAAACAAGGCTTTGAGTGTTAAAAAAAAAAAAACATTTCCCTTAGCCCTATTAGTCCAAGCAATCTGTGACAAAATACATCCAGCCTAGAAGTAATTGCAACAGAAATGATTTTTGTTGCATTACGTTCCTGAAATCCTCTCATAACACATACTAAAAGTCTAGAAAAATCTAAGTGGTGGAACATTGTCAAAATTGGCATCAATTGTGCATAGGTCAAAGGTCAAAAACTGCACCTTAGACAGTTTCATTGAACTTTTAATCTAGATGACATTTGAAAATTAAGTTCACCTTTATTAGAAAAGGATGAAATTTGATATACTTACGTACAGTTTGTTGCTGGCAATATTTTTAGATGTAAAATCATTTTATAATGTCTTTTATGGTTACCATGGCAACCGTAAATTTTTTAACCTTAAAGTTTTTTAAGACCTAAAGCAGGCTGAATCGGGCACATATTTTACATATCCTATAATCAAACATAAAGTGACTTATATCTCCTTGCTTTGACCGTGTATTGATAGCCAAAGACTTGAAGTTGAAGGACCCTTTTCTTTATCTTAAACACATTAGGAATTTTTTCACTGGAACCATAGTATAATCGACATTAGAACCTTATGATGTGTTCTGCATTATACATGTATCTCATTATATCTCATTGCATCCAACCCCCCAGCACATGGCCCTCCAACCCCCCAGCCCAACACACATACAGTACACTCACTCCACTGCCATCACTGCCCCCCCCCCCACACACACACATGCACAGAGCACACTGCCCCTCCCAACACAAGAAAAAACACAAAACACAAAAAAAGGAGTAAGTAAATAAAAATAATAACTTAAATAAGTCTTGTGAACTATGAAAACATAAAATAGGGCAAA
>JASCQY010000232.1:15828239-15841319 GCA_030264315.1 Sardinella tawilis
TTTATGAAAAAATTGTGCACTCCCCCCCCCCCCCCCCCGAGCCAATGCAGAGGAAAAAAAGAGCTGGCCTTTAAACATTCCCCTATTTGTCAAGTCAATGCGCTAAGGTGCGCTGCCAATTTTCAGCCAGCATGTTTCTGTGTACTTCTCACCATTTCTCACAACAACATTTTATGGCACTGAGAGCAAGCTCAGCATTGTAACTCTTCTAAAAAAAAAACAGGGAATTTATGACGACCCATGTGTGCACCCGGCAATAAGGCAGATGGCGGCAGGCTGCTAATGGTGAGTCGGCTAGCACTCGCTGTGTGCATCTTGTAATTGACCCTTTTAGATCTGTGGAGCGGGAATGCAGCGGCACGACGCGCATGCCTTCTTAATGGAATGTTTTCCTCTGCCTTTTAATTATGAGCCACAGCTAATAGAGATGGCGCTCACACAAAGAGACTCAGAACTTTCCTGAAAGGTGCTCGGGCCAAGGAACAAAAAAAAAAAAGACAGAAAAAGTGGTTACACCGCCAAAAGGGGGAGGACTGCATGTTTTGATTAACTGGTCCGAGGGGCTTTGGATTTTTGGATAGTATTCAAAATATAAAAAAGGCTGAGTAATGTGTGAAAGCAGCCACCAAAAGGTGTACAGAGAGAAAAAAAAATCTCTCTGGAGGAAAACATTATCCAGTAGATTAAAACTGTTTTGACCCATATCATAAATTTTACTTCCAGTTGTTGAAAGCTTCCAAAAACTACTACATTGACGTATTTAACAGTCTGTGACGTAAAATACATCTACAAGACACTTATTTGGAAATAACGATCAGATAGCTAGACTAATTATAGTATATGTGTCCTATTAGACTTAACCCCCACATCAGTCATTCTGGAGCAGCATTGACAGCCCCCCCCCCCCTCACCCCTCCTCCCTGAGCCAAAGAGTAACACGCCGCACACAATGTGACACCACGTGGCCCATTAGAGTCATCTCCAAGCAATAACTCTTGATCCAGGCAGAGGGAAAGCAGTCGATGCCTGATAAGGGTAATCCGGCCTTGTTAGACGGCTTTGGGGGGCAGCACAGACTTGGGATGAGCAGCCGCCAATCCGGCTCCGACTGCCACAAATTACCCAGCCTTTTCCGGCTCACTCACTGGATTTACTGGGATCTGGTACAATGGGCCGCTCTTTCTGATTTTTTTTTTTGGTATTTCTCTACTCTCTCTCTCTCTTTCTCTCTCTCTCTCTCTCTCTCTCTCTCACACACCCACGCTGTCCAAGAGGCAGAGAACCCAGAGCTAGCGAGGCTGTGGCTAACATTGTTTTGGCAGGGAGCAAGAGGGAGGCAGAGGGAAGGCTGCTGAGGCCAGGCCACGGTTAGATCTCTCCAGGCTCCCTTTTCACATCACGATAAAGGATGGGTCGAGCTGAACTGTGGGAGGGCCTTCACACGTCCCTGAGGTAATCACAAGCTGTGGCCGCATAAAGAGAGGGATTAATCTTTTTGTGCTAAAGAAATGCCTCGCTCGTTACTGACATTTTAATATGAAAGGGTCATCACAAGGCCCTCTGGATTGCATAGTCAATGACATTGATTACTGCTGGAATGAGATGGACACTGCACTTAGCGCTGTGTTTCTCACAACCTTGTGCTATGCAGGGCAGATACCATATACCATAAAGTATATATACCATATAACAAGCCTTCCAGACTTTCAGACGGAAATTGACCCAGAATATAAAGAATTAAACCATGGAGGAATGAATAAGTGTGCGGATTGATATACAACATGCATATTGAATTAAAATAAATTTATGTAAACTGTATACTGTACTTATGTATCTACTTATGCACCGTAACACACATACATTGATCCATATGCATTTACACACACACACACACACACACACACACACACACACACGTCCCTATATGTGCATTATCTTTTTCCTAGCCACAGTACCATAGTGACCATGGACCTTCTGGCATCTCTGTGAGTGTGTGTGTGCGTGCGTGCATGTGTGTGTGTGTCCGTTTGTCAGACGTCTTCAAAGGCGCCTGCACTTTCCCCAGCACCTCAGTGGATGGGTTTTGAAGTGTGGCAATAAGCCAGTCTCAGACTGGCAGGCCGGGCCCGTGGTCACCCGGCTCCCCTCAGCTCCCAATCCCATTAATCGCATTAGAGAGAGCTGCTCAGAGGGCCACAGCCAGGCCAGGATTAATTGGCCCGCGCTATGCAAAGCAGGCACATTGGAACAGCAATTCAATATGGAGGGGTGTAATGAGTGATTACTGAAACATTTCACTGCCGCTCAAAGGTTAGAGGAGGCGAACATGTTAGCGGCGTTGATGTTATTTATTTATTTATTTATGTATGCCATGCTGGCCATCTGATTCCCATAAACCTGCATGCCTGCATCTCTCTGTCGTTCCCTCCATCCCAGAATTGTGGTCCGTAATGGGCCTACTTGTAAAATAAAAGAGGGTTCACCATGGCCAGCAGAGCTTATTTTAGCTAAAGTTGTCAAAGGACGTGGTCATTCCAGCTCAGCCTTTCATCAGCTCAGGGTCCTGATGCAATTTGGACGCAGAAGGCTATATGTGTCCCCTCCAGGGCACCATACATCACCTCCCCCCGGCGGTCCGGCGGAGAGGTCGAGAGGGGACTGTCATTTATTATTTAAATGGGCGAGGGTGTAATTTTTACAAGGCATATTTTCTCTGCATGTAGTGAATCTGAGCCATGACATTGAGGTTAATATTCCTGTCAAGAGCTCACAAGACGGATTTCCCAAGGACTGCCACGGGAAGTGTCTGGGTATATGTGTGTGTGTGTGTGTGTGTGTGTGTGTGTGTGTGTGTGTGTGTGTGTATGTGTGTGTATGTGTGTGTGTGGATGTGCATGCCTGTGCGTGTGTGTGTGTGTATGTGTCCAAGAGAAAAAAAAAATCTTGCCAACATTGAAAAATACAGCACGTCTTAACTTTTGAAGAGGTCTCTGTGCATTGGCAAAGTGAAAGGCTCCCTTTTGTGCCCTGTGACTTCCATAGCTTTCAGCTTGGAGGTGTCTCTGTGCATACCTCCGTACTTGTGCCCCTCTTAATTTGGTTCCACGCTTTGTGACATCTTGGACCATGTCAAACCATTTTACAAGGTATTTTAAATTAAAGTCCCTCAGCTGTTGCAATGCTGTTGTCCAGCCGCGCCAGTTGTCCAAATGAAGTCTGGTGATGCGCGGCACTGTTCCTAGAACAACTGCAGCCCCAGCTGGACACGGGTGACTCGAGGTGTTTCCGTCTCTTCCTCGATTTTAATTAGACAAGACCCGAACACGACAAACCTGACTGATGGAACACCGTGGGAAGAATAATTAAAAAGCCGATTCTGAGCGAGGTGTAATTTAACAACGCCGATTCCGAGCAGACCCTCCGCACCAGCTGAGCAGCATTTTAGCAGACGAGCAGACTTGGAATAACCCCCCCTGCAACACACACACACACACACACGTAGATCACAGGCACACAGATTCCTTGTGCCATTGATGACAGAGTTAAATTGCACCAGTAATGATAGACAGAGTGTCACTCAGTGTGTGACTTATCAAATAAAATCTGCTGCTGAAATGAAACGCCTATTGCTGCTGCCCAGCTCAAATGGGGCTCCTGCAATGAACAGCATGAAAGAGTCGCTGCCACTAATGTCCAGCCCCTTAGGAAGGCACAGCCAGATGTTATGCTTTCCTTCCTCCTTTCCCTCCACTGCCATAGAGTCGCACCACTGGTTCCACTGGTTCCAGGGCTCCCATGGGCAGAATGAAGCGAGTCATTAATGACTGTACACAGTGGGAATGGAAATCTTTACCAATGATTAAAGCTGCATGTGTGCAGCTTGCAATTCCCAGTGTACAATGCTGGTACTGTTGTGTTTTAGTAGTTTGTCCCTGATCTAATGTGTTGTTCAGTTTCTTCAGCATGAAATGACCTGTGTATGAGTAATGAGCTATGAACAGCGGATAGCAAATTTTTTACCTTTGATTTTTAACATTTGCAGATACTCAAGCTCAACACCTGAACAAATGTAATTCCTCCCAATGCCTTCTTAGCCTGGCTATAGTGCTGCCTTGTACCTCAACTCAATATTTTTCTACAGTACTTGGTAGGATAACCGCTCAGGGTAGGGTAATCTTGCAGGGTTTTCTCTGAAGGCTTCAGTTTCCACGACTACAATTCTCTGCATCCGAACAATACAATATTTTTAAACATCATCCCATGTGCCCATCCCAAGTGCCAAGCCAATTTCACCAAGACTGGGCTATGCAAAAGACCATTCATAGAACTAAGAGCATAAAGAAAAATGCAATAACAATGACCTGGAGTGAAATGGATTTTAGTCACTTAGACAATACTGTATTACCATCAGTAATCTACATAATATACAGTATATCAGTAGTAACAAAGTTGTTACATTGTAACAAAGCATTACATTGTACATTGTAAAACATGTAATCTACCAAAATAATCTGTAACGCCCTGTACTGAATAACAATGCATTGACCTGGATTCTTCCATTGCAGCTGGTTTCTGTTATTCTCCACCAAATGCATTCAATGCATTAAGGGTGGAATTCTCCGGGGCGTGTAAGTTCAAAAATCACTTAACTGCGTGCTTCTCCGCCATTGGCGCGAATGGCGGAAAAGCGTGCAGCTAACTTGCGCACACCGGAGAATTCCACCCTTTATGCATGAGGAGTTGCTGCCAGTATGCATGTTATGCATCTGAGGGCATTTATACTTTGCACCCCACTATGGGGCCCATTCAGTTGAAGCTGATGAGGCCTGTCTCCTCTGAAACGGTATTTTGTTAAACTGTGCGTTATTCTGAATCAGCACACTGTGACAGCAGGATGATGGCTGAAAACCAAGAATTAAGGCAATTTTGTGAATCAGTGGGAGAGACCAAATATATTTTTTAATCTTTAATTTCAGTCATTTAGTCAGTGATAGGCAAATGTTGGCTTTATGAATCTCCAAAAGAATGTGCATAACATTTTTATGAGACACATTCTAATATGCATGTTTTAGATACATCATTAACTGGTGCCTTTTAGCATGCACTTAAATGTAATTAATCCCGACACATGATAAAATATTTCTCATTGTGAAAAGTTGGATTTCAAAGTCCTCTAATTGGAAGGCAGCCATAAATTGGTGGTATCAGAGTATATTCAGAGACTTGAGAGAGTGAAAACTTACTTGTTCAGAGAGCTCTGTGTTTAGGCAAAAGCTACTTTTCATTCTCTGGGGGTTTCTGAAAAGTAGCTGTAACACTCTGACTTCAGATATGCATTTAACTGGTGTGGACCGAAGGGCAAAATCAACTTTCCCCGTTTGATCTTCTCCTCTACTGATTTACACTGGCAGAGCACAGCCTTAATCTACCCATTTATCCTAACAAATGAAAGGACGAGAGAGTGAGGGAGGGAGGGTGGGAGAGAGAGAGAGAGATGGAAGAAGAGAGGAAGGGAGTGGAGGGAGGGAAAGAGAGAGAAAGAGAGAGAGAGAGAGAGAGACATGGACAAAATATATGGAGAGACAGAGAGAGAGGGAGAGAGAGAGACAGAGACATGGTTGAAATACATGGACAGACAGGCAGCGTAGGAAAGAGAAAGAGAGAGAGAGAGAGAGAAAGAGAGAGCTTGAGAGATGGGTGAAATACATGGAGAGACAGACATTGAGGGAGAGAGGGAGGTGCAGAAGGTGAAAGGAGGAGGAAGAGAGGGAGAGGGAGAGCTGTGCCACAGATTTCATCATAAAAACTTGCCTTTTTTCCAAAGATGATACAGAGGACTTACTCACTTTGTTCCTACATTCACTGTGCTGGTAAAAAAAAATGCTAAGTCCTTCTTTCATCCTCAAGGACACTGAGAGTATGTGAATGGTGTCTTACTGGAAACCTAATTCCAAGAATGACTGGAGGCTTCATATTATGTGTTTTGCATGTGCCTTTCAAACCTGTTTGAAATTGTTTGTTTAAAAGCTTATTGTTTTCTTCCAGACAATATTAGACGGAAAAGTACTGTACTGTATGTAAAAAGGTAAGTTCTTAGAAATAGGCCTATGGAATATTATTCCAGGTGCAATAACCACCTAATATTCCCTCTTATAGCCTGTACTGAGATCCTCACAAGCCACCAAACCTCTGAGACAGTGACGTGGGATGTATTTGAACTCAGAAAACACTCACCCTTCTGACATACAGTATATGCTGAACACACACACAGGATAGCCGTCTTTGGCTATGAATATGAGTTATATTTGTTAACCGATGGTTAATTCTTGAGAAATGGACACCTGCCGTTTGCACAGATGTTGCTGCTGACCCAGGCCATATGTGTCCTGCCGGCTAAATCGTCTCGACCCGTGTGGGGCACAGGTGGTTCTCCCCCTCTCTCCACTGACGTGACAGCTCCCACCCCTCTCCGTGTATTTCACAGCAGGCACCAGACAGCCAGCAAAAGTTCCCCACCCAGAGCTGTCGGCCATGGCCCCCCCCTCCCCCCACCCACCATCTGGATGTGCGGGCCCACCCTCTGCCGAGAGGCTGGGTGATAGATCTGCACGTCACGTCCATCGAGCCCAACTGGAAGAAATGAGCACGTCCGCGGTCTTTGTGTGTGACCCGATGCAGTTGTTTATGGAAATATTCTGCGGTCTGCATGCCAATACCTACAGCAGTGCTGCGCATTGATTTGTTGCAAAAATTTGCATAGTCTTAGCTAAATGTCTGCCAGTATCTGTCGTACTGTCACTATCAAGCTCTGAGATTAATTGTGAGAATTTCGAGCTCAGATGCTCAAAATACGAAATGTATGTGTCAATATGAATCAATTGGGTACCTCTGTCTTCATTTGCATTGTAGCCTAATTAAGTGTATCTAATTAATCTGCAATTCACACAAACAGTCAAATAGCATTTTTGATTAATTGCAAATGGTTGTTTGAGCACCGTTCTTGTTCAGATGTCTTTTTCTTACTGAAGGTGAACCCAATATAATCTTTGCAATTGCTTCCATTTGTCTGATTTAGAGACGCATTGGAACTATATTGCACAATTTATTTAAATTATTTGAAGGCATGTGTGATCTTATATTTGGTTTGCTGCTAAAAACTTGCTATGGACAAATCTGACACTGATATTGAATTAGTTTGATACCACATTGAACTGGAGGGAACCCATTTTGGCTCAAAACCTTTCTGCATAAACAGGAAAATTGAAAGATTTTATAAAAACATGTAGCAGTTCATTAAAACTTGCACTCTGCGATAAAGCATGACAAATGACCCAGAAGCTTCCTTGCGCCCACACACAAACACACACACACATACACACCATCATCCAATCTTGTAATTAGCAATTGGAAGCAGTGGGTTTGTGGGGAAAGCAGACTGTTGAAACATGGTGGCTCATGTGTGGTTTGTGAGCCCCTTTGTGATCGATAGGTAGTTGGTCAGCGATGGATGGCATCATGTTAGAGCAATACAACACAAGGCCTATTGTATTGACACACTCATTTATATTCTCTGACCAACACTGTGTTTGGGGTTACAACCATTTTGTGTGCAGCCATTTTAGTCACTTGAAATTTGGATGAATATCATCACAGTGTATTCATCAAAGGGCATTCGATAACTGCGTTGCCGTTGTCATTAAAAAGCAGACAAAAATACCTTCTTTATATAGCCCAAAATTGATTATGTAAATTTGGATTGCAGCTATTTCTACCTTAGGTTATCTTTAAACGAGATGCTGATCTTGAAAACATACCATGCAGTCAGTCATGCAGTTCTGCAGACCAAAAAAGAACTCAATATAAGTGTTGCTACCGTACGCGTTCTTCACAAGCTCATGAAGAACACTGACTGCAACTTAAACCCATAATTCTCTCTGTTTCTCATATATGTTACATTACCAACACTTTTACATGCATTACTATGGCCATATTTCAGGGAAGTGGAAGCTGGAGAAATGTGACAAAATAAGGCTACGACTGCTTCTGCCACATGAAAATGAATTCTATTGATTTTTCCCCCACTCTCAGACTGGCGGCTTTTAAGATATTGCTTTCATAATTAGAAAGTGTAGGCTCGACACTGTGATGTGGTTCATGTCAGACTCCAGAGTGGTTGCTTATGTAAAGACAGGCCCTTGCTCTTTATAACTTTATGAGGCAATAGCCTAGTGTGGGGGGGCTATGGCTTCTGGCGGTGAGGGGGGGGGGGGGGGAGTGAACCAAGCAGTGAATGTCTAACTTCACTCCTTGGTTTAGATATCAGAGTTATGTGATGGTGTTGCAGTCTGAGGAGCAAACTGGTCCTGAAGGAGACGGCTGCTTTTGAATAGCCCTCTCTCAAGGTTTTTCTGCCACTGCAGACACTGCTTCCTTTCTGTTTTAGGGAGTCAAAATCTGCCTGCATGCCCAGATGTTGGACATGCAGTCATAGCAATGACAGTGTCCTGTGTCTAACGTTGTTTTGAAATTCAAGCCGGCCTAATCTATTCTTAGCCACTCAGTTGGATGGTCAATACTAAGTGCACAAAACTTGTGCATCTGAGGTACTGGGTATCACAGTATTGCACATACAGTAGAAAACCACTCATGAGAAATGCTGTAGAGTATCTCAGAAACAGAAGTTAGCCTTGACATACCGGTAACTTGTGTTCTTTCTAGAGAAATGTATTTATCTGTTAAAATTGAATTATTGGTTGACTAATGACTACAGTATATACAGTAGCCATACATTATCCATGCTTTGAGAGCAAATGGTGGAAAGCTATCTCATCTATAGCTTAAGGCACTGAATGCACACTGTTTGAAAGCCTTGTTTGCTAAGCAATGGGTGAACTGAAAAAAAAGAAGAAATAGGATGGGACAAATATTTTTTAGTGCCGGGAAACTTGTCATGCTCAGCGCCTGCCTGTATCCCTGTGGCCTGTCAGAACGATTGAAGTTGGCAGGCTAGCAGCTGGTTGATGTGAACAGCGTGCCACTTAGCCAACACATGTGGCATCAAGCAGCAGTCCCACAGGGCAATCTCTCAACGCCTGCCATGGGAGCCACCAAGCTCTCCATCCATTTTGCTGGAGCCACTCGCTGGGCAAGGCCCAACGCCACCAATAACGCTGCACTATACCTCCAAGCTGTTCCCACGCTCTGGCTCGAGTAGCTTTGCTTACTTAGTGCTGCTGTAAGTGGGTCGACAGGTTCAGGTCCTTGTTAAAACCCATGGCTGTGCTTCAACTGTTGGCCAAGAGAACTGGCATCACAAAGCAATGCGGAGTGAATAGAGCCCTTAAATTATACTTGTTCTGTCTTTGATAATTCCAAGTTCCAGACTTCTATTGTGCTCTTTCAGCCTTTTAAATGAATTGGTTGACAAGAGTGACCACAGAGATGTTTTGAACCCAGGAATGGACAATCTGAACAAATTAACCAGCTCTAAGAAGAGCTAATATTGAAAGGATGTCAGCCTAGGAATTTGAACTTGTTTACCAGTTCATTGTCATTCACCCTGGACATCTTTGAACACTGTGGCAATCTTCAGGTACATACCTGGAGGGCTGTGGTGACGGTATGGCATACATACTAGAGGAAGTTGGCATTTTCTCACACGCTGTATTACAGAGAGGACAAATTGATTGGGACTCAAGTTTAATCGTCCCGGGTTTTCTGGAGGGGTTTTCAAAGCTTTGCCTGTCTCAATCCCACCCGGACGGGGAGGAGAGAGAAGATAAGCCTGAAAATCTGGCCTTTCTCCCTGCACAGCCTTCCACCACCACCATCTCCTCACCCCCCACTCCCTCTCTTCTTCTGATAATTCCCCTCCGGAGAATTATTCAAAGCAACAGGACTTAGTCTAAAACGTGGAGTGGCTAGGCTGGGGAGGGATGGCTCAGGAATGGTTGTGTGGAGATGAACTACTTAATCAGAGCTGAATTGCTTTGAGGACAAGGGGGGGGTCCATAACAGGATTGGTGCGATGTGACCAAACAACGCACTCACTCCTTCAGGGTTATTGGGCTTGAGTGGTGACCTTCAAAAGTACTTGTGTAGTGGCAAAATCATATACCTGTTATAAAGGCACCAAAGTAAGAGCTGTGAATTACTTGTGATTTTTTTCTCGTCATGTGAAAGTTAAAGAACAAGACTTTATGAGAGCATTTGGCCTTCACCAGTATCTTTATGAGAAATGTATTACATTATATTTGTTCAGGGTTATTGCAAATACTGTAGCAGAAACGGGGGTGAATGCCAAAATCTTCATGAAAAATGTATATGTGGGGTTTAAGAGAAGGTTTCTTTGTATGAACAGTTAGGGAAATGGGCCCATTGTTCTCTACTCTATAGCTTCCTTTCAAGCAACACAAACTCTCTCTCTCTCTCTCACTCACACACACACACACACACACATACACACACACATACACAGAGTGAGAAAGCACAGGAAGAGTAATTTGTGCTAGTAATTACACTTCTCCATCCAAATGTCTATGCGATTCAACGGGAAAATAATCCTGCTATGCACAGACCTAAGACTTGGCAGTATGTATTTCTGAGTCAAATCTGTTCTGTGTACATAAACCTTCATTTGTCAACAAATATTGACACACATGAATATGCATGGGCTTAGCTTGGAGCCAAAAACTTCATTTGGCTAATAACGGATGATCCTGTGACACATTATAAATCTAACACTAGCCTTGTCCCACAGAGATAATATATTAGTGCTATATAAGCAGAGAGACGATTATTTGTATTGTTAATCAATATCCTTCTCGTGCTACGTATTTCTCTGAATACAAGATCGGGCCTTGCTTGTGTATGCAGGTCTGGAAAACCCCTGTGGTGAAATATATTCATAAAACAGCTCCTATTGTTTACAGACCACCTTTCGTGTCAGCGTGCCTACCGGGACATAGTGAGGAGAGTGTCAGAGACACAGGAGGACTCAAAGTGATTTGCCATAGAAACCCTTCCATGATTTAGCTCTGATCAATGCACAATGACACTGCTGGAAAATGCGACCCATGCTTTTTCCCTCCCTTGGAAGCTTTCCCTCTTAAAACCCTCATCTTGACACTTTATTGGTCTGATATATTCCAGATAAGCTCTGTGAGTTTGAGTTTTAATATAGCCGCTGTTTGCCAGCGTTACTTTGTTCCCTCTCTAGTCTAAAGGAAGTGAAGGCTTGGTTCTCTTAATGGCCATTTGGGGCCCCCTGCTCAATGCTGGGGTGGAGACATTGGAATCAATCATTACCTCACTGCACCCCTGGCTGGCTTTAGTGGCAACAAAACATTTTCACACATGCAACACTAGGCAATCATATATCAGAGCCATAGTTGTCAAACACCACTCTAAAAAGCTATTAAAACTATTTCAAATTAGTGTACATGGAACTGTTACTGTATGACTTATAAGAAGATTCTGTAGTTGTCATGGACTTCTGATGTGAAACAATTGCTTCGAATAAAACTCTTTTTTGGACTAAATGATCTTGAGTCAAGATGAATCATCTTAACCAGATAAGAGCATAACATCGCAAGGTGAAGAAAAACAGTCCAAACCATTAGCGGAAGTCTTGATGCTTTTTAAAAAGGACATTGTATTTAAGACTAAAGCCCTTATTACAGTACCTGCCTGCAGTGGAGAAGAAGGGGAAAAAAGCTGATTGAGTTGTAGAGTAAAATGATGACATTTGGCCTTGGCTGATGATGTGAAGAACTTGAAACGGATGAAGGGAACTTTGATGTCACATTCAAACCTTTCTTTGATGCTGCTAGCCCATCCATGGGGAAGGCTCTCCTGTGTTTATGCTTTTGTCAAAGAAGCCAGGTGTTTGAAGACAACAGTGGAGTACAGATGGTTGCTGTATCGCATTCTTTAAACAGAAGCGGTTGCACCAAACAAAACACATTGGTGCACAAGTAAAAAAATACACACACATTTAGCAAGTGAGAGTTTGTCAAAAGAGACAATGCGAAAAGTGATAGTTTCACTTGAGTATAAGATGAGAGATGTAACTTCTCAGAACTGTAGATGTATAATATCACACATACTGTACAAGGCTATAACACACACTACACAGCAAAATACAGTCGCAACTGATAAATACACTCTGGTGTCCATGGAAAACCAATCTGGCCATCAGAGGCATAATATTGTGCAAGACACAACACTTCACAATTATAAATATTTATCAACACTATACACAAGTTCATTGTGGCCTGTGGGAATGAACAAGTCCAAGAAGTAAGCAGTCTACACCAGATTAAGAAAAAAAACATCATAAAATATGATAATAATGTTGACCTTCTCTGGTCAAAAGAATGCCGTAAACTAATGTAAATAAAGTGGATGTCAATTAATACCACCCATCTGATAATCAAGTAAGTGTGAAATAAACAAACAAAGCCAAAATGAACAGGCTTGGATGAACATTAGCTTATGGTGAACAACATGAATTTGTGATGCATCTTGTGTGAATTCATCATATCATATCATATCATATCATATCATATCAAATCAAATCAAATCAAATCAAATCATGTCATCCATCAGTAAGGCAAGAATAAATATATGAGGCATATGATTAGTATTGCCACCATAAAATGAAAGCACTCTCTCTTTAGTTCCCTTTGGGTCTCCTAACATCCAAGAGTGCTGTGCACACGGAGGGATTCTCCACACTCGCTGCCTTTCAGGCCAGTTGGCGCGCTCTCTCTTGTTGGGGATAAACAACTTTTTTCCACCCCACTCCTCTCATTTTCTTTGGGGAGTTCCAGAGATAAAAAGACATTTAAACAGTAGACTGGCGATGGGGATCACGGCAGCTGCTTATCAGAGAGTCAGGCTTTGGGCCTTCGACACAAAGATTGAGATCGGGTGGGGTCGCGTGGCTGTGGTTTGTGTGTATGTGTGTGTGTGTTTTTGTGTGTGTATATGTGGGTGTGTGCGTGTGTGCGTGTGTGTGTGTGTTGGGGGGGGGGGGGGGGGGTAGAAGACACTGTGTCTTTAAGAAAGTCTGAAATT
>JASCQY010000232.1:15886611-15896611 GCA_030264315.1 Sardinella tawilis
CCCTCCCCCTTGCAAAAATAGAACACGGAATTTAATGGACGTTGGTTCCTCTCGCTCCGCTTTTACCCTCTCTGGTAATACTGTACACAGGCTATGAGTTTAACACTGAGGTAAACTACATGCAGTATATACTGTCCAGTATGACCACCACAAAAACTGGTCATCTCTATGTAGTTAACCTCTCAGTGTTAAAGTCAGATACTGATCATGACTACTTCACAAACCTGTATAGTAAAAGTGACATTTGATGTAGACTTCATAAGATTTCATGAAATATTTAGATGTGACATGATCAGGTTTAAAACAAAAACAGCAATTCTGTTTTGAGAACATTGAGAACTTTTATTTTGATAAATTATTGCCATTCTGTCTGCCATGTTTATGAAAGGTTGTGTATGAATGATGATTCATGTGTTATGGAACAGTCATAAATGCCTTATGAACAATTTATGACAGCTGTGTTATGAACTCACCCGTCAAGTAAAGTGTTACCATTAATACTCTATAGGATGTCTTTCAGAAGCAGAGTTAAATGTACGTCATGGAAATGTCTAAGTGTCTCATGCACACACACACACACAACAGTAGAGTAGACCCTTTCAGGTTCTAATTCCAGCGCTCAACAAAACAATGCTTGAACATTCTATCTTGTTGAATGTTAAACGGCGGGGCCAGCTATAGATGGGTTTCTCGCTTACAAACATTACTGGCTGTGCACGCATACGAGGGGCAGAAGATGTCAAGTTACGTTAGAAGTATACCTAGTAGTTGGCTGTTGTAGCCTAAATTTTACAATGGCTACTGTGCTGTTGGTGACAGCGTTATACTTGTATATACAGTAATTCCTGAGTTCAAAAAGTATGTTTGTCTCTCATTTGCTTTACTAAGAAAACCGTATTTGGTCAATAAAGTCTGTTAGCATGTATGATACGTTAGCAGTGTAGCTAGTCAATTTCTATGCTGACTTACTTGTACATTGACATTTTTTTCTCGTTTCACACTACACCCAAGTTGTGCTTTGTTGTGTCTGAATATGCAAAGGTCAAAATTATCCACTAGTGTCATGTCTCTTGCTCTCATTGTCATATAAAGAGTACAGCAACAAATTGCCTTAACAAGGTATACTGAATTGTGGGACGTGGAGTTTAATTACTGCAAACGGTCATGCTTTTGGTAGCACGGGAGAACTACAACTGGCATAAACTTCATTGTTTAATTTTTTTTTGTTCGAAAGCAGGCATAATGCTACATTAATGCTCCTTAACCACTGCTATTTGTTTTTTCTCCAGTCTACAGCCCCCAAAAAACAGTTATTCCTTCTTGAAATAGCTTTTCCCATGATGTTCTATGAAGCTTTTGCCCTCATGGCTGCATGCGCATTTCTTTCGTGACGTTGCCCAGAAACCCATGTATGGAACTAGAACCTGGAACAGCTATTTCCCTCCTTTGGTTACCAGAGGCCTTGGACAGTAGGCTCAGCTGCAGCCACTATACTGTAGGAGCAGGTGGGAATGGCTAGCGGCTGGCACTGCATCCAAGCTCTTTCTCCTCTCACACTCACACTTGGGAGCTTCTTCAAGAGCCAGCAGTTTGTTAAAGCTCTGCAGCAGAGATGAGCAATAAATTGCTTCCGTGTTCCAGGGAAAATACACATAATGCAATACTGCACTAACATTATGTGACTAAAGGAACCCTCTTTTCCAAATAACTGAATTGTACCCCCCCATAACGTGCCTCGCTGGGAGAAAGGAAAGATTAATGTGGTAAATAAGCTGGCCTATATTTAGACTCTTGGACTGTTAAAAAAATGACTCATTGCTTTTCTTGGGTGTAATTCACAGTGATATTAAAAATGAAGGCAAAAAAAGCTCATATGGTTTCTTTAGCTTCCCTAAATTCTACAATGCAATGGGCTGCAAAGTTTAAGGAAATGATTGCTGAGATGGCCATATGGGCATGGACCCTCTCCAGATGCTATAGCTGTAGCTCTAAGGGTCTTTTGAAAGAATCACTGCACCTCAAAAAACCCTGATAAAATCGAATCAGAGAAGATTATCATTTCCTTGGTCTCAGAAACACCCCTATCTGTAGCTAGGCCCAGTAGCTGAGGGGAAAGCTCTGCGATAGAAGGGTATCTAATGTTCTCCACGCACGCAAAGATGATTTGAGTAGAGATAGGACTGATACTTCAAATGCCCGTGTCTGTCAACATGCAGATAACTCCTCTCGGCCCTAGTGCCCCACTGACACAGCGGTTGTTTGAAATGATACACAACGTTGACATGATGGAGTGATGGAGTGTGTTTTTTTTTTTCCTTGTTTCGTTCGGAATGAAAATTATAAAGATATAGCTGGTATTTTTTTTTTGCTTTCTGTTACAATTTCAAGACATTACACTCTCATTGATTTATACTTGCTCTCAAGCAACAAACAGCTTTACTCAGTTTTCAGAGTGGTTAGTGGTCTCTGGTGGCATGGAAATCTGTTAGAAGCAACCCCAGGCAGAAAAGATTTGAGTATAAAGAACTCACTGTGTGGTGTTTATTTTCATCTGCATTTCTGGCTTACTTCAGATGCTGCCAGCCACTTTACAGTCGGGCAGATGGCCACGGCAGACTGACTGCCTTGTCTTCAAATGCAGTGACCAAATAGAAAAGATCAACACAGGGGGGTCAAATGGGTCAGAAAATAGCTGTAACAAAAAACATTGATGGACACAGAACAGATCTGAAAAAGATCTTCACCATTTTCAGGCATTTGAGATGGAAAGAGATTGTTTTATTTCAAACTTAAAATAAAGAAAAAAATGAGCTAAAATAGGAAATTAGGATAAATAAAAAATAAAATTAGGAAACAAAAAAACAAGTAACACTTTTATGAACCTAGTACTCATTATGTATTCATAAAGCCTTACACATAAGTGTGTATTATTGTTACACATTATCATGAGCGTACTCAGATGGCATTATTTTACCATACTGTATATGCCTTTAACTTATAGTGTCACAAGATATTATGAAGCGTCTTTGACCTTTTGATAATAAGGAAACATACCACTTTACTTACTGAATTGTCTGTAGTGGGTTATTGATTTTCATGAGTATGTGCTCATCTCAGTTTACTTTGAGTAGGCCTATGCGCTGAGTGAAAGCAACCCTTCATTATTTGGCATGAGATATTGGGCATATGCAGGGACATTTTAACCATTTGAAGCTTTATTACAAGCTACTTTGTGACACCTCAAGCTGTAACAGCTTATAAGATAACATTGTAATGCCTTAAAAACATTGTGAGAGTATAAACAGTTAGGCCTATGAACCCTAATGACGCAATACTTTGTGAGTGCATTATAACCATTTATGAATGTCTTCATAATGCTTTATGAATAGCCTACTGGTTTCATAGAAAGTGTTGCCAAATCTCAACTGTACAGTAGCCATAGGAAAACTAGGCTATCTCTTCGAAGAGATGCCATTTTTTAAAGAGGTTGACTTGACTTATTTCTGAATGTTTGTGGCACTGTGGCCAATGTGCTCTGATACACCTCCGGAGATACTGGCTTTGACACGCTAAAGCACAAAGCACAGTGTTGTGAGGTGCAAGGGAAACTGCTTTTTTTAAATCAAGAATCTCATTCTGATTCTGTTGGGCCACTGAAATAGTGTAGGCCTATTTGTTTTTTTCAAACCAATACCTCCATGTTGATCCTGGGGAAGATTCTTTCTCTGTTCTGATGTGCCAAGACAAACAAATCCATTTTAATCTTCAAACACCATTAGCAGTTTGACAGCAGTTATAAAACGGCAGTTAACCATTTCTCAGAATGTCTTTGCTTTCTCCAGTGAATGGTTTTGTATTCTCAATACGT
The DNA here is from genome assembly GCA_030264315.1 of Sardinella tawilis. Taxonomy (NCBI): domain Eukaryota; kingdom Metazoa; phylum Chordata; class Actinopteri; order Clupeiformes; family Clupeidae; genus Sardinella; species Sardinella tawilis. The sequence goes on from JASCQY010000232.1 coordinate 15,890,480, forward strand.
TGGCTACAGTGGAATTTATCTGGCTCTTAATCTGTTTGGTCTCATCTCTGCCTGTTATTGTAGGTCGCAGTGTTTTACTGATCTCATGATATTTATGTTGCCTGTCTGTGTTCCCCATCACTTTGGCTTTGACATATTACCCACTCCACTGTTTCAGCACCTTTCCTACAAAAAAAATGCAATATTCAATAGACATTTTCATAGTCAGCAATTCTTATGAGATATTTAAAATGCTGGCTACAGTGAAAGAGATGGATCTAACATGTGCCCGGTAGTCAGAGAGTGATTTATGAACCGGCTCGATGATCTAGTGCATGTTTAGTTTATTTTACTATATTAAATCATTTGTGACACAGCAGAATGTATGACAGAATCAATACAGATTATGAATACCAATGTAAAGGGTTGTGGTTTCCAAGCACCTAATATAATGAGGAGGAATTTTAATTGCATCCTTCATGTCAACTGTTCACTGCTAGCCCACTATATTATTATTATTATGATGACATGGTCCCTCAACATCAAAGAAAGAACCAACCTCAGCAATGGGAGCAATCTCAAAATAAGAATGAAATGTCTGTTGGCTTGAGGCAGGCTCTGAAGTTTTGAAAACATTTCACCTTTATGCTTCAACCTGTTTGTGTGATATCACCTCTGGGTGAAATATTGATCGAGAGCCAGTCAGTGAGGTACTTAACCTGGGTGACCACAGTAAATAAGAGTTAGAAAGCCCACTCTCGCCACACATTGTGCCTTCGGAATCCCCTGACAAACAACAATGAATTCAACATCTGTTGTTGATAACCGCAAATATTCAACTCATCGAACTCGTATTATTCAATTGCATAATGTTTGGTTTGTACTCGTACCCGTATTATTTTTTCAAGTGACATCTTACAGAACAAAAGAACAGTTATCGAGGAAGTTTAATAACGAACACGTCATATTTGCACGTCTCCAAATGCATATTGGGTACTTGCGCCTCATTCCAGTACTCTCGTCTGTCCTCGTGTGTCCTACAAAGCAGTTCTCCCCATCACCACAAGGGGCTAAGCATGCAGCGCCTAGCCGGGCACAGTCTTTCCAAGAGGAAACTCCGGCACTTGAGTGTCAGCAGAGGGTAGATAGAGTCTATTCGCCGCTGCAGTTCAGCTCATAGAGGAACCTACCGAATTTGGAGAAGCACCCAGAGCTGAAAGGATCGCAGTCCCATCAATTAATAAATTCTGGCCGCTCCCCCTGCACAAGAGAGGTAAGAACTCTGTTTGCCTGTTGTTCACGGCAAAATTCGGCTGGAAGTATATTCCTCATTGACTTTTGTCTTTACATAAATTGTAATGCACTCGTGGGAACAAGTGACATATAAACTGTTGTTATTGATATTATCCATAACGTGCCAAAATTAATTATATCATGCGCGATTGAGTGTGCTTGCTGTCCATCATTTGCTTAACGTCGCATGAAATTTTCATTGAAATGCAGTTGTAACTTGTTGCCATCCGTAATTTCACACTCAAAGCATCTTTACATTTAGCAAGTCTTACAGAGGCTACACAATAGCTATACCATCTATGCCATGGCATTACTGAAAAGAGTTGTGCGTTATGAGGTGTTAGTTAGGTTTACTTCTTGGCGAACCTTACTGAGCAGGCATTTCAAGGAATTATCCAAAAACTAAAATGTGCCAGAATGAAGCCCCTGATGAAACATTAAGCACAAGTGCTATGGACTACAAGCCTGTAATATTTCGAAGGATTTGAGATTGCATGTCCATTTATTCCCGTCGGATTTCGTGCGGGGTGTGCAAATGTTTACCCTATTTTGATTCTCTGGATATTTGTCGGCAGTTATGTTGGGGAATGTGACGTGAGTTTGGCAGCTTGAATGTTAGGAAACGGAACTTGGCTGGCGTCAGATCATAAATCACGTAGCGCACACAATCCCACTGCCTTGCCAAACATCAGCTGCAATTCTTCTTATCAGTAGGCTACGACAGTAATTTGTCCGAGCTGTACTAATGGTCACTGTGAGTTCAATATTTATGAACAGTTTACGTGGGACTTCGGTCGATAGACTTTTACTTTTTTCAGGCAAACAAGCAACCTTGTATAATATTCCAAAGACTTCCATTTGTTGCGCGAGTCCTTCTTCATATCTCTCTGAATATTTTTATGCTGTCTGCTGAGAATATGACATTAAACTAAATCTCGAATGGAATATGAGAATGATTTGTGTGATATCTGGCTTGCCTTCACACTGAAATGCCCGATGGAGATGCTTGATGTCTGTTGTTTTCTGTGGCATTATTTCAATCTATTTGTATGATATTGATCCTCCTTAAGTGCTTTTCTTTTGCAGAGGTTCTTTATTTTTGGTACTCCTAAGTACCCTACTTTTTTTGTTAAAGGTTTAGTATGCAGCCATTTACTTTAAATATTGGTTTAATCTCTTATGAATTCTGTGATAAAAACGCTGTTTTGTGTGCTGGCTATACAGTGCTGTACAGTAGAGGGGAAAGGTCTCATTGAGTTAGATATTGTCATTGCTTCAGTCCGAGCGCAGTATCATTTCACATCTCTTTAATTTTAACTGCCATCTCTCTCATGGCCGTCTGAAGGTTTGGCCGTAACACGCTGGCTGACTCTGTCTGTGCAAGGGTGATTGAGCATGAGGACTTCTGCATCCTGATGTCTTTCAGAGACCCTTTAAAACCTGAGATGTGTTTGGAATCATGGAGATTTTCTCTGTGTTTGCAGTGCAGTCCACCCCCCCTTCTATCCCTCTGTGTGTGTGTGTGTGTGTGTGTGTGTGTGGTGTACTTGCTCCCCACTCTCACTCCCTTTCACTCCCTCTTGTATGTGTGTGTGTGAGAAAGTTTTTGTGTCACTCTTGACTGTGGGGCTATATTCTCACATTAGGGATTACCACCCCATGCCCTTGGTCTAGGTCAGAGGTGTCTCAGTGCAATTCCACAGGGTCTCAGTGTCTCTGCGCTCTCACAGTACACCATTACCCAGTGCTTTATTGGCCTTTGGAAAGCCACGGAAAGGGCCTCTCCACACAATCAATGCCTTAGATTATCCAATTAAAGACAGATGCTCAGTTTGAGGCAGACAGCACAGCAACTCCTCGATCCCAGGATTAGACAACTCTAATGCAAATCCCGTTGAAGGGATAGAAATTCAGCCGCATGTTAGGCACTCATATTTAATGGGGATTGCAGATGAACAAGACAATTGTTGTTTATTTACGTTTTGTTGATGTGTGCTGTCCTATATTAAGCCTCATACTGTATGTCTCGCGTGCAGTGGAGACTGTGGGAAACCTCCCGTTGTTGTCAGCGAGATGTGTGGTACACGAGTTCATGTGGAATGCAACAGTGGCGTTGATAATAACAGTGTGTTTACTGCATTTCTGCATAAGTGTCTGTGGCATTTTCCTGTCAATATGACTAGTAGTGGATGGCTTAGAATAGCAAATCAATGACTATGTCCCTATGATTTGTGAACTTTGGTTGGATGTATGTGGCTGCTTAGAAGTCCCAAATAGGCATAATTACCTCCTGAAAGGCAAATCCTCTAATATGACTTAGTGGTATGGCTACACAGTGGATGACACTGATTGCCAGTTACTGTGTCTTAAGGTAAACCGTTGCCGGGAGAAGAGGGGGATGGGGGTGTGGTGGGCTTGTTTGGTGGAGGGGGGGTTGGATAGCGATGGAACTGGGAACTCGGGAATTGATAGATGCTGCCTTGGGGGCAGTTAAGATGACAGATATGGGTTACAAATGAGCAAGGTTTTATGGCTCCTGGAAAGAAGACTATTAGGTTTTTTAATTGATCTGGGCCTGTGGAGAAGCTCACCCTCAGTGCTGCAGCCTTGCACCTGCCACGGAGGCCTGGGGTGTGTGAACTTTTCCTTAAATTATCCACTGTGTTGCAGTCTCACACCTGCTTCATCCTGTGTCATCCCCAGGCCACTGAAGGCCTTTCCTTCTACTTTTCATGAAAATGCTGTAAGAAAACGATGCAGACTTTTCTTCTATCTCCAGTTGTTACTTTTCCACAGGTTTTTTTTTTTTTTTGGTTCGGGCTAATGTCACGATAGATTTCACCAGAAAGTGCAGAGTGTCTGTAATGTGACCAGAAAAGGATTTTATTGGTGTGATTTTTTTTAAAACCCGATGTCACTGAAGCAGTGAAAAAAAAAAAAAGTCTGACGGCTCTGTTTTACATCTCTGTCGCCATGCTAAATATTCACTGCACTCACCTCACTGCAAAAGCACAGCCATCCCAGAAAATTAAAAAGGAATAAATCTCTGTCAGAATGCACTCTCCCCTCCTCTGCCTCCAGTCTATTGATTGCTGTATTAGACTGGAGTTGGTGGGGTGCTAGTTAGGAAGTGCGAGCGAGGAAGCAGCTGAGCAGGTCTGTCATTATTCCCCTGTTATTCTCCTGCTGTATCTGTCATTGTCCCCCCCCCCTGCTATATTCAAAATGAGCGGGGATTTAATAGCAGGATGGCTTCCCATGCTATCCTCCCTCTCTGCTCACTAGCCAGTGATTCACACAGCAAGGGGCCACAGACGACGCACAGACACAGAGAGTGTCCCTGTGTGGTTTATGTCATTAGCATTGACCAGCATTTTTTGGTATTGTTGAGGGGGTGGTGCAAAAAGACATTGCACAGTATTTTGGTGATGCCTGTAGTGTAGTGTGTGGTAGCAACCGCTAATGTTTTCAAAGCTGGATGCCTCTTCCTATGTGCATGTATGTTCAAAGGCATTGTGAACTCATACAGATGAATTAATGAATGCTCACATCAGGCTAGATCAAAGGAAACTGGAATGAGTTTCTTTAAAACCATATGATCTACAGCAAGACAAACAGCAGCATTTAAATAAATAAGACATCTTTCTTTTGGCTAGATCCTATATTCTTCTGCAACAACATACTGAGAGTCTCTCCTCTGACCCTAAATATTTTATTCACAGAATTTTTAAATATGAGATAGTGTTACAAAAGCCACAGTATGTTTGACATGGCGTTTTTGATGAACAACAAAGCTGGATTATTGTACATTTGTATAAACTAGTTATTAACTACACTAGTATCAGGGGTCTCTCAATGATGCATACTGTACATAAAAAGGAACACATTCCTAATGTTGCACTGGTATGGGCAGGGCAGGCTTTTTCACAGACGTCCATAGTAGTCTTATATACCACTGGAAAATCAAATACTGTATGTGACATTTCACAGCCATTATTGATATTACCACCAAGAATGAAGAGGCGCTTGACAAAGTGGCCTTTAACAATTTCATCTGTTGTCAAATGAAGCACAACCTGATTGTTCCTCAAGGCTACTTGCTTGTTTGCCACATTTTTTCATCCTCTGGACATTTTTCAAAGTGGTATTGATTGAACAGACTTGTTAAGGTTTGAACCGATTCTTAATCCCATTTATCATATGGCTCTCTGAACCACTGCAGTACTTTGCATAGGCCTTCCCAACGCTTGGAGGACAGATTTAGTAAATTAGGATTATGGCCGCTTCTGGTCATTACTGACCACTGTCAATTGGGATGGATTTTGTGCTTTAGATTCACATTTTCATTTCTCTTCACGAATACCTGTAGTCACGAATAGCTTTGTGTTGGGGTCTGTTCACCTTCCCAGGAGGTACTTCCCCCCCATTTACCAGCAGTCAACACATTATCCCTTAGTATTGCCTACAACCACAATCCAATCCAAAGACACTTTTACTAGATTTTCCTTCTTCAAAAACTTTAAAGGATAACAACTCATGTTTTTATATTTTTTTAAGTGTTCTACACTTTTGATTTAGTTTGGATGTGAATGATGACATCACATCACGTCATTGAATTAAAAGACTTACAATAATTAAGCTTGACAAGGAGCTGATTTGTTAAAAGTGTGCTGTTTTTTGTTGTAGTTTAATCTCAGGGGAGTAACATACATACAGTACATGTAAGTTACATAAGTCTTTTGACAAATCACTTCAAGTTAAGGATTTTGTAGCCTAATTGCTTTTTGACTTTTAGGCTGATTAGGTGGAAAAGATTTTCTGATTTTATTACTAGTGCACTATACATTTTCAGCTCAAAGT
>JASCQY010000232.1:15901611-15907213 GCA_030264315.1 Sardinella tawilis
TCTTCAGCTAGTCTGTTGATTTTTGTTTGTTTATTTATTTATTTTTTTTCCGCTTTATTTATATATTTTTTTATGTTTATTTATCCTGAGGGGGAGTGAGCTCAGGTTGAGGGAGAAAAGTGGAACACACTGTATGTGTGGGAGAGGCAGGGAGGTGTGTGTATGTGTGTGTGTGCATGTGTGTTTGTGTACGTGTGTGTGTGTGCATGTGTGTGTGTGTGTGTTTGTGTACGTGTGTGTGTATGTGTGTGTGTGCATGTGTGTGTGTGTGTGTGTGTGTGTATGTGTGGGAGAGGCAGGGAGGTGTGTGTATGTGTGTGTGTGTGCATGTGTGTTTGTGTACGTGTGTGTGTGTGCATGTGTGTGTGTGTGTGTGTGTGTGTGTGTGTGTATGTGTGGGGGTGTGTGGAGACGGGGGGTTATGGTGAGAGAGTGGTGGAGAAATTGAGATGTAAATAGTCATTTTCTCTCACATTGAGTGACTGACTGACTGACTAGGGGCTTCCGTTCCATCGCCTGTGGCAGCCATTGTATTAGACAGGCCTGCAATCATGTGGTTTTGAGATGGAGTCTTGGAATGGGAAGCTAGTTGATAGATGTGCTGCGTTTGATGTATGGTAAAGCAAGCTAGTCTGTGTGAGCTGTGCCGTTTACTGTACATCGAGCTGATACTGTACTGATCTATTGCATATTTATTTGCAGGGCTGAATGTCAAGACATCCATGCTTTTTGCCTCATCGCCTTCTTTTTCACACTATTTTCAGCAAAACCATCACGCTACATGGAGGATTGGGGAAGGGATTGAATGATGATCAGTAATCTTGATCAAGTGATAGTCATGTCTGCCGGCCTGCAGTCCCCATACCTCATTTCTCCTCTCACTAGATTTTAAACAGCGAGTCCAGCTCTTCACCCCCCCCCCCTTCTAGCACCTAACCCCACCTCAGTGTCTGTTTCCCTCTCTCTCTCCATCTTTTTTGTCCCCCCCTCTCTCACTCCCTGTCCACCCTTAACTATCAGTCTCTCTCTCTCTTTCTCTCTTACTCCTTATTCCCTCTCTGTCTCTCTCTCACACTCTGTCTTTTCATCTTTCTCTGTCACTCCCTCCCTCCCTCTTCATTCCTTTCTCCTCTGTCTCCATCTCTCTCTTTCCCTCCGTTACTCTCCAACCCCTTACAATCTCTCGCTCTTCCTTTCCACCCCTCCTGTCTTTAACTCTCCCTTTCCACCCTGTTGTGTCTCTCCCTCCCTCCCTGTCTATACTGTATCTCCAACTCTTTCTCTCTCTCTCTCTCTCTCCCTCTCCTCCCTCTCTCTTTCCTTCTTGTCTTTCTCTTCACCCTGCTGTCTCTCTTCTCCAACTCTCTCTCTCTCTCTCCCCCTGGTCTCTCTCTCTCTCTCTCTCTCTCTCTCTCTGAGGCGTGCTTTGGCTGTTTATAGTGCCGAGTGCACACAGTGCGGGAAGCTCCATCTGGAGTGGTTTGCGCGCTGCGCCGTCAGTGGATCCCACAGCCCCAGTCCGTTTCCTGGGTGCACTGATGCCTCAACCTGCCCCTCGCTGTGCTGGGCTCTGCTACCGCTCCTCCTGTCTCCTGCCGGCTTGCCGCTCGCTGCTCCTCTCCGTTTGGGCTTTGTGGGGAGGCCAAGCTTTTAATTGTTTTTCTGCCAGCTTGTCTGAAGGGGGGTCTCCACCTCACAGATGTTTAGTACAACTCCAATAGTTTGTCACACTAGGAGGGAAGGGGGCTTTTAATGTGTGGTTAACCTTAGAGGACTGTGGATTTAGATTGATTTGATGGTAGATGTTGTTTCATCAATTACTGCATGGATTTTATGTTCATGTTGGAAACGAATAAGCAATGATATCTGTTGAGGTTTTTATTCACAGTTGTTTTTTTTTAAAGGAAGTGATACATGTTATCACTAATGCGTTCTTGGTGTATTGATGTATTCTTCTCATCAAACGATCACAACAGATAAAAGGGCCATACAGTTGTTTTGTCATTTACGGCTGATTTAGTCTGAATGTATATGGGTATCAAACGGGACCTTTTGTGAGCAAGCAGGTCGCTAACACACAAGAGGCTGATTTTGGGCAGTATTCACATGAAGTACACTCATTGCCCCTCAGAGTACAGTAAATGTTCAGTCACATACAAGATTGAGACTCTGATTCTTTGAGACCAGACTATCAGCCAGGTAATTTTCCCCTGAGGGCTGTTATTGCTACTAATCCATATTTTGATCTTGTATAGTTATTGTCATGAAATAAAGATGTCACTATATGAGAGATTTGGGCCTAGTTGCTGTTGTGATCCACTGACCGATATTTGTCTGATTTTGATGTGCTGTGCAATTTCGATCTCCAAACTAATGTAGATGCGTTGAGACTATTTGTTAGACATTTTTTTTGTTGTACAGTAGGCCTAGAGATTTTTTTGAAAAGCATTAAACGATACGCACCCTAGTATCAGTATAGTTGGATACATATTTGTAAATTTTTTATTTTAACATTTTCTATTTGAACATTTTGTGTCAGTCACAAAGTGCTGAATTAATTTTCATTTGAATAATCAGTATTTCAATATTGGTCAAAATCATCTTTTTTTTTCTATAATCGAGCAAAACCACTATGTGGCTATGTGGACAATGCAGAGGTGAATTTTACCAAAAATAACTTTCTTCTTTCTTTCTTTCTCTCTGTCTTTCTTTCTTTAATTCTCTTACTTTTCTCTTTATCTCTCTCTCTTTGGTATTTGTACTCTTGCTTCCGCAATACCAACCTTTGTTTTCCAAAAACAACCTGGACGTACAGGGTGTTCCATCTTAGTATGCGATTTCTGCCCAGTTAGCTAATAGCATTTCCTGTTGAGTCTGCCTCCTTCATGAATCACTGGCTGTTAATGGTGCATCGGTAATTCTGGTCACACGCAGGCAGGCAGGTCCCTGTGGGGCACTGCCCTGTGGCGAATCCATTATTCATGCCTCAACCTGGGCTTGTAGCTAACACTGACACCTGATCCTCCGAAAAATCAAGTAGGGTCACAATCTGACACCCTTTTTAGAACTTAGGGCGAGGTTGATGTTGGGTGGTCACGTCAGCCCCTCCTTTTCGAACTGAACCACCACTGTCCCTCCCCGCCCAAACCACACCACTGTAGCTAATGCGCACACCCACACACACCAGCACACATTTTATACTGTTTTACTCTTCCATTACGGGGCACTTAAAAAATAGGAAAATCTGGGACAGTCTTTTGGTTTTCTCCCTGAAAGAGATTCACTAATAGCTACAGTGTACAAAAGAAACGTAAAAGAAAGCAGAAAAAAGGAATAGCCGTCTTGTCTGTCGGAGAGGTTGTATAACACTGTTTTGTGGTGGGGGGTAATGGGTGGCTTTTGAATATGCTCTGTGTCCTTTCACTAGTTTGCCTAGTTGCACATCTACTGTTAGTCACAAAGCTCTAATGCAGTGAACTTCCGTCCCAATTGGGGAGTCCTAAGCTTACGTATTATTTTTAGAATACTCTGGAAAAGGAAGGTAAGTGTCTTGGATGTTTGCCTCCATTCTCTTCCAGACCTCAACCAGAATCTTCTTCTTTTGTTGCTGCTGTCGGCCATTTAGGTTTCACCCCCCACCCCCATCTCCTTCCCCCTGTTTTCCTCTCCATTAGAGGAGAAAACACCTCCAGTTTTTATTTGGAATCATGTCAACCCACTTGGCTCTTGGTACAAGCCCTAATATTACCCTGAAAGGCAGCACAATGCCTCCCATCCATCACAAGGTGTATTTTGGAATATGAAGCAAATCTAATTTCTGTTAAGAGCTACATTTACATAGAATGGCTGGGATAGTCAAACAATAGATGGGTGGTGCTTTCAGAACTATTGTGCAATTACTTTGCCAAGCAAATATGTCTTTGTAGCTGAGCTGGGGTTTGCAATGCAGAAACTTTAAAATCAAAGGATAAGCGAAGATTTGACTTGATTTTATGTTATCATGAAGTGGATGGTTGCATTGCTTTTAGCGCATCAGTCTTCACTACCACAAACCAGCTTGATGAGGTTTAACTCAAGTAACTGTGCTAGTCGCCCCTACCTGTGATTTAAAGTCTTAGCCCGACAGTGTACAAAACCTCTATGGGATTTCAAAACTTTATTCATTGGTTCAGATATGGAAACCTGAGACCAGACTTCAGCATAGTTTGCTTACATTGCTGCCTGGCCCCGGCAGCCTTGTTTTGTTATTTTGCCATCTTAGTTGCTTTCTAACTGCCTCTCCATTTGTCAGACAGGAGCTCAAGGTCTTTTCTCAAATCTGCTGTATGTGGCGTTACCATGACCATGGCTGAGCTGCTCTTGAGGCTGTTGTCCTGTGTGTTGCCTCTTCCTTACAAAGTGCACTTGCAGTCCTGAGTCTGTTGTGTGATCTTGAACAACAGGGCTATGTGCTGAAAGGACAGAATTTTCCTTTATGTTTTCTGTTGTCTCGCTAGTTCGAGGAATTTGATTTACAGTAGCCTTTGCCATCTCTATATGGAAAAGAGACCATTACTTTTAAGGGCATATCAGGCAAGCCTGTGATTAAGACTACTGTACTTTCATTTTCCCCATTCAGTGTAAGCTGAAGTTTGTAAGTTTGTAAGTTTTAATTCTAAGATAATGCACAATTGCTTTCATGTTCATAACAGTATTTACATGTACTGTAAGCTCTTGAAGTGAACAACACAGCAGGTCTTTTATGTACTTTTCCTGGAAGATGTCAACGACAGGAAGACAATGACATTTGGCTCTTTTGTCAGTTAGACTTGATTTTTTACTGTAACTTATTTTAACCTCTGGCCCTTTATTGCTTACCATTGCTGTACCCATTTCAGCACTTAAACTTACTGCTTTTCTTTTTTAAGATTGGTGTTGTATAATCAGACGTACCTCTTTTCTTCAAATTAAATGGAAAAAACAATTTGAAATGTGCCTTATGAATATGCTATGCTGTCGGTGTCCATGGCGATGACAAAGTTTTTGTTGTAGCATCAGAATAGCAATGTTTTGCATTAAAAATACAAAAATAAAACAGTAGGCCCTGCTCCATGTTTGGTAGCCGTAGATTATTAATGCGCCTCCCAAGGGATATCACAACAAACGATAAATCACCCCTGAGGGCCATCACCTTTTACATTAATTTCATGTTCTGTGTCGATGGGTCGGAAAACCTTAGCGTATCCTTGAGATAAATCTTCAGAGTGACTTTCCCCCGGCCTGCGTCATTATCTTGTTTATTCGAGTAATGGCCTCTGCAACGACTGTGATTATTTGCACCTAATGAAAGACCTGGCTGTGTGATATCCCCACCACAGCCATAAAGCGCACACACACTGGTCAGTCTATGCGAATATGAGCTCCTGACACAATAGTGTGGTCGAGACGAGAGAAAGGATGAAATGTCTTCTACATGAGTCTCCCTATCTCTGTAAGGAGATTGTCTGTCAGGTGTAGTTCTGTCTGTGTCTCAGTTTGTCTCACTTTGTGTGTGTGTGTGTGTGTGTGTGTGTTTGTGTGTGTACAGTATGTGTGTGTGTGTGTATGTGTGTGTCTGTGTCTC
>JASCQY010000232.1:15921444-15933230 GCA_030264315.1 Sardinella tawilis
AGCTTCCACTGGGGACCCTTCTTCTTCTTCCTGTACTGACTGTAACAATGTATACTTTCTCATGTTTGCTGTTATATAGTTGTGAAGAAGAAGAAGAAATAAATTCAAATTCAAGTTGTGAAGTATTAAACACATATTATAATGAGTTTAAAGGAGAACGCTGGCGTGTCTCAGCCTACATCCCAGTGGAAGCAGTGGTCGAGTACAACGAGCTGACAAAAAATGAGCCAAAACGATCCTACCTAAACGGAGTTATGGCAGTTTTAGCGAGGTAGCAAAATAGCGTAGCAATGGGGGTAGATAGTTTAATTAGCTTTTACGTTAGAAGCGTGCCCACATTGCTACGCTATTTTGCTGCCTCGCTAAAACCGTCATAACGTTAAGGTAGCATCGTTTTGGCTCATTTTTTTGTCAGCTCGTTGTACTCGACCACTGCTTCCACTGGAATGTAGGTTGGGACGCGCCGGCGTTCTCCTTTAAGGCTGATGCAAATGACTGCATACTGTATGTCCTGATGTCTCTGTCCTCCTGTTGCCTGCAAGCTCCAAGTGCAGATGAAGTGTATCAGGCAGGCTCTCTGCGATGGGAAGTACTCTAATGTCAGTCACCAGTGACTCCTCGTGTGTGTGTGTGTGTGTGTGTGTGTGTGTGTGTGTGTGTGTGTGTGCACGGACAGTTGAGTTTATCAGCCTTTTGAAAGCACATTCAATATCCCCTCAGCACTCCCCCCTGGGCTCCGGCATAGAGGGATGCCAGTGAAGTAGGTGTAATAACTCCTCGCACGAGGCTCGAAAAGTGCGTTTAGGCAAGTCATGGGTATAGGAGAGGGATGTATGTTGTAAGTGCGCTGTCAGAGTGAAGTCTGTATGTTGGGCCAATGGGTAAAGTGTAATTAAACCAGTTTAAATAGACATGAAAGGCTCTCTGGGGATGGTGTAGTCTATCTTTGGGGGGGTGGGGAGACGTAATTAAATCAAGTCTTGGGGTTATTGAATGCACTCACTGAGCAAAGTGATGCCTTCATTCACAAGAGCAACCCACAAGTCTATCTCTTGTTCTCTTTCCATGTCTGTTTCTCTCTGACACACACACGCACGCACGCACGCAGGCACGTACACAGACACATACACACAGACACATACACATTCACATACACACACACACACACACAGAAAGAGAGAGAGCGAGCGAGCGAGTGAATCTATGTAATTTTGCTTTTTTTAAAGCCATTTCTGTTCCTTCCTGTGCTCACTGACTGACTGTGTGTGGGGATTTATTCTTTTATCTGGAAAAAAGAAACTGGCCTGCAACCCCCCCTAGTCCATTAGCAAATTACCATTGCTCCCTCCGCTGTAATTAGGAGCGCTTTTGTGAAAAAAGGAATTTGTCTTTATCTGGAAAACATCTAACATTACTTTTCTTGTTTTCCCCATCACAGGGGAACATGATGGAGAGGAAAGCAGGACTCAAATCAACCGCCTGGCAAGACACCAGAGGAGCCAGAGATCTTTTCCAAGAGCACTCATAGTAAGAACAACACGTGTTACCACTCTTAGTGCAATCTCACATCTTTTTCCTCAGCGTTTCCATGGTACAGTACACTACCCCACTGTGACCATGGAAAGTTAGTTCAGCACGTGAAAACACACTGCTTTTTTTAAATTTCTTTTTTCATTTCCGAGAGAGCTTAGAGCAGCAATATACATACGATATGACTTCCATATTGTTTTGTAGGCAAGACTACTGTATGCCGTTTATTCACATAATTGTTTCCTTGAAAAGGTGGTGTTACACAAACACAAACTAGCACAATTGTGATTAAATGGTGTGGTGTCAAGATGAGGATGAGAGGCAGTCATTTACATAACAAGCTGTTGGAATATGATTGCTCTAGATTATGGTCTTTCAGCAGGTTGAGAGAAAAAGAAAGCCACCCACAGTCTCTCGATGGGGTGCTTGTATGCTAAGGCGTTTTAAAGAGAAGGTGTGCTGTGTACTTCCAAGTCATACTTGTTATTTAGACTGCCAGTCATTAGAGATGCCTAAGGAAAATCCCCCTTGTTTACAAAAGCAATCAAACATCACAATACAAATTGTTATTTTATTGAATAGAGAGACTGTTTTTGTTATTATTTGTTTCTTCCCTAAACATTAATATGCATGTGTTATGTATTGTGAGATGGTGACTCATATAGTGTTATTGTTCCCTCACAATGTTTCTCATCAGACCACTTGATAAAAAGCCTGATCTAACCCAGTGGGGGCTCACAGCTGTAAACAAAGTTTCTAATGAATAAACAAACCTGAGATGATCAAATCCTGATTACCATAATCAAGTCAAGGCAGAGAGGGGCGAGCAGATTAGACGCAGAAAATCCCAGAGTTGTCGCTAAAGCAATTCGCCCGGTCGCAGACCCGGCAGCACACTAGATTAACATGCGCTCGGAATTGTGCTGACTCAGGGGATTATCGACCTCGCGGACCTTAATGTATCTTAATATGTCTGTCTGTCTGGCATTTTCATATCAAGGGGACGCTCATCCAAAGCGCATCCATTCGTCCAGATTATGTGTGGAAATTTGCCCGCGCCATCTGCCAGTATCTGTAATTGATTGTGCATCATAATCTGATGTCTCTAAGCAACCAGCAGGCTGCCATATTTATCCACACAAAGTAATCTTGTGGAAAAAAATAAATAAAAGAGCATGAAAAATAGATAAATAAATGATATAGAAGCTAGAATTCAGAGAAAAAAAAATATCAATTTTTGTTCTTTTTTTTTTTTTTTTACATAATACCACAGTGGAGTGATTCATTTCTGAACAGGAGTGTTAAAGACAGGGTCAGGCTACCCTTTTTTGTAATGCCGCAGCCTGGCAATCTTACTTCCACAGAAATAAAGTCCCTCTTCCTCTCATGTGATTAAAATACAAAAAGGCCCATGCTATTCACCTTCCAGCCTTGTCTTCCTATAAGCATGACATCTCTATCAGGTGGACAGATTTGCCAACATCAGGGTCACTGTCGGACTCACAGGCGTGAGTATTTTGTAGCACATAGAAAAAAAATCCCCTGGTTAGATGTGTTATATTATAGCAGGTCTTGACATTATTAGGAATTGAAAATGTGTTTCATCTGCAGGCAACTAAGAGGAAGGGCCCTTTTGCATTGCAGACTTTCCTGTCCCACAGACAGCTTGCAGTTTCCCTCCAGAGGAAATGATTCTCCACTATTGCTTAAAGGCGCTTTTGGCTGCTCAGGGGTGATTTGAAGGTGTATCCATATTTACTGATGCCTGTTCCGCATGCTTCACGATACTGCAGCACCAGGGAGATGGATGCTTTGGGGGAGATGGGTGTGTGTGTGAGGGAGGCACTTATTACTGTAGTGGAGATGGCGAAATACCTCAGGAGAAAAGCAAAAAAAAAAAAAAAAAGTAATTTGGCCCTGGCTTGTTTATGGGAGTGCTGATTTGGGGGTTTCACTATGCGTGTACATGCTGTATAGGTCTGTAACTATGCCATATACTGGTCTTTTGATGGGATGCCCAGAAATGAGAAAGTCCTGGGTGTAGTAAAGGGGGGATTTTACAATACTTTATAAGCACAGAAATGAAAAGAAAAATGCACACTGCTGTGAGGCTTTAAATGGGACACGGGGGAATTCAATTGGGGAAACTGACCGGGGCAGAATGTTGGCAAATTGGTTTTGAAAAATTGTATAGCTCACAAACAAAACTGATGATGCTCGGATTCTGAATTAGATGTTATTAGATGTAGGCCCTGTCCATTGTCCAGAAAACATTCTAGTTGCAGAACTTTGATCACATGTACAATTCAGTGAAAAGAAGCAAGCACACAGCACAATTGCTCACCAAGAGACAGAATCTTATTTCTGAAAAGATCTTTTGATGGAATATTCAGCACATTCTCTCAATGGGCTAGACTGCAGGAATTGTGAGAGCGTTGAATGTTAGAAAACCTTGACAAAGAAGACAAAAGCAGCGTTGTAGCATTAAATATCACATAGGTTTTCTAACATCACATAATAGTACATATATATATATATAGTACAGCCATTGTAATAGACAATAGCTCATCAGTCGAACAGGAAATCTTTCATATAGTTTACTATGTGTAAGGTGTATGTATACTGACCTGGTCTTGCAATCAGACACTCCAATGTGTTGATCAATACTCTGTGGAAACCCTACAGACATAATCTCATAATGATTTTTATCTGAGATCGTTGCGAGTGTGTGTTTATGCCAAATAGCAGCCCTGCCACACATCTCAAGTGTGTGAGGCCACAGAAGGCTAAGAGCCCCCAGTTAGCCGATCAGCATTGATCATAAGCATGTTATGCACCATAAGTAGTGGAAGTGGTGCCAGCCATCAGGGGAATGGCTGGCAGGCACGGTGTCAGAGGGAGCCTCTGTTGGGATTATTGATTTCCGATATGGAGAGCTGAAGCAGTGTGATCAACCCTCCACCATGTGGCGGCTTGTGATCTCCGGAGGCTGCAAGTCTGGCCAAGACGTGTGTCCTCCTCACTCTGGAACCTGGTTATTAAATATGTCTTTTGTCTGTTGGTCTGTCCCTCCGTCTGTCTTTCTGTCTCTTCTCTCTCTCTCTATCTGTCTGTCTATCTCTTACCCCCTTTATTTTTTTCTTCAGTGAGAATGCATACTGTACAGTGTGGTATTCAAAAATAATTTAATATGTATTTTAATGGAGCCTTCACATGCATGGCATGCATGAATATTCTCTAATTCTGTTTCTTGAAGGCTTTCTTTTTCCAGGCAAATCCATTGAGCCTGCTGCTTTCCTCTTGCCCTTTTTCACGTTGAAAAGCCGAGAAAAAAAGCAGAGAATTACTCTACCCTCACCAAATGCAAATTCTTGCAGGCACCTTTTCATACCATTAAATAAATTTGCCAGGGGAGCTTGAAAAAGCAAAGGGACTTTTAATGAACAGCTTCTTATTGATCTGTGGACAAAACAGTTGTTAATTATGTGAGAGCAGGCTTTTAATTGAAGGAATGAAACAGGGGCGCCTTCTTGCTAGCCTAATATGCAGTGAGGAACGAGGAGAATGTGATAGAGGTTGGTGCCAACAGGGTGAAGCCATGGCACAAACGATTCATCTGCAACATTTGGTTTGTCTGCAACAGCTTTGAATCCTTTAGCTGCCCTCTTCCCCCCTCCTTCCCTCTTACTTTCTCCCGCTTCACTTCCTCTTTGTTTTTCCTCCTTTCATTTCTGCCTTTTCTCTCTCCTTTACTGCCTTCTTTCCTCTTTCCTGCCTTTTACAGTACCTGCCTTATGTGCTTAGTCACACCATTTCCCTTATTGCCATGTTGATCTATTTTTCTTTCTTGCTATCTCTTTCCTCCTCTCCTCTTCCCCCTTTCCTCTCTTTCTCTTTTCTTTCACTCGCTCTCTCTCTCTCTGTCCATCTGCCAGCTTCTCTATCAGTGGCCCACTCCACTGCTCTCTCAGTCTGCCTCTGCTAACACACACACACACACACACACACGCACACACACACACGCACACACGCACGCACACACACACACGCACACACACACACACATACACACGCTCACACAGGCTCACCGCTGAAGCTTTGGGTTTAGTAAGCGCCCTGTTCTCTCTATGTTTGTTCGTTTCATGGCATCCATAAATGATGGCGATGTGGAGATGTCTTACAAGTAGAAGGTCTGTGTGAGCAAGTTGACTCAGTGGCAGTGGAGTGTTTATTTGCATGAGAACTGATGGGGCTGTTGGAGAAGTAGGTCTGATTTGTGTTATCTTGTGTTTGCCTTTAATTTGCTGTTGTCAGTCATCCGTCTCTGACTCAGTGCTCACGGCACAGACAGGGAAGGAATCGTTGGAGGCTGAATGTTTCACTCACACACACGCACTCACGCACGCACGCACGCACGCACGCACACACACACACACACACACACACCAGGACCCCCTCTGTTTACTCTCTCTCTCCCTCGTTCTCTTTCTCTCTTTCTCTCTCTCTCTGTCACACACACACACACACACACACACACACACACAGACCTTGCTTGCAAGTCAGATAAAGGTGAGGGAAGCATTGTGCTCTCACACTGCTGTCTAATGAGCGTCTTGTCAGGTAATATGAGTGTAAGAGCCTATGGCATTGTGTGTGTCAATGCTTTCTGATACTCTACAAATAGGCTACCAGGCGTATGAGACGCTGAGGCAATAAGTCCGCTTTGTGCAGCACCGGTTCTTACTGTACTGTACTGTATGTAACTGTCAGAAATACAAATACATCTGCATTCAATGCATGAAAGTTATCCTCTTCACTGCTTGCGCTGTGCACTGGGAAAACGCTGCAGTATCATGCATCAACACATATAAAACGCTTCCAGGACGTGTGCTGCATTTGATTACAATAGTCTGGCCATACCACATAGATCTGAATAGCTTCATATGTTTGCATGTGCTGCAGTCACTTATTTCCTCCCTGGATGCTCTTACAAAAGGCTTTGTATACACAGTGGAGCAGGGTCAGGAATAGGTTGCGGATGAAGGCCAATACATCCTTGAATAAAAAATTCAAATACGCCATTATTTGCGCAAATGATTATGGGCTTTGTCAATTTTGAGGTAATTTCATCAGACGCGAGCACAGAACAGGGAGGTTGTTTGCCCTGACATGGATTTTTTTTCTTTTCTTTTCGGGGCATAGCAGCCCAGCCGCGGCATTGCCTGGCAGACTTCGCTGTGCTGGAAATTAGATCCACAATATGCCATCTTAGAGCCAGGAGGAGCCTGTGTGTAAAGAGGCGCAGGAAATGCCCGCAGGCTACCCGAGCTCTATCTCCAAACAAATCGACTATTTATAGTGGAGATTTCAGATGCCGCCACCCAAAAAAACATGCAGATGAACCATGTGGATTTTGATCTGTTCCTAATAGACAGCTTTTTTTTATCATCCCAGTCGGTGTGTGTACATTTGTCAGAAGTGATTTCTATCTGAATTTATTATGAAATGTGGAATGGTCTGATATTTGAGCTTAGAAAGATTGTTTGGCAAGAAGCCCACGGTTATACAACAGCATGTTCTCTTCATTTTGTAACTTGTGCTGATAATAGAAGATGAATGTGATTGTGAATGTGCTCTTGGGGACTTTGGTGTCCATGTGCAATAGTTCAGTGTACTGTACATCCCATGTGCACCTAACATGTGAATCAGCTCACACCATTAAATTAAAGATAGGCATAGACACACCTTCTGGCAGTAGCTTAAATTGTGCAGATTGGCAAAAAGTCTTTTTTTTTTTTTACAGGACCAGAGCCATGAATTTTAACAGTGTTAGGAAAGTCTGTGTTCCTACTGTACCTTAGGATGCACATGGAAAGAGGCTTACATTTGGCTTCACATTCAAAATGGTAAATCTCCGGTGAATGCTAAATCCCCAAGCTGATGGCAATTACCATGCTAATCAAATGCTCTTTTCCATCTCCGTCTTTTAAGTGTCCCTGTAATCTGACTTACACAGTTACAGTTGCATTTTGTTCCCCTCAAGAAGTGAGTTAAAATTCAGCAAATTTGCATTTAGTCGAGTGGTGGTTGAATGTCCAAGTGAAAACTGTTTGCCCATACTCATGAGTAAATGGTGAATGTTGAAATTTTAGTCTGCACAAGTTGTTTGATGATTCTATGCTATGTGCATAATTCAACACAACAGTTAATCTATCTCACACACAGTTTTATATTGGTGGAACTGGTATATCTAACATTATCTTATATTTTTTTCATTCATGAGTGTGTCCAGACTATGTTTGCTATAACTTCTTGTACTTCTCAGACAGCAGATGCAATTCTTTAGCCTGCTGTACTTGATGAAGCCCCTCCAGCTCAGACTGCTGTGGGGCACTGTTTCAATATCTGCTGCTTTACTTGTCACTGAGAAAACATTTCATATTTCACATCACTGAATGCAAACAAGATGCTCAAAAAATCGTACTGAGTACTTGTAAATCAGGCCACGTTTAAAAATCATACCATGTCAGTGCATTAACATTTTAACACAGTCTTTTTCGCCATAAGCTTTAAAAAAACACACATAAACAGTAGATTAAATTCAGGTGAGTTATCAGGTTAACAGAAAAACTGACATTCAGAATCACAGTCTTTCTACTTTCAAGTACAGGATGATCTTTTTGCCAGTAATATATTATGAAATGTCAAAGCAACTGACCAATGTTATTTCTGTCAGCCTACCAGCATTGGCTTGGCTCTCTGGACAGCATGGTCTCCCTCCTCTACCCATAAACGATCTGAACATACTATGTCTTATAATCATGGCCCCAGTTATTAGCACATCTTTACAATGATATGAGCCACATTGTAAAGTAATCACTATTAAATATATCTGCCATATAGCTCCACATTCTCACATGTGATGCAGAGGCACATGGTTCCAGGCCTTACTTTGATTACCTGTAGTCATGTTCCAAGACATACTGTAGCTTTAATCCCCACATTATGCTATAAGCACTATCCACTAGTCTAGTGTTTGATGAGGGGCCATCCGGACCACCTTAAGTCAGGAGTTCTAACGCATTAAACCATATGGCATTGCTAATTTAAGCACCTGCGCCTACTCTGTGTGTTTACGGCATTTAATGTAATGGCAAGCCTTTGAAGCTAGTCACGGAGGAGGCGAGGTCGCTAAGACAGTTGGCCGTCTTCAGGCTTGTTTGTAAGCTTGCTATTGGGCGTTTTATCTTTGTTGAACAACATGTTTTGACTGCAGCATGCTTGCTACACTTTGGGCTCACTCAGGAAAGGGATGTCACCCATGCCACATGATGAATGGTGGCCTGTTGTCTTCTCTGTGTTGAATGTGTGCATTTTACACATTTTGTCCTTTGTCCCTTGTCTGCTACAGAAGTCTGAAAGAAGTCTGTTGGAGCTACATTTTTCCGTCTTTTACAACCATTACATAGGCTCACTAATAGCTTTTAGTATTGTAGCTTTTTTACCTCTTGTTAGAGTAGTCTGTAGTAAACTTCTGAAGCAATCCTTGAACCCCCTTCTCCCCTCTTTCACATCTATTAACTAATAGCAGTACAGTTTTACTTCTTGCTTATCTTCTTCTCACTTGTGGAATGAGACCTTGGCTTATTGTTATGCCGTTTGGTGCTTACAAGCATAATGTTTACAAGTTCCAATTTGCCATGGAATTCTCCATTTCCATTGAGTCTCAGTTTAGATTGCCTCAGATGCCGATGCACACAGTCAGCCATGGTCACTCAGCCATACTCGTGATCATTATACTGCGTGGGACAAATCAGCAATATATGTCTTCGGTTCCAGTGGTTAGTCATGTGCTTGGGCACGTTAAAAGGCAGTGTTGAATAGAGACGAGCCGTTGAAATTGCATGGGTGAGAAATTTCACAAAGATGGAATAGGCCTAATGACCTGCATGTCTGTGTTCCTACGGTCATAGAATTTTTTTTGACAGTCAGTTGAAAGATGAGCGCTTTCAGTGGCTCTTTGCAGAAAAGTTTCTTTCCTTTCCTGTAGACTTTATATGGGAAAGGGAGAGAGAGAGAGAGAGAGAGAGAGAGAGAGAGAGAGAGAGAGAGAGAGAGAGAGAGAAAAGATTTTTGGGGGTTGTGTCATCTAAACCATCTATTCAAGGCCAATCTGGATATAATATATTCATGACAGGCACGGTCCAGCCTCACAAATCAATGTGCTACGTTTTCCTCATCACGCCTGATGCAAAATGGAAAGAGACTTTCAATCTTTTTGGCCACTGTGTTGCCTACAACATAATGCCACAAGGGACCCAGGACCATTATAATTCATAAAAAAAGAAAAGAACAACACATCACGCAAAACATGCATTCAGAATAATGATGACGGCATGGAAATGTCCTTTTTTACTAAGTCTACATGTTGTGTTTAAATATAATTTGCCTGGTGCATAGCAAGATAAATTATGATACCTGCCTGGCGAAAGGTTAGAGCATTGTAAGCTAATTCCTTAGTTGCCTTTCCCCGCACGGCTACCTTTATAGCACGCTAATTGTTTGTGTCCTCTACTCCAACACACTCGTTACAGTGGCATGGTGGTGATTGTTGCATTCTGATGGCTAGGATGTGATGTGAGATTGTATAAACGTTTTAAGGTGCCCACCATTAATTCGTGCCACAGACCATCTTAGCTCAATTGAAATCGCAAAGCGTTCACAGGCTAAATTAAATTAGCCCGAAACCCCCCCCAGCCCCCTCCCGCCCCACCGGCCACCATGAAAAATGCTTAAATGACTTAGCGATCCCTAACTGCTATACTTGTAATTCGCCTGACCTTGACCCAGGGACAACCTGTGTAACAAGACAAGTAGGTAGTGCCTTGCTGCTACAAATGGCTCATTACCATGCTGTTCACAGACGGCAATATGTACACGGAGCGGCGTGCATGGAGTCTAATGGATGAAGCCGATCTGTCATAGCTGCGACAGGAAAAGGAGTGTCACTAACACTATCAACTAGAGAAATTGGTTTTACTCTCTGCAAGTGGGGTAAACATGAGACCGTCTGCACGTCTGCATTTCTCTTCCCCATACCTCACTCATCTATCCCGTGTCAGATTTTTGCATCTCCCTTTTTTCTATATACTATAGAGTATATTTGCTTTTTCTTCCAGTGCTTTTTGACAGGCGAATTTTCTTCTCCCCCCCCCCTTTCCTCCCCAGTTTGCTTTGTGTACGCCTTAAGTGCTTTTCCACTTCTCCTCCTTCTGCTGTTTTCTTCACCTCTCATTTCAGTCCTCTGATCTGCTTCTCAGTTCAACTTCACTCTGTCAAACTTTACCAATTAGAACTCAATGCCTCTCCAGCCAAGAGATCTGCCCTGCCTTATCTCGAAACTTGGAAGCGGGAAGAGTTATCTCGCTCTCGGGGCCGACAGTTGCCATGGTAGCTTGCAAGCAGATCGAGGAGACTGACCCCTGTCTTGGCCCCTGTTGGAAGACCCTTCTGGGCTCCGGTAGCTCCTCAGTAGTCCTCTCCTCCAGGTTGTTGACAGGGAGGACATGATTGACATGTAAAGTGCTTTACAAGCGCAAGAAGGCCTTGCCTCCTTGAGAGCAGAAGGAGGATATCCAACCGACTGAAGGTGCACATAAGTACAAGATAATGACTCACAATCACGAAAGCATAGACAAAAGACAAGCATGAAATCCAGGTGAGGACCAAGCCTCAGGATGGGTGGATGTCAGAAAGAGAGAGAGAGAGAGAAGAAAGAAAGAGAGAGAGAGAGAGAGAAAGAGAGACAGACAGACAGAGAGAGAGAGAGAGAGAGAGAGAGAGAGAGAGAGCATGTGATTTAGAAAAAGGAAATAATGCCACATTTCTGAAAAACACTAGTCAGAAAAAAGCATGTTTTTCAGATTGCAAAATAGACACATTTTCTCCTGTTGCAGCCTTTTACAGTTTCTCCCCCTACTGCTCTCTACACACTCTATACACACTCACGTACACACACACATTCAAATTTTATATAAGAAAATGTGAAAAGATACATGCATAATGCTATCAATAACCTTCTGTATTACATTATTGCATTATTAGGTCATATAAATGGTCAAGGTCTTTTATAGCCTGGGCTCGCCCATTCCGTGACGTTATTGGCCACGTCCGTGGCCCCGCACGGTCTGGCCAAGCATACTATTCACAGGTTTCGGATTCCGGCAAACACGGTAACTCCACCAGCAGACTGAGAC
>JASCQY010000232.1:15950478-15973563 GCA_030264315.1 Sardinella tawilis
AAGAAGCAGTGTGGAGACCGTATTACTTATCCGGCAAAAGTTTACAATCTGCACTGCACCTTTGGTCATAATACAAGTATAGCCTACAAGGGACATTTCATGCCATTGCCTACTAACGTTACCACCATCAGTATTTTTATTTTATTTTATTATTTTATTTTTAGAAAATAGACAACTGTGGTAATTTGGTCTTATTTATGCCACGAAGGTGTAATCATTATGTTATCTCTGGGTAGACAATTTATCCATTCTATATTGCTCGTGAATGCAAAGGTGTTGAGGGATGGATTGGTTATTGCATAGGCTACCGCAGAGCCGTATATATACTGTATATATACGGCTCTGGGCTACCGTAGGTTACAATGCACATTTAAAAACGTATGGCACTAGAGAGCGAATGCAAAATCAAACGTAACCACTAGATGGGAGAAAAAATGACACAGTGTACATTTAAGAACACAGGGCTGCTTTAAGTTACTTGACTGGATAGTAGAGAATGGTTGTACTGTATGTGGGAAGGGTGAGGGGTGTGTGTGTGTGTGTGTGTGTGTGTGTGTGTGTGTGTGTGTGTGTGTGTGTGTGTGTGTGTGTGAGAGGAATAGTTGTACTCTGTTGACCTTGCATTATCCACGAGGGACCTTTTTCTCACGTTGCAAGAGAATCCTTGAAAATGTGTGTTTTTTTTGCATAACTGCGGAGAGGATATCTGTACAGGGACGGCCGAATAATAACCTCACCTATCGGAGGTAAACCCATTGTGAGACAGAGGAGGAGAAGAAGGCCAGTTTAACGCTATAGAGAGACATGAAGTGAGAGAGTTTTTTATTAGCGGATCCCAGTGCTTCAGACTTGCAGACAGCTGGAACTGGTTTCAAAGATCCCCGGCAGGGAATGAGGGTTAGCTGAGCGGCTAAGGGTATATATATTGCATGCGCGCATTCTCTGATGCTTTTGATTAAACGTGACAGAATCAATGGAAATATCCGATAAGCTTCTGGGTCAGGATTGAATGATGTAAAAATGGGCAAGAGATTCCAAAAGAAAATAAAGTCTATCCATCCGTCTTTACCTGTCTGAAGTTTTTGTATAGATAATGGGATATATTGGGCAGTATGGCCTAGTTTGGTCGTTATTTTATCTTTTCCTTCTCACCGGGCTTGAAATAATGAATTTTTGTCTTGTATTTTCAGTGCCCTCCACTAGTTGACAAACTGAGTATACTTAATTTGTATACTTGAAATGACTGCAGTATTTACTACACCCCCCCCCCCTCCCCTCCATAGTATACTATTTCGGAACATATCCATGTAGAAAAAAACAAGGAGAGACATCTCTATCAACACACAATTAGACTTATCATCTTGCATTCAGTAGAGGCAGTTTGATGTCTTTGATGTCAAATAATTCATGGCGGCCCTCAGAGTGTAATGCCACAGTCAAATGTATCAAGATGATATAGGGACCCGTCCAGTGTATTTGCCTCAAAATATTGCAGTCTAAATCAATGAACAGCTCAGAAGCTTAACTGTGTGTGTGTGTGTGTTGTGGGTTTACCATTAATGCTGTATGCTTGTATCATGTATGGCTGATTCAGACACAGTTCATTTAATGTTGCTAACCAACAGCCATTCAGTCAGGCAGTCTGAGGAATCAAGGCTTTTTTTTCCCTTCTTGGGTACATTTTGTTCAGTGGAGCAGAATGCAGTTTGTGACTGACTAGGCAGCCAGTGTGTTGCTATGCTTGTGTAAGGGAAGTCCTGTACTGTAGCTGCAGATGTCCTTCATAGTGAATGGCCTGGCCAGGGCAGGCAGATAGCTGTGCACTCGATTAGGCTGATGACCCAGCAGAGGGAGGTCGTCCCCTGGACTTTGTTCTCTGTGCCTACTGCAGCAGGGCCCCTGTCCACCACGGGCTAGACTGCACCGCCATGTGCAGCCACCCACCCACACACACACACACACACACACACACACACGTACACACGCGTACTGTAGTTATACACAAATATGCACACGTGCACCCACACACACACACACACACACACACACACACGTGCACACACATAGACATGCGCATACCCCTCTGTGAACACACACAAACGTACACACGCACACACACAGAAATGCACACACAGACATGCACATACCCCTGTGTGAACACACACAAACATACTTTACACATGCACACATACACACACACACACACACACACACACACACACGCACACACACACACACACACACACACACACACACACACACACACACACACACGTACAAACACACACCAGGACCCCTCTGTTTACTCTCTCTCTCTCCCTGTCACACATACACACACACGCATGCACACAGACCAGACATGCACGTGAACATGTGCACTCACACACACACACACACACATACTTCCCACACAGTTTCTCTTTTGTCTTTCTCTTTTGCTCACTGACATTGCCCTTCTCACGAAAACAGACACATGCGAGAACACACACACACAAACACACACACATGCACACACACACACACACACACACACACACACACACACACTGAGCCTGTATCCCATCTCGTGCATTCCAGTCTTTATCTGTGCGGGGCTTGTCTTCTGCAAAAGACTGATTTACTCTTTAAAGTGGGGTCTGCCTGTCTTGCCGTCAGCCTGCCTCAGTAGTGAGACTGGTGAACTCCCTATCAAAGAGAGGATATCAGCCTGTCTCTGATATCACCAGCGAACGACAGCTTGATGCTTTAAGTTCTCTTGGCCTTGGCCCAGCCACAGGGGAAGGCGAAAAGAGAGGCGAAGAGAAACAAAACAAAGCAGAAATCAATTCCCAGTCTGTCTTTTCTCGACACGTCAGTTCAAGCAATTTGACACAGCAAACAAATTATTACTGCTGATTAGCCTTGCTCAAATCCTCATTGTTTTCTTGCAAGAATCTATTTGCAGTCAAACTGTGGGATGCTGTGAAATGGCAAAGGCGTGGCGCGGTGCGGCATGGCACGGCACGACGCGGCGCCGCGCGGAGCTCGGACGTGTCTGGGACTGCAGTTCATCAGGACGAGCCCTCGGTTTGACCTTTGGTTTGATGTCCGTCTCTCCGGCCGGGCCCCAGTCAGACCAGAGACCAGAGAGAGAGATGGGCAAAGACAAGCTCCTTAAGGGAGCATTAGTTATCTGTTCAGGGTTGTGATTATAAGCAGGAAAGCGTTCTGACCTCGAGAATCTCTGTCTAGGTGTGCGTGTGGGTGTGCGTGTGGGTGTGGGCTTGTTAAAGCTGGTTCTTTTTAAGCAACTGAAAGAATGTGTTATTTGTTGAAAAAAAAGATTGTGTGTTTTTGTTCTGCTGTGTTTTGAGTTGTAGTTAATCTGGAGAGCAAGATTACTTTGTATGCAGATATAGCACTAATTTGTTGGGAGTAGAAAATGCAGTTAGCGTTAGCTTTCTTTCCTTTTGGTCCAACCTTCATGGAACAATCTCCGGGCAAGACTGGTTCTTTGTTTTATCGCCGTGGCTTGTCTTGAGATATTGCATTGCACAATCCGGCGAGTGGAGGATTTTTTTTTTATATTGGCACTGAAATATTGATACCCCCCCCCCCCCCCAAAAAAAAAGTGTATATTTTCCAAGTGTTCATTTTATTTGACTCGGGGAGGATTTAAAATGAAAAGGGGAAAAAATGGCATATGGGGGCCAGGGCTGCATTATGCCCCTCCGTTTTACGACAAATACTTAATGAAAATCCCCAAGGGGGTGATCGAATCCTGTATTTAATTAAAGCTTTATAAAATATTAACAGAGAAATGGGGGGGGGGTGTTGGGGGTTCCACCCCCCTCCCTCCACACTCTATTCAGTCCTTGGCTGTTTGGATGATGGGCTGAGGCTGCTCTGGCTTTTGAATGATAATGGGAGACAGAGGAGAGGAGGACAAGAGACTTAAAGCGGGGGATGGAGCCAAAGGCTGTAAGGGAAAGAGACTGTGAGAGGATGTCATCCAATCACATTAGGGGGAAGTCTTGGCAGATTTATGGCAGAGAGGATGTTTAAGTTCACTCTCCCCCCTCTTGTTCAGTCCTACCTTTTGCTGCCTCCGAGAAGAATTTGATCTGATAATTTGAAGCCCTTTCCAGAGAAGGGCATGCCATGCTGAAATGTGCAAATTACCTGGCTGGCTTGCTGCAGTGCAGTCTGCACTTACCCCTGAAGAGAGAGGGCTGATGGTGTTTGCTATGCCTGTACTTTTAACAGCACCCTCTTTCTCTTGCTACTTCAATATACTTTCTTGACAAGTCCAATAGCCCTTTGTGTTCATAATTCAAGTATTCTGTCTTGTAAGAAACACCTCTGAGGTGTTTGCAAATGTTCTGTGTTATTATTAGCTATAAATGACATTATTGGGCCAGAAGTGACTCGTGCAAGTTTTAATTCCTTCTGTTAACTTCTGTGAAATTCTCCAATTTCACGTGTCTCCACATGAATATCCCAGCTCAGCCCTTAGCTCACCGTTTCACACACAATTCTCACCCACTTAGTTTCACACACTTCTGAGAAGCATTTTAGGGCCGTCTGGATTTTATAGAGGGATACAACCTGAAACAACCTGTCAGGGGACCCACCCTGTCCCCCACACCCGCCTTCTTATTGCAAGTTATCAATCAGTCTCATCCCTGACCCTGCAGATCCACTCCGACTCCGACAATGGCGAGGGCATGATCAAGTACACCATCTCGGGTGAGGGCGCTGGTACCATCTTCATCATCGACGAGATCACGGGCGACATCCATGCCACGCAGAAGCTGGACCGCGAGGAGAAAGCCTACTACACGCTCCGTGCCCAAGCCCGTGATCGCTACACCAGTGCGCCACTTGAACCGGAGTCGGAGTTCGTCATCAAGGTCCAGGACATCAACGACAGCGAGCCCAAGTTCCTGGAGGGGCCTTACATCGGGAGCGTTGCGGAGTTGTCCCCTATAGGTGAGTCAAGTGAATTACAGTAATAAAAGTAATGGAGTTTCGACCTGTTGCCTGTTTCGAGTAGTTGTTAGGTCTTGATGGTGGTCTGAGGTGCATCTTTGATTATTAATGCCCCATTCATCAACTGTCACCTTCTGGCAGCTGATATTAATCATCGCCCATAAATAGCAGTATAAATAGGTATCGATCTTGACCTAGTTATCAAGACAAGATGATAAGGTGTAGTGACGATTACACCGCAACTGTAATTGCAGAAACCTGTTTGTTCGTGTGTGTGTGTGCCTGCGTTTAGTGTGTGTGTGTGCGTGCTTGTCTGCATGCAAGCTCGCGCACTTGTGTGTGTGTGTGTGTGTGTGTGCGTGTCTGTCTGTGTGTGTGTGTGTGTGTGTGTGTGTGTGTCTGTGTCTGTGTGTGTCTGGGCGTGTGTGTATGTGTGTGTGTGTGTGCGTGTCTGTCTGTGTCTGTGTCTGTATGTGTGTGTGTCTGGGCATGTGTGTGTGTGTGTGTGTGTGTGTGTGTGAGAGAGAGGGAGAGAGAGAGTAAGCCTGTTTGCAAATGCTTTAAAAGCATGTGATAGTAAATGCAGTGGCTCTAGCACTCTGTCACTGTGAGCCACCTGATTGGAATTAATTCCTGCTTCCTCAGCATGTTCGTGTGCAGGACTGGGGGGCTTGCAGAGTGTGCAGAGATGAGAGGGAGAGAGAGAGAGAGAGAGAGAGAGAGAGAGAGAGAGAGAGAGAGAGAGAAAGAGAGAGAGAGAGAGTCACAGGGATAGGTAGGGCAAAACCGTGAAACATTCCGACCCTCCCTCTTTCCTCCTTGTGCAGTCCTCATTCACTTACCTCTCCGTCAAATTACACATGAAATGAGTGTGTACTTCATGTTTTATACATCGGACAGAGTGCTGGCTCTAATGAGATAACAGTAGTGCTTAGTCAAGCATTTCCCCCGTTTGTTTTCGCCTCATATTTGCTCTCCTGTAGAACAACTGCTAATGGCGTGGGTTTTAGCGTGGCACTGATAAGGTCAGCAGCCTTCCATCAAAGCCAGACAAAGTGACAGGAGCGAGTCAATACTCCTCAGCCCTGACACCAGGCCGGGGAAAGCCTTCACTAGAGCACAGCAGTGGGCTCGCTCAGATGGAGTTCACTGTAAATATTGGCTAAGTGGCTTTGAGATAGTGCCCAGTGATGTGATCCTAGAATGATCTAGCATGATCTTTAGAAAAAAATAGAAAAAGAAAAAGAAAAAGAAAGAGAAAACTGACATCATTGATTAGCTTTTGTGAGTAATCTTTAGATTTTCATCGAGTTGTCAAATTTGAATGGCGATTGTCTGTTCTGTAGTGTCATCATAACCCATGTGTGCAGTGGGAGGTCTGCATGAGGTTCACGACCGAGCGACTGTTATGCCCGGGATGCCAGGCTCTGTGGGGTTGGGGTGCTAGTTAACGGGAGAAAAGTGAAAGCTAGCGACGTGAGGAAAAATGAGATGTAATCGTAGGGGGTGTCGATGCATGATCACTGTGCTGTTTTATTACCTTTGCGCAATAATAATAAAAAAGTAATCAGGAACAAGCCCCCGGCATATTCATTTTCACTTAACGTTCCAATCATGCTCACTCACTCGCTCATGCATTCGCTGGCCAGTCGCTGCTGGTGGCTTTCGAATACAAAGTCTGCGACCAACAAGCATTTGTTTTCCCATTAATCAAAGTGTTTGGGGTCGTTCAGTCACAGTTAACTCAATGAAGACTACCACCAAAGGCAGCCAGAGGAGTAGCATGCAGGGAGCTTATTCAAAACACTCGTCCCTTAGAGACACCCAGTAATAAAATCCGTCCAGTAAATCACATTTCTCTGCTCTGGGCAAATGGATGAACTGAACACCATAAAGTCGACCATGCTGGGACCATTGAATCCACAGCTGAATATTTTACCGCATTACATGTATAAAAGACACACATCTCAATTCCATGTTTTGGACAGTAGTGGTAAAATGCTCTACAATGCGAAATCAGACCATGACAAATACATTAAAAAGTGCGGCATATGGTGTGGAACTGAAAATGATGAAATCAGTTGGTCATGTGGTATCCTTTATTTTGTTACATTTAACATCACATTTAAACACATTGGTCATGGTGAAGCAGTTACCCAACATTTATTGTGTTGCATATCTTGCAATCTAGGCCAGGTTTACAAGTATTTATGCAGTTGGTGGTATTTCAGAGGCAATAGTCCAGCAGTCTTTTCAGTGCTGTCACAGAGGGAAAAAATATGTTGCTTTTTTGTGTGCATACTGTACAGGGCATTTTCATTCTCATGTGCAAAAGGCTGCAGATGATGCTTGCTGGAACCGAAAGCAAAGACACTGCCCTTTATTCATGTGTTTGCATTCTTTTTGTATGTATCCAGTATGATAAAACAAGAAATGCTGTTTACTGCCGTAGATGCACAAAGGCACAACCCTTCCATATGACAATTGATGGACTGTACTTTTTTGTCCTACAAAGAGACATACTGTGGAAGCCTCAAGTGTGACAGTGAATTTTCAAACCAACCGTGTTACTACCACCGTTGTTCTTGTGAATTCGTTCGCGTGGTGAGATAAAACACTGACAGTAAACTCTGCATAGTAATGCTCTGAGATCTGTCTTTGAAATGTACAGTGTTTTGTGAAGAGCGACTTTCAGATGTGCAGAGGAAGCACACTGATAATAGATTCATGGTAATGCACCTTAAAGCGTCGGTGCGTTTGGCAAAGGACACCGGTAAATAGAGGGATCAGCCGAACCTGCAGAGAAGAGGCCATATGCCAGTGTGTTTGAAAGACAACTCTTCCATTAGGAGCGTTTGCCGACTCTTATATCCACCAGCGACACCTCCATTTGAGTCGGCCACTGATGGGTCATTATTCACATAAGGGCACAGGTTCAGCCGGGAGCTGAGCGTGATGTGAAAATGGTCCGTGACTGAGTGGCCCCGCATGCAACAATAGCAGCTGTATTTGGACACTCACTCTGTGTGTTTTGAACATGAAATATTACTTTCAAATAAATAAAATAAGATGCACAGCTACTCTGTAAAACCCATGCTTGCCTTTTGTAAACCAAAAAGCACTGTGGGAATCTACTTCACCCTGGCGTGCTCTTTTTGTGGCGGAGTTTTCAGCCCCAGCCTTTTCTCTCTTGGAGGCGAGAGAGACTACCTGGTGTGTTTGCCGATTTGGACAGGCTAAAGGGAGGCCAGTGTTCAAACTTACTGTGTGCACTCTGGATATGAATGGACTTTGCTCTTGTAGTGGGGGGACAGGAAATGTGATCCCTGAAAGCACTGACACACCACCTGTGCGACAGAGATGTTGGGTTAGCCTCTCAAGTGATGCACTCAGGATGGATGAAGTCACTTTACCAAAGATATGTTGTATTATTGATGATGTGTTTGCTAATGCATACAGTGTGTGTGTGTGAGTGTGTGTGTGTGTGTGTGTGTGTGTTTGTGTGTGTCTTTGTGTGAGAGAGAGAGATGGTGAGTGTGTGTGTATAAGTGTTCTGTAGTTACTGTTTCCTACAAGCCCAATAGTCTGTAGTATTTTGAGGTGTTTTGGATCTGATCCATGTTATCTTGCCTGGGTTGTGTACAGTAGCTTTGACTCCCAGTATTTGGTGTGGATTCAAGACTACATTGTCACTTAACTTAACCCTGCTTATAGTTTTGCAAATGATTATTTATTACAGTACAAACACACACACACACACACACACACACACACACACACACACACACACACACACACACACACACAATTACTGTAGATGCATGCTATTACTTCATATTTCTGACCAGGCCCGGGAGGATTTGATCATTTCATAAACTCTGTGTTATTAAAAACTACACCATAAATATTTGAGAAGGATGCTTCCCTTTGCTCTTTGTGGCCATCCTAGCCAAAGTAGTAGTTTAAATATTTAGACCTTGGCTAGTTTGCCTTACTCTGACTTTTCAGCTTCTTGCATGACATGCAAAAATAATATGGCTCTTGTATATCGCACTTTGCTCGACATGGTTATAAAGCGCCAGCTATCTTTGTCTCCATTAATGACTTGGAGATGGTGCGGTGACTCATGATTTATTTATTTCAGCCAGAGTCACCCGTTTCACAAACACGGCCATCACTGTTAATCATGCAACACAAACACTACCTATCAGAGTGAATATTCTGCTTCATTTACAGAGCTGTAGGAAGAAAGGAAGAAAGGAAAAAAAAAGAAAAACGGGGTAATTGATAGTTTTCAGTCTGGTTTGATAATCTTTAAGTCTTTATGACTTAGTGGACCTGATTCTTTCTATCGCGCCACAGGAAGTCCTGAGATATGATGTCTAATAAGGAAGAAGTCTGGCCTCTTTTCATGTCATCAGTACTGTCTTCTTCTCCAGCATTGGAATACT
Source organism: Sardinella tawilis (assembly GCA_030264315.1). NCBI lineage: Eukaryota > Metazoa > Chordata > Actinopteri > Clupeiformes > Clupeidae > Sardinella > Sardinella tawilis. Next base: position 15,959,901 of record JASCQY010000232.1, read on the forward strand.
ACTGGATGGCCAATGTCTCACCAGACTCTGGTGACAATTCATTGTCAAAAGCACTTGTATACACACATACAAATGTACATTTACATGCATTTGGCTGACGCTTTTATCCAAAGCGTATTCACATTCACTCACTGGTGGTGGCAGCTGCCATGCAAGGTGCCAACCTACCATCGGGAGCAATTTGAGGTTCAGTATCTTGCTCAAGGACACTTTGATGAGGTCAGGCGGAGTGGGGCTCGAACCTGCAACCCTCTGGTTGCCAAACGGCACCTCTACCACTTGCACCACCATCACAAATGCTGGCTTGGATCATACAAATGATCTATGAGGTCATACATGGCTCTTACATGATCCTATCAGGACAGACAAGCATCAGCAGGATTCCTTTTGCATGAGTATTCTCTCAGAAGGCACAGGTACTCAGCAACCAATGGCTGATGTCTCTTGACTCTGTGGTTTTTCATGAAGGGATTTTTATTTCCTGTCGCTACAGGTCCCCCCACCCACTCCCCCAGGGGCCCCTCTCCTCTCCCTGCTCTCCCCCCCACCCTTGGCTCGTGAGATGTACGATTAAACTGGCTCAGCAGGGCAGGATGCACCCGGGGGTCAGACCAGTCCCCGACAGATGCATCCGCTGACGGATGGTGCCAGTGTAATTGTGTGATTGATGGGCTGTTTTGAGAGGCCTCTGGCCACGGAGAGACAGGTGGGGTCACGAGGCCCAGGCCTGATAATTCTGACTTTCTGACCCCCCCCCACACACACACACACACACCCACACACCCTGTGCCATCTCTCTGTGATTGACACTGCTGCCACCTCTCCTAAAGTTACACACAGCATTGCTTTTAGTAGCTACTTTCTTTTGTAGTATGTGTCTATGTATGCAAGCATGCATGTATGTAACTTGTGTGTGTGTGTGTGTGTGTGTGTGTCTGCCAGACAGTGTCTTACATCGGAGAAGGGAGGGATGGGGCATGGTGTTTTTTTTTTTTTTTAGTTTGAAAAACAAATATATCCACTGGTATTCACTATCTGAGGAAATCAGTTATCCTAGTTTTCACAAAGAGGCAAGCCTCATGAAACTCTCATGGTGCTTCCATCAGCTCGCAGCAGATAACTCTATAGGTAGCTTTGCCCTGTGTTAGTGGGTATTCGTTTAGCATTCCCGCTAGTGTAGTGGTGATCGTTTGTGCAGCTTGTCCATTGATTGTAGCATTGATTATACACTGTAGATACAGTTAGGGTGGTGTTCAGAGCTACCTGAAAGCTAAGTTCCCTTTACTGACACCACTAAACAAATAACAACACAGCCCAATAAAAGACCCTAGGCTCAGTCTGATAAAAAGCCAAGATTTATCTGTCTGTCGCAACGGATGAGGAAATACTATCACCAAATCCTTGTAGGGCCTCATTCAAAATCCGAGTAAGCAGGCCATTGACTTTTATGACATACCACTTTCAACCCCCCTCTCTCTCCCTCTTTTTCTTTTTTTTCTCTCTCCTGTAGACTTTTATGTCGGCCGGCCAGTCACATGAATCACCACAAAAGTGGCGGAGGAATAACGTTTCATGTGAAAACTCCCCGGTGCTTTATGGCGGCCGCTAAATGATCCATAATGCGTGGAGATTTGGGGTGGGAAAGCTCTCAGCCCAACGCACTTAGGGCAGCATCCGCGGCTCGGCGGCACGAGCGTGGCCGTTGCCCCACACCGCACCGCACCACACCACACCACACCGCATCCTGCCACCCACTATGGGTACCCTACGCTAGAGAGCGACAGATAGAGAGAGGGAGGGGGAGAAGGAGAGGGAGAGAGAATGGGCACAAATCTCCTTTACGACGTCGGTGCTTAAATAGCTGTCAGTCGGGTGTCTCGCACATGGCCGGGCCTCCTTCGGCAGCCTATCCTCCGGTGCGTAATTGAACCGTCTCCTCCTCCTAAGTGCAGCCTCTGTCGTCAGAGGCTGTTTGAAACAGATTGTGTTGATGCTGTTAAACACATATGTGCATAAATCTCACTTTCTCCGTCCCCATCTATCCCCCCACCCCAACACTCTCATGCCCCAGATATCTTCGGGGGCAAAAAGCAATATCAATGAAATTCTGTCCTTTCGATGAGTGTGTGGGTCACATTTAAATGAAGCGTTCAGCATCTATGTTTTTTCCCATCCTGTCCTTGCATGCATAATAAAAAGGGTTACTGTACAAGCCAGCCATCATATATTTGTTTTTTATTTTTTTGGAACTGGTGCTGTAGTGTTCATTAGATAAGATCCGTTTGGATGCCGAAGGATGTAAATCATCGACATTATGCTGGGCTTCATAAAGCATGTCAAGGAGAACATCGTACAGGCATCATTTGCTAATCTATGCCCCGGTGTCTGGGCAGCAGCCAAAGCAGAACAATCAAAACAACCTGCCACAGGATGGCGGACAGGGGGGAAGCGACTCTCTCTCAACTCGGCAAGTTTTTATCACTCAAATTTGAAGCTCAGCCCTTTAATGTATTTTTTATGGCCTTCCCATTCCCTACTAATCACGTGTGACTACCCCAGTGAGTGTCATGAGAGAGGTTATATCACTGTAGACCAATATACTTCCTGGCAGGAGTCCAGCCTTATAAGAGATGGTTATGGAAATAGAGTAGGTTAAACATTCTTCTTGTTCAACCACTAAGAGTATATTGTATGCCAAGGTCATGGGTTCAGTTCCGGTGCGGCGCTAACACTGCCAAATGAATGTGTTCGCTATGAGCAACTGATTGTGAGGGCGATATATATATTGATTTTGTTGATGTACAGGTTTTCTTCATGCAAAAGGAGGGTCTCCAGAGAAACATTATGCTCTAGTCATGGCCAGTTCACAGTTGTGCATCATGTGTTCATGTATGTCCTTTTTTCACTGACTTGTACTGCACTGTTTATTGAGCATTGGGTTGTGCAGTTAATGCATCTGTCATTTCTCTCTGTTTATTTGATTGATTTATTTACTATACCTAATTTATTAGTTAATTTATACAACAGCACCCTCATTTACCCATGTTATGTTTCATGTATTTTTTAAATTTGTATGTAGCGTATAAACAGAAGAATATATTAGGTTTCTTGACATTTTGCGCAAACAAAGTGCATCTGGTATGTACTGTATATTCAAATGATGCATATCATGCATATGAATAGAAATGAATTCATTGTAAAAAAAAAAAAAAAAAAAAAAACATTCTGCCAAGATGTGGTTGTTCTGGGAGTGGAGAGAATAGTAGAGTAAAGCAAACAGAGGGGCAGAGCAAGTAAGCTGAATATATTTTTAGGCAGAGGGAAAATATTTGCAGAGAAGAAAGCACAGATGAAATGCAGACAAGAAATAATATAGCCTACTGTAGTTCCAGTGCCCTCCACCTCACCCAGCACCCCCTACTAGCACCTGAGAACAGAGAGAATGGAGGAACACTAGCCGCTTTCGTTTCCAACCCTGTTTTCTCCCACCGCCCCAAAACTTACATTTCTTCAGCCTCAGAGCTGTTATTTATTTATTTTCCATTATTTATTGTATACCCTTGAGTCGCAACCAAAAAAAAAAAAATAAATAAAATCTGCTTAGGACATCCAAGCCAATAACTAATGACTTCCTTGGGAAGGCTGGGTGATGCATTAATGAGAGGCAAAGCCACACCGCCGCCTTTCTCTCTCCTTCCCTCTCGCTCTTTTTTAAGAAATGTAAACCAAATAAAGAAGCATTTGCATTTATATAGTTCCCTCACCATTGGCATACCCAGACTTAGTGCATCAGCTGGGCTTCATGCTGATTATTACCTGGGGAAAATTAAGATAAGAAAGTAATCCTATGAAAGGGGTGTCTTTCCCATTACCACCTCACAGCCAGGTATGTGGAATTAAACAGCCCCCGTATCCAGGGGAAAAAAAAAGAAAATAGAATGAGTGAAAAAAAGAAAGATTCTGCCTCATATTCGCTGTCCCTTTTTGTTTGTTTTCCTGCGATAAGACTGTTCCTGAAACCAAATCAGGACAGACAACAGCTACGATTCCACACGTTTGAAGATTTTGACGGTTTGAAAGATGCTTAACGTCGTTCAAAAATGGCAAGTTTCTCATCCAGGTTTGCTCACAGAAGGGTGTCATTGCCTTCTACCTTGAAAAAAAGAAAAGAAAGAGAAAAAAAAAACGTGGAAAATTACAAAAAGATCTTGATCTGGCCATTTTGTTGAAACAAGAAACCAAGTAGTGGTAGCGTTAGCAACGGCGGTGAGGTGCGAGGAGACTGAGAGAAGCATAATTAAAAAGCCATAAGACAGAGAGAGAGAGAGAGAGAGAGAGAGACAGATCAAAGAAGGAGGGAGGCTTACGGGGGAGAAGCTGCTCAGGGGCTGTAATGATAAAATGCTGTCCTTTTCCCCCTGCTCCCCTCGGGACTGGGGTTGCTGACAGGAGACAAACAGGTTTCTGACACATCCTTTTAATTAGCCTTATTAGCATAGCGCTATTATGTGGCTGGACAGTAGCATGACAGGTCTGGGGGAATGGCTACAGCTGTGACCTTTGTGGACACCACCAGCTGTCAGCAATTACCTGCCACAGCGGCCCGGTAGAGGCCGCTTCTCTGTCCTTGGGCGCCATTTGTGCCGCAAATCCATCCCCCCCAAACAAGAAAGTGATTCTTTTTTCTTTTTCGCTCCACTCTCCCCTTCTTTCTACATCCCTTTCTTTCTTTTCTTCTCACTCTGCCTTTCTCTTTCTCTTCTCTCTCTCCTGCAAGAAAGAGAAGCCCTTTGGACGAGAAGCACAACATTTGCCACCTCCCCCAGAGGAGTTTGGGCCATTAAGCTTAATATGCTCCAGGCTGTGCTTTGGTTAAAACGTGTGACTAAATGTAAATATATGCTCTTGCATTGGGAGCCCCTGCAGCTTACGGATGTGCAGGGTTGACTTGGGAAAGAGCAGCAACTTTGTGAACAAACTCACTCACTTCTAGCCAACAAAGGCAAACTCATGGGAGGCTCCTGTAAATGTGTTTAAGGAGATGTAATTAGGCTGGGTAAGGGAGGTAGGGGTGGGGGGGGGGGGGTGGTGGGTGCTTAATGAGGGCCGTTTGCAGTGACTGATGACTTGGTGGCCACGAGGTTGATGTTTCCTGTTTACTCCCGTAGGGACCTCGGTGATGAAGGTGGCTGCGTCGGACGAAGACGACCCCACCTACGGGAGCAGCGCCCGTGTGGTCTACAGCGTGCTGGACGGGGAGAAGTTCTTCTCTGTGGACAGAGACACAGGTGAGACCCAGCCGAACCCGATGACTCCAACTCAAGAAAATAAACGGTAACACTTTAGCCTATATGAAGGGGTCTTTAAGGGTTATATTAGCCTGTCATAAACATGACATGACGCACATGATGGATTGACATGCAATTTGTGTTTATGACTGCTGTCATTAAGTGTCATTGGTTTTTGTATCTGCATCCCAAAATTCACATTGCCAGATACAGCGAATGACGCTTAATGACAACAGTCATAACCATGAATTGAGTGTCATTAATGGTCATGATGCGTGTCATGTCATGTTTATAACAGGCTCATTTCACCCTTATGTACACCCTTTCAACTAAAGTGTTACCAAATAAACAAGCATAAAACTATGACTGTAAGAAACAACAGAGCTGCAGCGTATTGCAAGTCTTTTAATTTAAGCTCAATGACTTAGTAAAAAATGAGTACTCAGTCCATGACTGATTTATGTAAAGGGCTTTACATAATGTCTGCATTTGACTGCAACAGTGCCTAATTGATTTACAGTCAAGAGTTTTAATTTATATTTCATTAATTAGCTTTTGTGTGATCACTGGCAAAGCAATTAGCCTATGAATGTAACGATAGTCCGATAGTCAGTATATCTGACTCAGTGATGCTCATATCTGACTGGAGTTCAGTGGTTTCTGACTCAACACCCTCCACCCTGTAAATATGGCTCATGCCACACATACCACTACAGGTTTAATTTCTCATCTGTCATGTTGTCAATGAGGACAAACCAAGGTGAAATACCATATCTCCTGCTGGCGTCAGTTAGGAATCCTAGTATGAGATTCACATTCAGTGGCAATTCAGAATTTATGTTCTTTAACGCATGGCCTGCCACCTGAGAGATATGTCCACACGCTAGTCACCTGGGCATATCACAGGTTTTTGTTGCCGCCAAATATGGCCCATGGGAGTAGCACTAAACTTTTAATGATTTCTTTTTGGGGGCCTGCAGGGCTTGATTTGGTTTGCCCTGGTACACTGGATGATAAATGGCTCTGCTTCAGCTAGGCTGCCCTGCTGACTCCAGACTCTTTGCTTACCTAGGCTTGCTAGCCCGGTGCAGGGGGTGGTGCTAGAGCTGGGATAGGTTAGCACATAGGTGGGAGGACAGGAGGCTCTGTGTTTAATTGGCAAGCTGGTGCAGTCTGGCAAGGGAGAAACGCAACGGCCTTTTAATGTTAATTCACATCTAGTGTGGACCTCTTTGCATCCCCAAAATGACAGAAATCTGGCAAGCTCTTGCAATTACTGTTACTATTGCAATTACTACTATTATTACTATTTTATCCACCTCTTTGGTATTTTTGTCATATCTATTTACATCTGAAGTATGTGTATGTGAACATGGATTCATTTCATGATTCTGACATGAGCTTTTGAAATATCAGATGTTACTGTAGGTGTGTACGTAGATACACACACTCCACAGTGGCATATTTGAAAGTCTGCTGTATATTGTCTTCAAACATCCATTAAGACGTTCTAAACTTACCTTCAGCAGGTCAAAGAAAAAACAAATGCTCTGGGTAACTGTGTTTGTGGTTTAGTGGGAGGCAGTGTTAGTGTTAGTGTGAGTGTGTGGGCAGAGAGCCAAGGTTTTAGAGCACAACACTAATGTCTTCAAAGAAGGAAATGAGAAAGTTCAAGAATATAAAGAAAACTTCACAAGAAAATAGTAAATATTAACCAGAATGTTTTGACAGTCTACATCATTGAGTCAGTAAATGACTGCTTTTTTTAAACTTGTTTTTTTCTATAAAGATCCAAACATGTTTTTTCCACATGTTTCCTCCTACATGAAAATATAAGTAAAATATAAATAAATCTTCCATGCATTACACAAATATGAATAAAAATCATCAAAAGAAAGAAAGAAACCACTGCTAATGACCCAACAGGTTCAACATTAACAGGGCCATTCAAACGAGCAATTAAACCTTGGCTAAATTAAATATTTATCCTCTTTCTTTAATGGTTTCTTTATGGCCATGAGTTGCTTAAAATATTAGTTTTGCTTTATTCATTTGCATATTAAACCATACAACCTTTGGCCTTGTTTATGCCTTGTTTTTTCTATTGGTGAAATTAAGGGAAATTATGAAGCACAGCACACCATTACTAAGAATGTTAAATAAATTAAATCGGTAATCACTTTTTTATTTATTTGTTGTTTTGAACATAGACTATGCAAAGACCTCCTTTCGTTCAAACGAAAAACATCAACACACAACATTTAATAATGATGTTACAAAATACCAGAAGATTCTTGGCAATATTCTTTATTGTAGATTATGATTACAAAATACAGTTTTGTAGCACCATAGTGCAAAAAGTACAGCGATTGTCAGATTAGCAAGACGATTAACCAAAACCATTTGTCTCAAAGTATAGGCTACCATAGTCGTAGCTCCTAGTTGACGGTTGGAGCAGAGAGTAGGAGTCTCTCAGTTGGCAGTCAGAATAGTAAGAGCAAGAATCTGCAGTTGCAGACTCTGGATATACTGAAAAACACAGGCAAGTCACATGAAAACAACATTGCAAACAGTAAAACCCAAGGAGAAGAACAGTCTAAACAGATAAGATGTCCCAAAGCTGCAAGGATATTGTTGATGTTCCGAGAGAACGGCGCCTGCAAACGGGCCATGATAAGCCTACAGACAGGACCAAACTTATACTGAAGTGGACAAGTTGTTAGTCACGCACACACATAACTCCATGGACATGTGCTATTTATGATTAATATGACACTTTAAGACTACACATTTTAACCATGCAGTTAACCCAAAAACATGCAAAAACCCCAAAACAGTCTTCTTGATGGCAATATTCCAACAGTAGGCTATTTATCACCCCAGTCTACCAAATCTGCCAGTGAAAAGGCCCCCCAAAATTGCCATCCATTATACACTATTTATGAGATTGCCTTCATCAACAGAATACAGTAAGTTATTGGGTGTTAATGCAGGTATCCCTCACCATAAAAAAGGCTATTGGACAGTTGTGCATTTTACGCAGATCACCTGTTGACAGCGCACTGTAAACATTATAGCCAAATGTATCTGTACTGTATGTGTCAACTGTCATTATTTTTATAGGGAGATATGATATTGTTTTGACACATCAGACTTATCTCTCCGCACATCAGTGCACATATTGAAAGCCATAAATAACCATCCCAACAATCCAAACAGCATGACTTCAGTGTTGTAGCAGATAGCAGATCGAGACAGCGGGAGCCCAGGCAACGCTGAGGAGCCGAGCGGAGGAGCGCACAGTGAAGTCTGATTCCCAGATCCCGCCAGAGCTTTGAAGAGCTGCATGCTCTTTGTGAGGCCCAGCTCACTCCGCTCTCTCTGTCCACTGTGCTTTTCCCCTCTCCTTCGAGCACTGCTTACAAGCCGCTACAATATTTTCCACCACATTTCTTTGCACACGCATTGGGATTGTTACACTTCATTATGCGTCAGATTGGAATGTGACCAGAAGCCCAAAAATGCAATAATAGTCAACATCTGTCCAATCTTGTTGACTTGATCAGCTTTCTCCATTCCCTGGAGTCGTGGGTCCCGTGTCCCATGGAAATTAGTTTCGTTCCTTCCTTTATTTAAGCCCCTCCGTATTCCATCTCCAGGACTGTCACAGTGACATTGGTCCTTGTGATCCTCATATCCGTACAACAAATAAATTGAACTGTGCTACTGTCAGCATCCTCTCCTGCTGCAATCAACATATTTTCCTGTTGGTAAGAACAGGGCATTCAGTTTGAGTGAGCTTGAGGACAAGTCATCCCGCCAACAGCAGGACGTGGCAGTAAAGGAGAAGTTTGCCTTTAAATCCATGTCAGAAACACGTTTTTCGGGTTGTTTTTGTGCAGCCCGTGACTGCCTGCATGCACTCTTAGTCACAGTGGGTGACTGTGACTGTGTCAAGCACAATCTGCTTTGTCACATCTCATACAAAACTAGAGATATGCAGCGTCACTGTACTGCCCTGTAATCTGCTTAATACAATTTTGCCATAGCCTCCAAAAAGAGATGATCTCCACTGTTGTTTATTGGTTGTGCTAGAAATATGACCTCTCATTTCATTTCTTTTTATTTCATTTTTTCTCTCCCTCTGTTCCTCTTGTCTTTCGTCTTCAGGAGTGATTCGGACGGCAGTGGCAGATCTAGACCGTGAGACGCAGGATCGCTATGAGCTGGTTGTCAAGGCAACAGACATGGCAGGCCAAATGGGTGGTCTCTCCGGCTCAACCACGGTGACCATAGTGATCACGGACGTTAATGACAATGCTCCGAGCTTTCCACAGAGTGAGTGCACTTCACACATCACAAGCTTGCCTTCATGTAGAAGAGGAGCTTTTTGCAGATTTCAGGATTCAACTTGCAAACTGAGAAACAGGCAGAGAGAGAGAGAGAGAGAGAGAAATAGAGAGAGTTGTCTAGTTGTCTAGTTGTCTGCAGACTTTGTGGTCTGACTTTGTCAGAGGCTGGGGATGAAAGTAACGGCTTGAAGGTGAATCCTGATTGATGACGAGCAAAGTAAATAATAATTAAAATGCTGAATGTTTATTATGCAGAGACGGGAAAAAAAAGTCAGTGCATTAAGATTCACTCAGTTATGTAAATCAGGTGGAGATTGGCAAAAGCACACCTCCAGGTGATTACTTTGCAGATGCTAGCTTATGCAAATTCATACGTTGACCCGAAACACTATACGGCCTGTGCAGGCTGCCTACTGGTGTGCCTCAATTAGGGATGCAAACATGCCCAACCAATAAAGGGGGCGCCCCTTATGGCAGAGCCTGCTTGGGATTTAGCCCACAGTACACCAGAAAGCACACACATGTACACAGGCACACACGTTGACTATAAAGGGCTGCATCTTTCCCTTTTGGTTCTGACGAACGGATCTGCTTTTTTTTTTCTCCCGAGCCCATCTGTCTTGTGTGCACCGCAGTGACAAAAACATGTGCCTTGCCTGCAAATAATCTACCGCCGAGCGGGTGCCAGCAAGGAGACTTCCAAAGTAGCCTCTTTTCAATGAGCGCGCAGCTTCAAACAAATGAAAAGCACTTTGTGTCATTGCTCCCATATCTGAGCAAGCCTAGTGGGTGATGCATTTAATACATTTATGTCTGGGAGGCAGACCGAAGGGGAAGCCTGTGCCTCTCCCCGACACCAGCCGCACAAAACAAAGAGGAAGAAGGCAAAGAAAGACACAGATGATATACACGTGTGTGTGTGTGTGTGTGTGTGTGTGTGTGTGTTCTCTCAGTCCTATGTGTTGTCTCTCATTCTGCTTCATCGTCTGTCAGGAAGGCAGCATTACTTCGATTACTGGGAAGCGTGCGTGCCGACATCAGGCTTATATACTCCCTAAAGTCTCTTTTCTTCTCTCGCTCTTGGTCTCTCTCTCTCTCTCTCCCCCTCTCTCTCTCTCTCTCTCCCCCTCTCTCTCTCAGTTTCTTTCTTTACACTCCTTCCTCTTGTGGGAACCTCTTATGCAGCCCACAGTGATATCATTTAGCCTACTTAATTCCTGGGTTTTAGGCTTTGTGAGGCAGACCTCATTCAGTTTTTATTGAATTAGTGTGGCATGTTCTGTACAGCATCCATGGCTGCCGGTCCTACTGTATGCCTACAGTACAGAACTACTTCCTGTTACATTAACATAACATATGGAATGTTAAACAGGAAGTGCTGGGGGAGCCGTTCTAGAACTAGAACCTGAAATGGTCTATATGTTTCTCCTATGAGAATTCCTGCGAGGAATAAAGCACAGAGCTTGTGCAAGATAATATAGATGCCAAGAATGTTAATATAGCTCCTTATTTCTTTATCTGGTTGATTTACAAGTGTGCTGTGCTGTTGATGCTGTCAAGATTACAAGCAACCTTATGATTTAGTTGAGTCTGTATGGTATGCTTGCCTTGGCTTTTTGTCAGAGAGGAGGGGATCCTGTCATCATATAATGGCTGCAGCCATCTAACCCTAGTCATGAGCACTCCTCTCTCCCGCTCTTGGTTATCGACAGCATGTTAGCAGCGCTAGAAGAAGGCAACATAATTGCGTAATTGCACAATTGCCCAACTTTTTTGCCTCAATCTCAGCCTCTACTTGAAGAGTGCCCCTGAAGTGCACTCGACTTCCTGCATCTGTCGATAAGGCTGCGACGTATGCGGTCAAACCATGTTTAGTCAACCATTTGCTCGCTCTCGTAAGCATCTGTGAAGCTGCTGATTATATGCAAATAGCTACCGCACAGCTTTCATTCAGGAATAAAGTGCACTCAAATGTCATTAAATGCCTGTTGTTTGGTTTGAAAATTGGGGGCCTGAAGCCGGTGCTAAAATGGTTTGTCCCACTACCCTCTCCTATCAGAGCTGTACCAGTTCAGCATTTCGGAGGGGGCGGCTGTGGGAACCCCGATTGGGCGAGTGATCGCCACAGACGCCGACATGGGGGACAACACAGACATGACCTACCTGTTCACTGAGGGAGAAGACGGCGAGCTGTTCAAAATCACCACGGACGGAGAAACACAAGAGGCTGTCATCTCAGTCAAAAAGGTGTGGTGAATTAGTTTGACTTTACAGCTAAACCTTTGGACTAGCATGCTAGTAGCCTGGAAGTTGTGGGTTCGAATCCCGGTTGCCACCGTTGTGCCCTTAACCCTGGCGCTTAACTCTGGGGAGACTAACAGCACTGATCCACTGGCCACCTCAAGAATGCATGCGATTTTTTCGGCAAATGCGTGGTCTCCGACCTTTGTTTCAGTCAACTGACCTTCGCTGCTCCTGACTGGCTGATTCCCACTGCACAAGCACAACGCTCTGCTCTCATTGGTTAATAGTGTCGCATTTGACTGATTAATTTGCATAAACAGCCAGCCGCGCAACCTTCCCAAGATGTTTTACGAAGTCGTTGTTAACGTTCTGACGGGCTCCATTGAAAATGAACTGAAATCGCAACACGTGAACGTTTGACGTGACCAGTGGATCAGCACCGTAGAAGTTAGATCTGAAGTAGCTGACAATTGACCAATGTAAGTGGCTTTGGATAAAAATGCACAAATGTAAATGTAATTTTGATTTATAATATGGTATTTCCCATAACATTGTTAAGCATTGTTATCCACAAATGTGGATAAAAGCATCTGCTAAATGCATCAATGTAAATGAAGAGCTCTGATAACATTAACCTAGCTGCAATTATGCCAATGTTACCTAAGAATATAATAAAAAAAAAAAATAAGAAAATGGCATTTAAATGGCTGTTACAGCAGTTCGGAAAAGAACTCTTCAAATGTAATTATGACTGATTGTATTTGTCATAGCATTGTATAGACCGTTTCAGGTTCTAGTTTCATAGCTGGTCCCCCAGGACTTCCTGTTCAACATTCCATGTTATGTTAATGTAACAGGAAGTAGTTGGGGACCAAGATGGAATGTTCAAGCATTGTTTCGTCCAGCTATGGAATTAGAACCTGAAATGGTTTATTAATTGAATTCAACATTATATTCTTATGAGGTTGAAAATGTGTGTAAGACACAGATACAGTACATGCTGTACCCTGTATATACGTACATGCATGCATGCATGAAATGATCAACTCCCTTGTTACTGTTTCACCACTGGACTAATGTGCACATCTCTGTTGGCAGCCCCTGGACTTTGAGACCAAGGAGATCCACACAGTGCTTGTGGAAGCTGTCAACAAGCATGTGGACGAGCGCTTCCTGGACCTGGGGAGCTTACGGGACAAGACCATTGTGAAAGTCAGTGTCTCGGATGTGGACGAGCCGCCGGTGTTCATTCCACCCCTGGGTGCCATTATGGAGGTCCAGGAGGATGCCAGGCTGGGTGCGCTGGTGGGCACGGTCACCGCCAGGGACCCCGACAAAGAGAACGTTCCAGTCAGGTATGCCCATCCTCAGCTTACATGTGAGGTGGTGGTGATGGAGGGAGAAGGACGGGGAGGGAGGGAGTAGCGCTTAGTGACAATGAAATTGCCCATGGCCATTGTTAGCAGGATTTAATCATTTTCCTCTCATTAACGAGAGAGAGGAAACTTCCCAAAGCCCTAGAAACCCCCTTCTGACAGGCACTGGAATGGGAAAATCACTACGGCAGGAGACAACAGGCACCACTGTCTCTGCAACTCCCTGGAAGGGGAGTTAATAGCTCTTAGGTGAAAAAGGAGTGTGTGTAATGTGTGTATGTGTGTGTATGTGTGTATATATGTGTATGTGTATGTGTATGTGTGTGTGTGTGTGTGTGAGTGTGTATGTGTATGTGTGTGTGTGTGTGTGTGTGTGTGTGTGTGTGTGTGTGTGTGTGTGTGT
>JASCQY010000232.1:16086360-16101047 GCA_030264315.1 Sardinella tawilis
CCAGAGAACGCGTCTCCACTGCTCTAGAGTCCAGTGGCGGCGTGCTTTACACCACTGCATCCAACGCTTTGGGATGTGTGCGCTTTTGGAAGAATGGTCGAAAATTCTTTATTATAGAGTTGAAGCTATAATAACTGCAAAAGGTGGACCTACATCATATTGAACCCTACGGGTTAGGAATGGGATGGCATACGTGAGTCAAGGCAGGCGAGCGAATACTTTTGATAATATAGTGTATGTCTGTATGCTTGCCAGTATCCCTGCAAGTGTTGATTATGATGTTTATCTCTTCAACAAAATTTCCTTGCTCTGGAAAAGTGCAGTTACTGTACACAGATCTCATTAGTTTACATGATTTGGAGTCACCTTAGAGGCTGAATGCTATCAGCGAAGCAACAAGGTAGCATATGCAGGTGTGCAAACATGCTCCTCAAACATTCATTTCAAGATAAAATAAGCACACTTTTATGTCAGTGAGAAGTGGCTTGTTTTTTGAGGTGCATGGACATCTTATGCTATTAAAAAGTTGAGCAAGGTTACAAAGGATAAGCTTTTGTTCATTTCTTCTCTAATACGTTCAGATCAGCACCTGTGCCATTGGCATGCACAATGACCAGAGAAGCTTCCAGATGCTCTCTGAAAGGATCACTCACTGTCAACGATTATAAATGAGAAATAGAGAGATTTGCTATGCATATCTGTCTTTATTTTCCCTCTCTCTCTGTCTTTCTCTCTCTCTCTCTCTCTCTCTCTCTGTCTCAGAAGAATAAACATTCGCATAAGCTGAGCCTGCATGTTTTGTCGGTGTGAAATTAAGGACTGGTGACAGAGCGGCAGGCATTGTGTGCTGAGCTTTTGATCGTATATTTCATTATCGTTAAAGGAAGCCGAGCTTGCATTCCCCTCTTGGCCTCTGCTCTTTCGTTGTTTATGCTCTCTGCTCCCCACGACAGCTGGAAATAAATGAAGAAAAAGGAATTCCAGAGTGATTCTGGGGATATATATAGACACTCGGTAAAATCTGCTGCCTTTTTTTGTCAGGATAGATTTTTTTTTCGAAGGCTTCTTTGCCCCCTCCCCAGCCTCACCCAATTTCTCCATTTAAGCATTTATCATGGGCAACCACTGGTTACATTAATTCCCATCAGGGAAATAGAGTTTTCCATGATTAATCTCACACCAATTTTACTTCACATCCAACAGCATCACTGCAGTCACTTATTTCATTTGAAAAACGATTGGAGAGAAAAACCTGAAATTATAATGTTTTTTTTCCCTTGACGGGATAGGAGAGGCTGTATCCCCAAGTTCTTGATAGCATTAATGGCATTGCATCTCATGAACTGTGTTGCATATATTATTTGTTGTGGTCTGTCAATTCAGGATTATATATTTCTGATCTATTTAATCTGCTAATTTATTCCATAGACAGTCCATGACTGTGTGTATGTATAGCTGAATTTAGCCACCATTTGATGGTTACACTGTAGAATCCTGGTTTCACACACAAACACACACACACACACACACACACACACACACACACACACACACACACACACACACACACACAAAACATTTTTCCATTTTCATGACATATTTTTATGCTTAACATAAGAGCAAACATCTTTCCCTGCTCCCTTATCTGAAGACCAAACAATGTTCTTGGATAAAGAAGAGATCTTGCCCTCTGGAGTACCGGGCTGGTCAATTTGCGGAACAATTGACAAGGTCGATACAAACACACCAATGAAGAAAAAAAGAGGGAGGGAGAAGAAAAGATTCTGGCAATAGTCAAAGCTCTTTTGAAGCTTCTTGTATAGTTCTTCAAGCGATCAGCCTACACTTTCACTCACAACATCTCACATCACACACACACACACACACACACACATATAGACACACACACACAGAGGTGAGAGAGTGTTCCGAGAGTAAGTATTTAGTGATGACTAAGAGGATTAATAGTGCTCTTAATTAAAAATACAAAATGTAATCTTACTATCTCACTTCAGAGCAAAATTAGTTCAAACAAATGACTAGTGTGACTAGAAAAATGATTTTTGATTGGTGAAGAAGTGGAGATATAGCCTGGGCTCACCCATACTTCCTATGACACTGCACAAAATTTTGCGGTCAAGTCAGTATGGCCAACCTGCCTACTTACAGCTTTTCTGATGCCAGAAATCCCAGGCACAGAAGCAAGCTTTCAGGAATGAATCTAACAACATTAGATTCCCTCTCTCAGATAGCGGTTAGTTCATGAGATTAGACAGACCAAGCTCGTATGAACTTTAGTCGCAAATTGTTCGTGGATATAGGCCAAACTGAACAACAAAACTTGTCTTTTACCCCAACACGATGGAGGAGGGCTTAACACATTTGGTTTCAGACTGTGACATATCCCAGCTTGTCTTTTCGTTGCAGTCATTGGTTAAAGTGGTTGTAGGCATATCCAATGCCTGCAGAGGCATTATGATCTGTCTGTTAATCCAGTCTCATGAAGCTGGAGATGACGGCAAATTAGTATGCATAGCAGATCAGTATGTGTGAGAGCCAGGCTAAATTAAAAACATTATCCGGAGTGATTCAATCCATAGCCCTGTTGTTGCTGAGTACTTTCAGTAGGTATGAAGATGAAATAGCGAAATGAAAGTCAGTGCTAACTGATGAGGGCAAGGAAGCCTCGTATTCCTGTATGCCCGGAATCAGCCCTATGTTCCCACAGCCCTATGTTCCCACATTTCTTTAGATTTAGGGTTAGGGTAACCCTAGAGAAATGTGGGAACATAGGGCCGTGGGAACATAGGCACACAGCAGTATCTCCATCAGTTAGCGTTAGCTGGCAGTTCGTAAAATTCGGTCTTTGTTGTACAGAATGCTGTTGTTCTTATACCTACCCATAGCATTCGGCAACCTTGAAAATATGGGTTGATTGACTCCAGATATTTCCTCTTAATAATTTTAGGCCAAATCATCCTAAAATACAAAGGTGCTAAAAGAGACTACTGTTTACTGCATCATCCCTCATCATTTCTGGCTCTTCTCCTTTTCCACAGATGCATTAAATAGCCTAGAGGTGAGAGCACTGAAAGCAAGCCCACCACGTTAGCATACGTCTGGATCAATGGTGCGTCTAATCTACTTTGATTTTTCAGCTAAGCATACATGGTGAATGCCATTATCTCAAAAGAGCTTACTGTGCAGAATTGCTATTCAACACAGAAAAACACATTTTCACAGCCAATCAACCCCCCTCCGTGCACTTCACCTTTGCAGCAGGCCATGCCTTTTGTTTACAGTTGTAATGTCAGACTCTCATATTGAAATTAAATGAAGCTGTACCCTTGGACCAAAAAATAAATAAATAAAAAAATTGGCCGAAACAAAATCACCACAATGGCAGTCTCTCTACTCACCACAGAAAACTGCAGGGTCTGTGTGGCAGCTGAAGCCCAGAGTGTATGTCAGATTTACCGTCGAATGTGGATGGTCTCACAACGCACTTTTAAGTTCAATGTCATCCTCCAACAGCTAATGTCTCAGGGGCTTCAGCATGCATTCTTAATAGCACGGTTCATCATCCCTGAACATTGTGATAAAGAGGGAAAAATTACTATTCATTCTCTTTTATCTGTCTCTCGCTACCTTGGGAGTCACAGCACTTGCATGATAAAAGGGAAATATTGAGCAAGAAAGATATCCACCAAACTTTAGTTTTGTTTTTTTTCTTTCACTCTCTTTTTTTTTCCACCGGGGAGGTGTGATGGGGTGAAGACGCTCACATACTGTAAACTCACACACATCCAACATACTTCACTAGTTACAGGCCTGTTGAAAAACTGTGTTGTTCTTTGTCAACAGGACATCTGTAGAGTTAAACCTAAACGTTGGAGATCTGCTGTTATGAATGTAGACTGGCTGGCCTCCAAGATTGGGTCAGGGTTATGGGCATGGGGACGTCCCCTGCTATACAGATGGTCTCATGCGGTTGTATTTCTTTATGTGTGTAGCATTGTTTTTACAGGGCTTGTAAGCAGATTAGCCAACTCAACATGAAATGTTACTGTACAAATATTGAGAAAAACAATGCAATATATTTGTCATAATCAAACAATGAATACAACCAGGGGATGATGTGGATACCCTGAGATTTAAGGCATCTCCAATGTACTAATATGGATCTTGTATCAGTGGAAATTAAATTAATTAGATACTTTGTAGGATACACAGATAAGCACACAACGATGTCCAGTGATACAATTCCACAAGCTGTGTCCACTTCTTTAAGGAATATTCCACCCAAACATGAAATTAAGTCAGTGAATTAAACAGTGAAAAAAAACCTGGTTAAAATCCGTCCAGGCGTTGTCCTGCTTTGGGAGCAGTGTTTTTTTACTTTAGCTTAGCGCAGTTGCTGTAAACCAAGGGAGCCACCTAGCATGAAAGCTTGCTCCCTTGGTTTACAGCAATTGCACTAAGCTAAAGCCAAAAAATACATGATAATATTTAACTAAGATGTATTCTAGTCTGTCTCATAGATACTTCAATTGATACCACAATCAGAAACAAACATTTGAGTCTTCTTTAATGACATTCCAGAGATGTATGACCAAAAATGTTTTGACCAATTGCATAATTCATGTCAAACAAAGTCTACAGGTAGGCCTAACATAGTAAAATAGATCCCTAACATTAGATAAAATCACATTCAAATTGAAAAGACACTGGGCAAAAGCATGTTCTTAGCCCTCCTTGCCCTTAACCGGCTAAATATCCTGGCTTTTACTAATGCAGTGGCCTTGAACTGTGTAGTCCTTGGGGTAATTGAAGATAATTGCGTTAGTCGCATAGGTCAAGGGTTGTCTGATTCTGGAAAGAAATATGTTAGAATGTCCAATTACAAATAAGTGACAAACATTGCTTGACATCTACAACCTGATTGTGAGGATGTTTAGAAGGCAAAACCCTAATGAGCAAAAATGGAGAAAAGTCATTTAAAGGTCAGCCTTTCATCATACACACTGCCCAGGGGAGGCCGAAGACAGGCACATTATTATCATGCTGATTTTTATAAACTCCTGCACATTTTTTCACATTTGAGAAATGCCTTTTGATCCTCTGTCTCCTGCAAAAGCATGCATGATTAAAATCCACTTTCTCTCTCTCTCTGACGTCGCTCAGATCTGCACCTCAACACTGGTGATGTTGGTTTCGCCTGCTCTGTGACAACATTCTGTGTCTGCTTGGTCTTTCCCCGCTATTATTACACCCTTGTGTATGATCACAGAGAGGACTCCATCTGACTGATAATAAATCTTTTGAATACCAGGAGCCAAACAACACCACGGCGACTCTTGTCTGCAGCCACAGCTGAGGTGGTGAGAGTCTCTATTCAAACCAACTGAATGAAAGGATGGAAAAATAAGCAATGAAAAAGATTCTCAGTCATCACAGAGTGTTAGGGTACAAAGCTGGCACCAGCGTTGCCTCGGCTCGTACGCGGCGGCAAACCCTGAGAGGTGAGCGCCGCCGCCCGGGGCGACGAATTATCTCCTGGCTGGCATGCAGCAAAGCTGGCCTCCCCGGTCGTCTCTCTCTCTCTCCCTCTCCCCCTTTTTTCTCTCTCAGGCCCAGCACGTGTTAAGCCACTCCACTTTCACCCTGGAGAGAGAGAGAGAGAGAGGGGGGGGGGGGGGGGGGGGGAGAGAGAGATAGAGAGAGAGAGACTGAGACCCAGGGGGAGAGAAATGCGCTCTGCTGTCCCGGTGGCCTTCAAAGGCGCGTCCGAGACAGTCGGCAAGTTTTAGCGGCAGCAGATCAAAGGGCCCATCACCTCGTGTTAATTAGAGGGTGGCACGCGGCTAATGTGCCTCAGCAGCCAGAGAATGACTGAGGAAAAGAGGGAAAACGGAACATCGTGAAAAAATGTCTTTTGTGAACAAGTGGCTTAGGATCCAAACAGCTCTTATTCTCTCTCTCTGTGTCTCTCGCTCGCTCGCTCGCTCTCTCTCACACACACATACTCACACACACACACATACAATGCATACAATATACAGTACACACACGCTTGCCCACATACACACACACACACACACACAAATACTTTGTACACCACACAAATGCCCATACACACACGCACGCACACATACACACACACACACATATTTTGCAATACATTTTTGTCCATTTGTGTCTTTGTCCAGTTTCTGTTTGTCTCTCAGTCCAGTCTCTGTCCATATTCCTTGGGAATCTAACCTTGTCTAGACTAAAATACTTACCGTCACCTAAGGTGCATATGCAAACATGCGGTCTCCATAATCCTTGGAATAGAATAAGACGATTGCAGTAGATTTACTCCTCATGTAAAGTTTAGTATTTATTGTAGATGTTTTGCACACTGTGACTGATGAACCAAACTGAAAGATAGAGCACAGCATTTGTCCTCACACTTCACAGATCCTTCTCTCCTTCTCTCTTTCTGTCTGTCTCCTCCGTGCTTCACATAAACATTGCAGTGTGCTTCACAGCGAATTATCTGGTAACACAGTAGTATTTGTCAGCTCAGATTGACTTCTCGCCATGTGAAGTGTCAATACGCCACACCTGACATTCAGCCACTGAGGGGCCTCTGGCTGATGCCGACTCGAGTCGACTGAGTAGACGGGGAAGACGTGACAGACACACGGTGAAATCCACTGGCATGGCAAATATTTGATTATGTGATTTTCAATGGATTGAAGAAGGGGCCGCTGTTGACTCTCTCTCTCTCTCTCTCTCTCTCTCTCTCTCTCTCTCTCTCTCTCTCTCTCCCTCCCTGGTCTCATCCTCTTCTTTCTCTTTTCTCCATCTCTCTCAAGCAGAACAGTACACATACACAAGACTGCAGTGTTTCATTAAAATGTAACTCAGGAATGTACTTTAAATACTCTTCCCATTTTTGTGCCGCATGTTGCACATACATAAGTAAGGGATTATATTTTTATGAAACCTTTCAGAACTTTTGTCAGCCTGATTCAGTGTACCACAGGAGATCTGTCATAGCGGGCTTAGCTCCGAAAAGAGGACATGCTGCGTGTGAACTTGTATCACTGAACACAGCCGTTAATTGCGTTTAGTATTCTTGTCTGACAGGTAAATGGACTTGTTGAGAATGGAGAGAGGTCAGTAAAGCTATAATCCTCTGAATGCTTTATTTATTTGTCTGAAAGTGCCTGACTTCTAGTCAGGCTAGCGCCACCTAGTGCCTCCGCTAAATATCACATTCACTACTACTGTACACAGTCAGGGATCTCTCCAAAGGCTGAGGCTTCCTTCACCAATTGTTTGGGCAACCTATCAGCAGACAGAAGACTGGGTCGGTGGGTTAGTTAATGTCGGTGGGCTAGTTAATGTCAAGACTGGTAGTGAAGCACAAGCACTAGCGAATGCCCATATCTGTCCATGAGAAAGTAACCGTACATCCTGTACATTTATACATCCTGATTGTTCATAAATCTCAATTAAAGTTTGGTGTGAATCAATCCATAGCTCTGTTGTTAGTGGTCACTGAATGCTGTCTGTAGCAAAAAGAACGATAAAAAAAACGATGCGATGAGTTACAAATAACTACTGTTAACTGAATGGGGCATAGCAAAATGAAACTTAAAGTCAGTCACTGTGCCCCATCTACTTAGGCTAGTGTTAGTTGCTTGGTTCATTATTCAGCCTATGTTGTATCAAATGTTTTCGTTCTTTTTTCCTGTAAACAACATTCAGTGACCTTAAATAACAGGGCTATGGATTGATTCACACCGAACTTCTCCTTTAACGAAGATACATATGTTGAGTATATTATACTTTGTCTTTGTATGACATAAAGCACTCTATTTTGTTGTCTTTTTGTCTACCAGCCGACTGAGAGCTCTCAAAAATAATGTGTTTTGCAAGAGCCAGGCAGTTCCACATCATTTCCTCCCACTCAAAAAACATTTGCTCTCTCTTCCTAAGAAAAGAAATGTGGTGAAAAAGTGACTTCCAAAGTGATGGAACTAATGACTAGGCTTCACTTAATTACAATTAACTTTTTTCTTTTTTTTCTAAGCCACATCAAGACTATTTTAATCAGTCTCAATGCTATCTCTCCATGACTTCTTTTGCACTTGATTGTGCATGTTCATTTTAAATTCAGGCAAATCAATGCGCCCTGGACCATAGACCTTTGCTATGAACAAACTGCTGAATGATCGATAAACTGCTGTCCCAGGTCTTGCTCTTCTGGTGGTAGGGCAGCAAAGACAAACCTGGCACAAGCTTCATAGCTCTCTGCCAATGCTGCATTATACTCACAGTTAGATTACTTTGTGTTATTTGTGAATAGCTTAACTAAACTAAACTCCAGAATTATACTCACCTTCAGCTTACTCTGTGTTGCTTGTTTATAACTAAACTCGACTTCATTTCTGTAGTATACTGTCAGTGAGATTACTCTATGTTTTAACCCATGTATTATGTTAAGATTTTGCACCCTTGCACTGTTTGAGTTAAATTGAAAGCTGGCACTTTTTGGCACTTCAAAACAATGGAAATGCTAAAACATTCATAAAACGAATTGAATAGATATTGTCCTCATCTTCTGATGGATTTATCACCCCCAGCACTAGTCCTGAAGAGGAGCCAAGAGCCCTTGAGATATATATTATCATCACAGCTTGGATTGTGCTTCATTCTGAAGAGGAGAGCTTTAAAGGGCCGCCGTCTGTATCACCACTGCGGTTTAAAGATGATCTGATCTGCGAGGTCAACATAGACACGACGATACATCAATTTGAATGTCTGTGAATATAAATGAGGCAGGACTCCATTCCTCAACTGCAAATGATCAAAATGCGCCTCTTAGTGTAATTACTTGGGTTTTTACACATCAATTAGCAATACAATTAGGCACTGATGTGATTAATTGCACGGTTAAGGAATCGAGGAGCTACTGATCTCCCTAATAATGAACTGTCAGATTGTAGGGATTGCCCCCCTGCTGATATAAGACAGGCCAAGGTTATCTTACAACTCTTGCTACAACATTGTTTTGTTATGCTTAATATGAAGCTGCAGAGTATCGTCAGTTTTTTGATGCCCATGATTCTATCTACAGTATACAGGCAGAAAGCTTTTGTGTAGGTTTCAGTGACATTTGGCAGAAAGTCTACAGTAAAACTGGTGCCTTCAGCCGCTTCAGTAAACCTCTCTGATTCCATGTCTTAGTTGCACAGAGGTGTTGAAATCACAACATTCTGACTTGTTTTCTTGGAGAGACCCCACAGCACAGTTTTTAATTTTTTACTTGTACATAGAAACCATTACACATAAATAACTTATAAACACATAAATAACTTAGGCTACTCTGAATACATGATTGAACTTAAGATTTGGTTCCCAAACCCTCAACATTTTCAGAAATTGCTTTCCCATTTTTTCCCATTGTTTGACTTTTCCCCAGGACTTGTGGCTCAAAATGTTCTGAGCAGTTTATAATTTGTTCAGCTGATCATACAGCAAGGTTCAGAGGACAGATGGAAGCATGCCTTTTGCTTTTTATCAGGCTTAAGCTGGCTGAGTAAAACTGCCCAAAAGCCTAGCGAGCCAAGTGAGGGAAAAGAGAGAGAGAGAAAGAGAAAAAAAAAAACACTCTATTGCAATCAGCTTTCCTGCTTTTTCAGCAACTCTACTCTTTCTTTCATTGCCAGATATCATTTGTACACCCTCTCTGCAAATGAAAGCTAATAGAGATCAGAATTGGTTGGATTCCTCCTATGATGACGGAAAAACAGATACCGCTTTGGCATACGGAACAGAGAGAAGGGTGCAATATATTTATCACCTCCAGGTGGGGCTGGCCATTTTAGAAGGGAATGTCATCAAGCTCAATTTATAAACCAATGCAGTACTGGCTCAGTCAGGCATTTGTAATTTACTTTAAAGCTTTCATCATTCTATCATACTTTTTATGTTGTGTTCCCATTAATTGTATACTATACACTGTAGGCCTATAAAACCCTTCCTAATAAAGAATTAGTTTAATACTTGTTCATTAACCCTGTCCCAACAGCTCTTTTCATCAAAGTGATCATTGTGCAACTGCAAGACAGAACTATTTTTTATACATTAATCACTCATGGCAAAGGAGGCTAAACCCTGTCAGTGCTAGACACAACAACCAATCAAATATTTCTATTCTGCTCTACAGTATATCAATCATTTGGAAATGTCTGCCAAGTAAATGACTGTTTTGCCACTATTTTCCAGTGTTTTTTTGGGTCATTGTCTTAAGAAACCAACCAACAACCAAACAGACAGGGATGAGAACATAACTTTAATACGTTGTTTATTGTAGGATCTACCTAGCCAGGCTAGCGCCGCCTAATGCTTCCGGCAAATTTCATTTGCCTCCACCATATAGTCAGAAAACTAACGATTCACTTCCGTTTGCTTTGTCTCGAAATCGTGACGGCCCAATTAGTGAACAGAGATTTCAAACGATGCATTCCAGTGGGTAACATGAGTCACGGCCAGACAGTAGGGATTGGTTGAAGCCACGACCAAACAGTAGCAATTGGCTTTATCTGCCTACCAGGAAGCAAACAAATCTAATTGGATAGAGATCAGACGCTATATGAAATGGAATGAAATAAGCGACTGATGCATCAGGCTACTGTAGGATCTACTGCCCTTTTTGTCAATAAAAAGACAATCAAAAACAAACCGTTCCAAGCTGGGCATGGGCAAGGACCATAATTAATTGTCAAGTCTCATATGTGCAAAACTAGAGAAAGAAATCTGACTATAAGCCAACACACTTGGTCACACTTTCCATGAGCCCAGTATTCATGAAGCATTACTGTATATTCCTATGTCCACTATTATTTTAGTGAAAAGTGCCTCAAAAGTAGTAGTGTAGCATAACACATCACAAATCAGGGACAGTAACTTTGTAATGTAACAAATTACTTTGAAATAACACTAAAAGGCAAGGGCGTAGATTTGCATAGGGACCATAGGAACATGTCCCTACCAATATTTTGACATGGCAGAATTGTCCCTACCAATAATCTAGCCAACTCATTTTGCACAAACTTTGTCATGGCTGAAAACATGCCTAATCGCACATTCTTCTCTGTCTGTTTATTAGCGGAGATTTTGTGTGTTGCATGACTCGCGAGAAAATTAGCTACATGGCAAAAATACCTACATGGCTCAGCGTCCATCTCATACTCATTCATCTCGGTGATATAGCCCACTGTATCTCATGATCTTTTAACTCAAATATGGCACACCGCATATCAAAGTAAACAAGAGACCCTACCCATTCAAATGACATGTTCATTCATCTCTATGATTTGCAGTGCCCAAATAATGGGGCCTTGAAATCACATCAAATGTTTGCATCTTCACCAAGCTCATCCACAAAATAATTAATTTAGGCTACTTTCCCTTTCCATTTATTACCTTTCTTTCGAAAAAGTTGCTCTCAGATTTTGTTGATCTCTAAAATGTTCCACCCTGTCCCTCAGAACTGACTGAAATTTGAGAACTGCCTGTTCATGTCACATATTTGTAAGATTAGCTTGAAGAGGTCTTTCGTGAAATGAAATGAAATAATAACAACAAACTTTTAAGCATTGTTGTTAGGTAAACATATAACCAGTTCACCCAAATGTCATAGGCCTACAGTACCAACTGATAATTCATGTTCTCCACAAAATTAAGAGTGGCCCACCAAAAGAATGAGGAACAGTATTCTCAGCATTTTGTCATTTGTCAGTGTCATTTATGTTCATGATATTTAAAAAGCAGACAAAGTGGCATCTCCTTCCAGCCTACAATCAAGCATGGATTTGAAAGTCTCACTGCATGCAATTTGATAAGGCTACGACAATGCCAGCACTGTCGTCATCATTTTAGCTTGTCTTTTGCCCGTCTATTTCAAAAGCACCATTCTGATTGGTAACCTCAGTTTTTTGGGGTAGTGTACGGATCTTTGCCAGAGTATCTGCAGGCACAATTCCAATTGTGCTCTTGTGAGATCTCTGGACTTCCAGGGTAACTAACAGTAACTTGCCAACAATACTTCCAAAGCAAATAATAAAAAAAAATCCCCCATGATTCCAGATGCCTGGAGGGAAGCCTGTGTTTCAGCATCTTGGATGCTGAATGGACTCTAGGCTAAGGTAACTAGACTTGAAAAACGGGTATATTTCCTTGAATTTTCCTTGGGACATTGCTATCTCTACAGTCAATATCGTTGAAATAAATATTGTTTTAGCTTCATTAGTTAAATTGGCAGTGGTTGCTAATGCTATCAGTCATAATTGTGGTAAGTTCTCTGAAGTCTTCCTGGTGTGTGCTAGCTTTAACACACCTTGGCAACAATCTGCTTCATATCAGTAGCTCAGATCTGACTTGAGACTTGAAGTCCCAAGAAATGCTATAAGGTACCTTGAACACCTGCATTTATCCCTGCATTGGCATGGATGAATTTGTCAGAGTTCCTGCAACCTTGATAGCAAACCCCTCCAAATCACAGAAGCTCAGACTTTTAGTCCTGAGTGATTTCTCTGACCAAACCCTGGAAGGGTTGTTCAATAGTTCAGCAGCTCAGAAGACACAGTGGACAATAGTAGTATCAACTGATCCAGAAAAAGGCATACTTGTGTGCACAAAGGTAGAGCATGCAGTAAATATAATATCTGTATGTGAAATAGCAAAAATATGTGCTAGGTTTTGTCTCAAGAATGACAGTATATGCTATACCAGTAACAAATGTTCAGGCCTATCTATCCGCTACTGGAAATATGCCTCCGTCAGCTTCTTAAACAAAAGTGGGAACTGTTCAATTGGGAGAGCTGTTCCCATGAGCTCTCTACCCCCCTTCTGATGGAGGAGGTTGGGGTTGTGGATGGGGTTGAGGTTGGGAGGGTCAGAGGCGTTGTGAGAGAGAAGACTGAAGGCTTCAAACATCCTTTTGCAGACGTGGCACTTTGTGACGCCATCAGATGAGCAATACATTGGAGTCCTTTGAATCTTCAGTGTTCTAAATACAAATCTACTGAATTATTTCACACACACAGTATGCTGGGCAGGCAGGCAGAGCATAGTTCACACCAGAACATCATTTATCTTTGGGGAGGGGAGGGAGGTCTTACATTCCCAAAGGCTTAATGTGTGTGTGTGTGTGTGTGTGTGTGTCTGTGTGTGTGTGTGTGTGCGTGTGCATGTGTGTGTGCGTGTGTGAATTCTACAGCCACTGGGACATCCTGAGTGAACCTAGATTTTCTCCACTGTAAGCAGACGGCAAACATGAGCTCTCCGCTCACATGAGCTTCTCCCCCCTGCCTTGCCTTCCTCAGGTCCCACAGAGACCACTTAGAATGGAGGCCCGTGTCCATCTGGGTGCACCATCCCCGTCTGTTCCCGTTCCCACCTGTGCCGCACATACAGTACCTGCTACCTGCACAAGCCATCTCTTGCACCCGCGCTGCACTGATCTCAAGTATAGTAAATAGGCTATGGCAACGGACAGGCTTCCTCTGTGATGCAACCGTAATGCATCGATCCCCCAAACCTGAAAAACATACACCAGCCTACATATGACAAACATATTCCCACTTGTGCTAATGATGAATGCAATCTCCCGCGGCCCCTAAGACAACACCTTGAGCTTCTGCAAATATGGCAGCATGCTGTGTTCTCATACACACTGCATGGCCTACATAAAAGCATAGCTCGAGAAATGCACTGAAAGCGGAAGCAACACACTCACATTTCCAAACGGAGAAAGCAAAGCAAAGCAACAGGAGGAATGGGTTGTATTGAGCTTAAACCGTTTATAGCCCTGAACATTAAGGGAAAAAAGTTCCTGTGCTTTCTTTTGACATGAAAAGTCTCTGAGATGCCTGTAAATGCCACCGTATACAGTGAAGCGTGCTCACAACAATCTGGCCTGCCAACAGATATCTAGCCACGCTTTGTTCTGGGCTCTCATGCGGAGATCCACTTTAAATGACTCACGCGGCTCGCATGTGCACTGAACCGCATCCATATTCAGAAACATTTCAATTCACCTTTCAAAGTGAGTCCTCAGACATGCCTGTGATTTGCATATCTCGGCAAATATCTATATTGTCAGAGAGCGGGTTAAAAAGAGCACCTTTCATTTCGCCCCGTTTGTTTGTGCTGCATCTGTTGTTGCCGAGAGATAAGGGAAGCGCATGCCAAACCCTCATCAAACACACGCAAGGGGCCTCCACGCCTTTGATTTGCTTTGATATTTTAAGATGGTTGGATAGAAAGAGTATGCACGCGCGCGCACACACACACACACACACACACGCACAATCAGCAACATGTTTGTTTGTCCACACAAACCTTAGTGTTAGTCTCACAGATCTCTCTAGTTAAAAGCTAACAGGTTCTACAAAATTCAGCGAAGCGCTGAATTATTGAGATGAAGAGATGGCTGTTTACGCAGGCCCTAATCATACACAGTGCTTCACTTCCTATATCCTCGGGGTGATTGCTTTAAGTGTTTGGAATGAAGCACTACATAGTCAAGAGGCACAAGAACACAGAGGATATTTTTATCACACACACACACACACACACACACACACACACACACACACACACACACACACACACACACACACACA
>JASCQY010000232.1:16104204-16117343 GCA_030264315.1 Sardinella tawilis
CTTCACTGACACTAAGTTTGTCCAGCACCTGGCCTCGGCTGAGGTGGGATGTGCATGCAACTACTTTGACTTGAACAAAAGAAGGGATGCCACAGCATGGGCGTCTCTCACAGACTAACCCAACAGTCTGGTGGTGAAACACTGAAACATCACAGTGGGCAGGTACAGTAGGTTGCATGAAAAAGGCCTCCCTTTCATTCGATATCAAAGCATTCCCCCATACATCATCTAAGGCATCTCCAAATTCACAAGGTTACTTAAGGTTATCAGAGGAGCTGAATGAGGCAGGTTTGGATATTCATCCAAAAAGTCAGTTGCTTAAGCATTTGAACAATTCTGTTATATTAAAATATTAGTGCAATCAAAGGGTGCCAATTAATGTGTGAAGGAGAGGTAGGGTTGAAAAGATCTTTTGGTAATCTAGTCAAATACTTTCACAAAATGAATCACACATTACAAAGTCACCACAGACCAAAGTGCCTTCAGCTTCAGGAACTTTTTACAGAACCAAGAAATGTGATTTATCTGGTAATCTAGTAATCCGTCTCTATTACTGGTGCAGAGTTCAGACAATTTGGGCTGTCTGGACCATTGCATGCCCAGTTGCATAGAGACAATTAACACCGATATGAGACCTCCAAACACATTGATTAAAGGAGATATCCGGAGTGAATCAACCCGAAGCCCTGTTGTCTGAGGCTGCTGAGTGCTGTCGATAGGTATCAGAACGACAGCAGTAGGTACAATGTGGACTGAATTCGCGAACTGTCCGCTAACTGATTAGGCCATATGAAAACAAAACCATAGCAAAAAAGATATGCCCTAATCAGTTAGCGGTAGTGGCTAGTTTGCGAATTCAGTCTACGTTGTACTCCTGCCGTTCTAATATCGACAGCACTCGGCAGCCTCGGACAACAGGGCTTTGGTTTGATTCACTCCGGATAACTCCTTTAAGTGTGGTGGAAATCGTTTGCATAGACTGCCAACAGATCCACTATATGTCTAAATTTCCACATATATTGGTCAAGAAGCTAGATGCTAGGTGATTGGACTATGGAGCACTGTAGTTGCATATTTCAAGATTTTGTGATAATGCCATCTGGAGTAAGACTCTTGTGGTAGCCGGTGATATCGATCTTGCTTTATGCGGCCCCTCACAGATGGTCAAAATTGCCATCTGGTTGCAGGTATTGCAGATTTTTTTTGGCCAGTGGTTGGGGATGCTGAAAACATGAGAGAAAAAAAGGACACAAGTTCTTGCCAAAACTGCACCAGGGATTCTGATGACTTGCACTTTACCAAGCTTTTTAGCTTGAAATTTAAATGTGCCAATTTGTCTGTCTTTTGTCAGTTTGTCTCTCTCTCTCTCTCTCTCTCTCTCTCTCTCTCTCTCTCTCGCTCTCTCTCTCTCTCTTGTGAGTGTGTGTGTGTGTTAGTGTGTTGTTGTTATGTGTGCATGTGTGTGTGTGTGTGTGTGTGTGTGTGTCACGGGTGTGCGGTTACCATGGCTCTGGCTGTGTTTTGCTGAATGTAGAGATGGTGTCAAATCTCCCAGTTCTTTGTGTTAGCACCGCTGAAGAGTTCTTATCAGTGTGTCTCATAATCCAGTTTGAGTTTGCATCACTTGCAGGTAAAACCTTTTTGACACAGTATGATTTGATTTGCATTTTAAAGACAAATCACTGCTATTTTTCTTCAAGAAAAATTTCGATACCTCCTGAGCACTTTAAGTAACAACATGGCTCTGAGACAGTAAATGCAAGTAAATGCAAATGTGTCCCTTCCCATCTAACGGGTCTCCTTGGCCAGTGCAAAGGGTTTTGATTGGGACAATACTCCCACCAAGTGGCTCACAGAGGGGCTGTCTACTCAAAGCATATTGCAGAGTAGTATGCACTTGTGTACTAACCTCACCTAAGTCCTATTACTGTGACAATGTGAGTTAAACATTAGTTCATCATGAGTCAGAATCAGATCATTATTTCATAAGATTTCATGAAATTTCATGAAGACCCAGAATGCATCCCCACTAGTAGCTGGCCTTGTATTACAGTACTGTAACCTCATCGCTGATGAAATGTTGCAAAATCAATGTTTTTTTTTTTTTTTTTTTTTGGGGGGGGGGGGGGGGCACCACAACTTTATTTTTAATTCAATTTATGTACAAACAGTGATTACTCCAGACTGACCCACATCCACCCTATTACTGGTATTTAGATCGCCCTACCATTGTGGAGTTGTTAGTTACAAAAAACAAGGAATAAGTATAAAAATAACTTAAACAAGTCTTGTGAACTATGAATAACAGAAAATTGGGCAAAATCAACTAATTATGCAAAATCAATATATAAACCTTGGTTATTTTTTTATTTATTTATTCTATTTTATTTTATTTATTTTTTAATTACACTATGGGTATAAACTAGAAGTTATGTGAGCATAACTGTTGTTCAGCTGTAATTACTAGAAGGCTTCACTGCCATGACTTGCGTAGGATTATACAACCCCAGCAGTAGCTCTCTCATTATGTAATGAGCGCACTAATGCAGCGTGTTTGTTTTGATTCTGCTCCTCCTGCTTTGGGACGGGTTCCCATCAGGGATGACAGACGAGCTGCTTTCATCATTAGTGGCCATATCACCCTCACCTCTCCCAGGGCCCCCTAGCACAGGCACACTCGCTCCCATTGCTGTGACACAACAAGCATCCACAGGAGGATGCTCCGTGCACGGTAGAGGGATCTCCCCTCCTTCCCTCCCTCCCTCCCTTCCTCTAAGGTGCCCTTCCTTAGTGACACTGCACACAGACTACTGTAACTTTACTCAGGAGAGGGGCCTGGCATAACCACAGCTTGACTGTAGGCTACTGCTTTGTGGTAAGGTCAGAGGTTGATGTATTTTAATTACTTTGGGAAATTACCTCTTGCAACCACTTGTAGAAATTTATACTAAAATGCTTGTTACAGTAATTGCATTCATGTGACTATGAATCAAACAAAACATTTTTGGCCTGTTTCTGAAAGAAATGTACATTCACAGGTCTCAAATGTACATGTTAGATGTTA
Source organism: Sardinella tawilis (assembly GCA_030264315.1). NCBI lineage: Eukaryota > Metazoa > Chordata > Actinopteri > Clupeiformes > Clupeidae > Sardinella > Sardinella tawilis. Next base: position 16,107,269 of record JASCQY010000232.1, read on the forward strand.
GACCCCATTGATTTTACTATCAGTCTTCCATGAGTTGGATTTCATTTACAGACCAGGCTAGGCCATGATATCACTGGGCCTATAGTGCTTGACAAGCGCTAGGTAATTCACCATGGCCTGTAGCCTGTTAATGAGGATGACCCTTGATGATGCACACTAATGGGCTTTGATATTAATGAACAGGGGCGGGGTGGAGCAGCAGTTATGTTGCTTGACTGACAGTTGGATAACCCAGGTTCATTTCCCAAAACCCCACCTCCAAGGGGCATCTCTCAAGTTTCATAAAGTAACAACCACAATCTACAGTAGATACCCATGTGTCCGAGGACTTGAATGATGACCCCTTAGACAGCTAAATAAAGTTTTTTTCACTAATTTATGCAGTACTTAATGTTCACCAGAAGGTGGCAGGCTTCTCCAAGGATGTGAAGCACACCAGATTGAAGTGGATATTAGGTAAGATGGAGCTAAAGTTGAAATCATCAGATCTTGCCGATTTCTTTTTTTTTTTTTGTTGCCATGATATTTCAAACATGTCATGTAGAAAATCAGGTGATTCAATCTATAGCCCTGATGTTGAGATCAATGAGTGCTGTCTGTTGGAAAAAGAATAAGACAATTAAAACAACACAGACAGAATAGTCAACCAGCAGCTGACATTAAAGGAATTATCTGGAGTGAATCGATACGTAGCTCTGTTGTTTCTTGTTGCTAAGTGCTCTCAATAGGGATGCAAAGGACAGGTTTTCATGCACGGCAGACCGAATAGCGAAATGGAAGCCAACGCTAACTGATGAGAGCATGTCAGTTTTGTTTTGACATGCCCCTATATGTTTTCGTCGGCCGTTTGCAAATTCGGTCTACATTTACCTACTGCTGTCGTTCTGATACGACAGCACTCGACAGCCTCAGACAACAGGGCTGTGGGTTGATTCACTCCGGATAAACCCTTTAAATGAATGGGGCATAGGAAAATATAACTGAAAGTGAGTGTCTGTGTCCTATTCATAGTGTTAGCTGCCTGTTCACTTTTTCTGTCTATGTTGTATCGCAGCATCGACTGATGACCTTGAACAACAGGGCTCGTAAACTTTCAGAGAAAAACAAATTATTTTTCTCAGGCATTTGTAATGTTTTTTACTACATGATTTAGACAGACGCTGCGTCAGTCCTGAGGCCTATTATCGTTACCAGGTGTCTTCTCACGATGACTGGTTTGATTGGTTAGTTCACAGGTACAGTATGTTTCTACTCTTCATAATCATAATTGGAAAATACAGTGTGCCTATAAAACATTTATTATAAGAAGATTTATTACAGGCAGCAAGGCTAAGGCAAGGTTCAAATAAATGTCAAGCGATGTAAATGATTTAAGTGGCTGTTCTTACATGTAGAAACTCCTCTTCGGATCTTTACACTGTATCACTGAGTGGGACATTAAATATTAATATGGAATGTTTCACCAGTCACATCAAAATGAGAGAGAGAAGGAAACACAGAGACAAGGAAACAAGAAAAAAGAGAGAATGAGTGTGTGTTTATGTGTGTGTGTGTGTGTGTGTATGTGTGTGTGAGAGAGAGAGAGAGAGAGAAAGACAAAGAGAGAGAGAGAGGGTGAGGGAGAGATATGAAAAGACAGGGAGAGAACAAGAAAGAGAGAGAGGAAGAGAAAGATGGAGGGGGTTTAAATGAAAAGTTCCAGGAGCTTTTGTTTAGACTTTTCTCAGCTTGCATACAGAGTCACTAATCGGCCCTGGAGCCAACGGCGTGTGGGAGGGGGGGGGCGGAGGGCTTTTACAAGCCTGCAGCCTCTCAAGCACAGTGCTGCCACTACCTCCTATGGGCAAACCCCATACCTCGCTGGTCATCTGAAACAAATTAAAATGTCCCCTCTCATCTCCAATCTCCCAGTGGTCATTGGGCTGTCCTCCCCATGTCCGTCTTCTTTGTCTTCTCCTCCTGATCTTCCTCTAACTCCTGGAGACCTAGGGCTACTGCTGCTACTCTCGGTCGTATCTCATCCACCCACGCCCCTGCTCCTCTCCTCTCCACCACCACCAACACCCCCCCTCCTCCCCACCCCACCTCAACCCCAACTCCGACCCCCCTCTCCTGGTAATCCGTGCTGGCAGTGACCCTACGGTGAGGCCTCCGTGTAGTCCTCTCATAGCCGTTATCACCCTCTCTGTCACAGGAGATGAGACAAGGCCGAGACGACCCGACCTGACCCACTCCAACCCTGTGCTGTATAGCCGCCTCTGCCACCACAGAGAGGATGTCACCTGGGGTCTGCTGAAGTGGTTCCTGCTGAGACAGAGGGTCTTCTGGTGGGGATCAAGAGGCTGAGCTACTGTGTCGTGGACCGTGCCGTAGAAAGCTGCTATTTTTTACAATGTCACAGAGCCTGAGAGGATGACAGGAGTGGAGAAACTGGGGTTAGGAAAAATCCACGACATTTAGAAATGTTAAATGTCATTGGCCTGACAACATGGTATTGTTTATATGTGATTTTGAAATCCTTAGATAGATTTCTGTTGTACTTTTTACAGCTATATTGCCAGTGTCTCCAGGTTACTTAAAGGACCAAATCATTTTTTATTATTCATTTTTCTCAGAACTATGTGGAAATATTGGTATGGAAAGAGCAATGTTGATAGAAACAAACAAAGTTTGTTGTCCATCGCTTAAGTCAGCTACTGCCATGGTTACTGAAGCATGAAACAAATCTTATCATGAGGCTACTGCTCCTGTATCATTCATCTCAAAGAAAACTATTTTCCTTTTCACCACAATTCAAGCAACTTTATTTTCTTTTATTGGATGACAACAATTTGGGGATAAAATCATGACAAAAAGATAAGTGACCTTGGTTATTTCTTGGAAAAGCAAGCTGAGTATGCACATTGAGAATACAGTGCATTGAAAAGCACATTCGCAGTTGTTTATTTCAGCAGTAGTTTTTGTTTACCTGCTGCTTGTTGGGTATGGCAGGAGAGATGTGGGCAGGGGAGGGGAGTTCAACTCTGAATGAACTGCAACTTTGTGTGTGGCTGTCTGCTTTTATGGCCGTTCTTGTTTACATGTCGTGATTCGCCAGTGTAAAAATCAAGGTTAAGGAGTCGCACGGAAGACACATATGGCCGAAGACCAGCTACATAAAAAGCCTGTTTACTGTTATTGTAACAAGGAAGAACTGAATTTACTATGTGTAAGATACAAAAAAGAAGATGCTTTTCTCATTAATCTTTATTATATAACTGAAACCACATGATCCAGGTAGTACAGTTGTACTTTGTTTTTTTGTCTTGTTTTTTTCTCTGCAGAAATCAAACTACAGTTCAACTATTTTGCAATCCAAAAGTGGCTGTGCGTGGTTTTAGCCAAAACCGTCGGGGCAATTCCAGCGTTATGGACGTGACATTTTGCACACAAATTTATGAACTAAATGTCCCATAACCTTATCAAGCATAGCAATATATATTTTTTTTGTTCATTTTATTATGCAACCTCCATAACTGAATGCAGACAAACACTCAAAATTCATGTCATGAATTCACATCATGAGAATATGAGCCTTTTAATTTGCATTATGGACGTGACAGAAAATGGACAAGCTTTTATGGGAGGTAACAGTTTTTCCATTAAGTCTGTGAAGTTTTAAGAGTAAAACAGAAATCCTTTGGTTTATATTATGAAAAGACCTACTGTAAATTAACACAGAAAAAAACTTGGTCGTAAATAAGTAATGTCTGATTGGAGTTATTTTGGGAAAACTGGATGTGACGTAGTTGAACCAGACAGGTGTAAAAAGATGAAAAAGATGAATCAACACCTTTTGAGTAATGTAAACTTAACTTTACATTTGTTACGCCTTTGACATTTCCATGGAATTAACAGCCTTAAAAAAACATAATTTCTATATTGAGGTTTACTTGCCTGTCACAGTTTTAGTTCATGCAAATATCTCTGAAATGTTTTATTGTGCCTAGGGGAGCCGCCAGGGGGGGAAAGGTTCGAACGATTCTAGTGGCCCAGCACTGACATGGGGCCCTGTGAGGGGCTAATAATATTATATCATAATAATGTTGCCCTGTTTAGGCTTTTGGAATAAAAAATAAAAATGTGTCTGTTACAATCAATAAATTGAAGATGGTTGTCTTTCTCTATTAGCCTGGGAATACCCATGCTGCCTTGCACACTCTTTCCGAACTGCACTGCAGCCTGGGGACCATGGGCGAAATTTTTGCATGGATTTCGGAACCAATCACAGAACGGGGAGAGACGGCAAGACGATGGACGAAATAATGGACAAACGGAATCACAAGTCCCCTATGAGAAAATGTAAACTTATAGGTGCTACCTATTAGGTGGTCTCCAGAGTGCTACCCAGGCTAGTTCTCTCTAATATTTTTCTTGAATTCTTTATCATATTGTCATTCACTCCTCCCTCTTATTAAGCAATGGTACGGTCTGATTCTTGCAGAGCGGGACATGTGAAATGCATACAGTGTATGCTCCAAGAATGATGAGCTGTTCTGTTCCAACATGAGCGCTGCATGCAGATGTAGGCAACCCATGAGCAGTCACTCAGCAGGACTGGGGGTGGTGGTGAATAGGTGAACTTAACTATGAAGTCCAGTTACCAAAACGCAAGGAGAAGTAGCAGAAAGCTGCGAGGGAGAAAAAGGTCAGAAACTAGTGACAGTTTTTTTCCCAAAGAAAGGCACTGTAGACTATGGCAGGCATTGGTCACTGACGTTGGTGTAAACAAGCGAATGATAGACTATATTGCCACAGGAGATCAGATGAATGTGCAAAACTGGATGAACATGTGTGATAAACTAGGCCAGTATACAGGGGTGAAAGCAAGCTGGTGCGATCTTGAGCTACTCACTGTTATAATATTATAACTTAGGACCGGTAAGAGAAGAGCTGTCAAAAATTGAAAATTAGAACATGCAGCTAATTAACCTTTTGTGATTTCGTAACTCAACTATGGCAAATTGCAAAATTCTAATCTTTCATGGGGCCCAAGGCCTCTAGCGACGCCCCTGGTTATGCTACCCAATGAGATCATGGCTTGCTGCATGTCAAGCAGTAGGCATTACTCAATTGACAGGACGCTTGTTGAGTCAAGTTCCTTGGATTGCCGATAAATACTCTTAGAGCAATTATCGGGGTTAAATATACCACCACAAATCATCCAGAGAGACAAGACATGTTCCATAAGATGTATAACCTGAGTCTGACACTGAAATATTAAACGGACATCAAAGGAAATTACTACCTGAATATTGATGAAGAAAACACAAGAGGCAAGTGGCGAGTGGCTTGGGATGTATGTATCGCTTTCACTAGCCGCTTTGGAAAGAAGTGAGCCACGCGCAGGTCAGCACTTAAAGTAATGACCTGTGCTAATGTAATGACTGGGTTAATATAGGAGAAGTGTTTTGGGTGGCTGTTGTCCCATTGTGTGGACAGCAAGTAGTGCTACACTTAGAATGTTGTTGTTGGTCTCTGGTGACACAAAGAGAAAGAGAGAAAGAGAGAGAGAGAGAGAGACAGAGAGAGAGAGAGAGAGTTCTTACCTTTTCCCTTTACTTTACTCTTGAGGTCAGAGGGCAGCTTCAGCACTTCAACCAATTCCCTGATGTCCAGGGGAAAGATGACCAGGCCAAGAGAGTGACCTGGCTCTGGACAGCCATCTTGTCATGTTGCGTGTCATCAGCTGTGAGTGTAAGCTCACGTTCCTGAGCAGTGTGGACAATGGGCCAAAACCACACAACACACTGCTTTGGTCTGGTGATCAATCTATAACACCAACACAGCATGAAGACACGAGGAAAGACAAGCACGATTCTCCACAATTAAATTGCATTAGAATTCCAAAATACAAAGAACAAAAACCTTTACAGAACAATGATGCCTCTAGGTCATGTTCTTTATAAACTGCATTGAGGATACATTAAGTGACATGTTTACATATTTAACAGGGACTAGGGAATTTGTCAATGTGCCAAGAATCCAAGCCAAATGAGAGGAGCCTTTCACCCTGTGATGCTCAGATCTCTGCTCAGTTTCTGTTCTGGGTACTGCAAATGTCTGGCTGCTTTCGGCTAAGCAAAACAAGGACATTGTTCAAAGCGCCATTGTGAACTAGGACTAAGCATTGTTTTGCTGTAATGGAATAAAGCATCTTTTTATATTTGCATCCTTCTATGACACTTTGCTCTGAAGACTCTCTCTCCCTTTCCAAAACACCACACAACCCTCCTTTTTTTATAAATCTCTCTCTCTCTCTCTCTCTCTCTCTCTCTCTCTCTCTCTCGTATTCCTTCTCTCTCTTTCTCTCCCTCTTGGAATACCACATAAAATGCTGTTTTAATGTGTGAGTTTGAATAACTCTGGGGAGGTAGAAACAAAAAGAGAAAAAAAGCCCCCTTTGGCTTTGATGCCAAACCCTGTACTGGGGCAGCTTTTTGAACTGCTGCCTCCCTTAGCTGGGGATGTGCTGGTGGCGGGGGATTTGAGGGGGCAGCGGGTCTGTTGTGCTCGGTTTCTCTGACAGCTTGTGGTTCCTGCCTCTCCGAAGCCATGTCCCGAAATGTCTCTCACTGTGGCAAGTGCCTCTTAAAACTGCATTTGTTTTGGTGTCGGCTGCGAAGAAGGGAGGGAGCGAGGGATGAAGCGATGAATGGAGAGAGGGAGGAAGGGAGGAATGATGAAAGAGAGCGAGGGACTGAAGGAGAGGAACACACAGCACGCCTTTAATGTGTGACCCGTTCTGGGCCACTCTGCTCTTGTGTTATTGATTAGACGGGAATTGGTGAACCCAGAATCCTTTGCCATAGGCTGAGTATGCTGCATAAAGCCATTCTGTTCTATGTTATGTTATGTTGTTTTTGCTGCAAGACAGTAGGAGTGTACTGGTAGTCAACAGGATGTTTGTCTCTTGTCAACATGGTGTTTCCTTCACATGACCAAACTGGCGATGGCATACAGTAGGTATGCATGAAAGTAGTGGATGTCCTGTCAATTGAGCACTTTAATCAATTATTCAAAAGCTGCATTCAACATTTGGCATTTTAAGCTTGAATTTTATTATTTACAGTGACGCCTATATTTAGATAAAAAACACAATACAAAATTATTCATCTGCATTCAAAAAAATCTATAAAAAACAAAACAAAACAAAACAAAACAAGAATTCCCAAATACCCACACCTTTCATAAACAATCAGTGTCTGATGAATGACGGGCAGGGAGAGTGTATTACCCTGTGTCACTTGATTCCACTGACAGACAACATGTGGCTCCCCCACACACAGCCATGAAGCCGAGCCATGCGGCCGTCCCCTCCGTGTCTTCATGGGTCCTGTCCTGCCTCCTCCATCCAATTAAGACGTGAACCATGATCTGCTGCCTCCATCTCTGTGGTGGCTGCCCTTGAGAGGGACAGGCCCTGTTATTTGTCACCAGGACTCAACGCTACTCTGTGGGAAAGCCGACCGCAGGGCCCCCCCCGGGGGACGGGGGTGGGGGGTGGTCTCTCTCTCTTTTGCTCCAGGCATGTCCACGCCAGCCAGCGTCAGAGCCAGAGCCAACATGGACGCCAGAGGAGCCCCGGCACGGCCGCGCGGGGAGCTGGCTCGGCGGAACTGGGCTTTTAGTGGGAACATGTTTGCAGCCTGAGACTGACATCCTTGAGAGAGGCCAGTAATTGAAAAAAGCTGAAAGGGAAATGCTGAATTTAACAATAAGCGCATTTCTGTCGCAGAACAGTCTGTGCTGCCTGCCTGCCTGCCTGCCTCCTTCCCTCCCTCCCTCCCTCCCTTCCTCCGAAATCCATGCTGTCCTAAGGGGCTTTTTCTTTGAGGTTTTTATAGAGTCTCAGGCCGATATTTTCACATTAAGGGCCATACTGGCACAATGCTTGCCCAATAAAAGGACAATAAAATATTTTGCCTTCTCTTTCCAAACTTTATACTGCCTGCGTAACCGTCTTTATAGCCTTGTACTAAACAAGTGGATGATACAAGAGGAGGTTTGCACATTCTATGTGCTGTCTAAGTCTAGATGTTAAATAGTAAACTGTCAACAGGAATCGTCACTGACTTAAACACACTGCCACTTCAGAGCACTACAAAGCATTGCTCTCTGATTGTGCCAGACCAGTGCTGCGGAGCAGGGAACATTAAACGTGGTTCTGCATTACCACCCTCGCCACAAAGACGTTTTACTCGCAATTTTAACACACCAAGGGCAATTTAAGCTCCAACCAGTGGAGCCCTTACAAGGTTATAAAGCCTCTCAATCATATGTGACTGGTGCTAATAGCTTTCAAATGTCCAGGGCTCTGACTACGATTTTCACATCAATTTATTGCATGTAAACAAGCCATCGAGTCAATGAACCTCGAAACCCAATCGTAAATGTTTCCGGTCCCATCCGACTAGAGAGGGATATGGCTACACAGCTTGGAAAAGGAAGTGGAACAGTCAAGAATGAGGAAGAGGAGGAAAGTGTGGTTGGTTAGTTCACTATGTGTTATGTAATACACTAAAGTACCATGCAGATCTATTGTAATTACTATTGCAGTGCTTGTTTTCCATTTGACTGCAATTTAGGGACAATTTACAGTGATAGAATTGCAAACGAAAGCATTTAGAGTGTTTAAGTAGAACAATGAATCAACTGATGATAGGTCAAAAATTGGAGCACTAAAATGAGCAGATTGCCCAATAGTGACTTTAACTTCAAGACTCAGAAAGCCTTTTTTTAAGCCTCTGCACCAGTGCTAAATCTAAAAATGCATTACTAAATAGAATAGTTTTTTGAAACAACTGGCAACAAACTACACTGACTCAGAACAGTCATTGCCTCTTTTGTCCATTTGTCATTCCCCTGTCATTATTAAAATATATATTAAATATGTAGATCATCTGTCCTTCAGTCAATGGCAGCTGAATAGCCTTGTGTCAGGAGGGAACAGAGAAAGTGACCTCCGGAGATGAGAGGCATTTATAACGTAGCTCAGAGCCAGAAATTACATTCGGACAGATCTGATCTGACACCCTGCTGGACCCATTTTATTTGCTCCTCGCTCTTCGTCATTCACAGATGTGGGCCGCATGAAGACCTTTGCTTCTGTGCCATTTGGCTGAGTGATGGAAATACTGCCTTTCCCCCTTATTTGCATGTCCTGTACTCCATTGATAAACGCACCCCATCTATCAAGGCAGCCTAACCATGACCTTTGTGCCCTTTTGACCTTGACACTAACTTTGAAATGTTTATGACTCCAAGTGCAGGTCTCGGACAGACTAGGCCTACGCATACAACAGGAGTGGTCATGTTGTTACTCTTGGTGGGTGGTGATGTAAAAGTTATCCATAAAAGTATTCCACGGAGGCATCCAACAAGAACCTGGCATTTAGTTCCATGTTAGACTCTTGAAAGTGTATCTCTTGAAAACTCTCTTAGATCCTTGAAGTGTATCTCTCCACCTTTCAGGCTTATTCGCTTTCACCCGTCATGGGATTGTTTGGCTTAGTGATTAGCAACTTTGATGGTTTGGGAACATACAACAATTAAACAAACCCCTGCTCAACACATCCAAACTACACTGATTTTGACTCCACTCCAAATCCATATTAGCTTCCTGAGCTCAAATGCTTCGAAAATAAATGTCCTCGCACATTTCTCTGCTCATGTGATTCCAAAAATAACAGCGCACATATCAAGGGCTACTGTGGCCTGGATTCTGCAGTGTAAAGGACTGAAGTTCATTCCATTCATGACATTTCAGTGGTGTTATCTTTCAAATCAGATTTCGGATTTAGTGGTAATGTTCTTTTGAGATCAAATATAATTGGGCTGATTGCACAGAAAGACACTGTTTTATGTACTTGACAGCTGTTGTGGTGATTCAGTGGTTCTCATATCACCACAAAGATGCAGTATTGTCACAAAAACATACACATAAATATTCTCATGCATTCTCACATACACACACACACACACACACACACACACACACACACACACACACACACACACACACACACACACACAC
>JASCQY010000232.1:16165139-16177121 GCA_030264315.1 Sardinella tawilis
GTATAGATAACACCCTCTGAGCATTGTGGTGGGCTGCAGGGCAGGGGGAGTCATCCTGTACACTCTTAATAGGCTAGTGCTGCCGCAGGCGTCTAGAGCTGCCTATGGAGTCTTATTGATAGACACGCACATCACTTTCTCCATCTTTAAGGTCAGCCGCTCCTCTTGGCAAACAAACACGTGATAACAAATCTCGCTTCAGCTTTGAAGGTCTCTAAATAACACAGCCCTGCAGCCACGTCCCTCCTTCCAACCACTGGCTTGTCCATGGCACAGAATGCCATGGAAGCGCAATAAAAGATAAATAAATCAAATAAATAAATAAGTAACACCAAAGTATTACATGTGGCTGGAGGCTCCCACAGACTCGTGATTGCAGTAAGAAAGTCCCGATCGCTTATGAATCATTACTTGAATGTGTTCCAGTGAGCAGAGACAAATGTCAGAGCCGAGTACTGAGAACAGCGCTGCCTTTGATCAGAGGAATGCATTGGAGGGACTCAATATGATCCTCACATGAGATACCTGACATAGCAGCCTAGTGTCTTTTAACTTCAACTGACTCAACAATCGCACTTTTCAAAACACACGCACACACACACACACAGGGCTGATTTGCACAGCACACTGAGATGTCATCAACCACTCATTAGTTTGCTTTCCAGTTCGTCAAGTTCTGAAAGGGCGGTTACAGTATTTACCGCTAAACATTAGGGACAGACATTTTCAGACTTTACTGTTGCTAGCATACAGTTGTGGCCGCGAGTGGCAGCCTGATGCAAGCGCTTAATGGGAAATGGCTTATCTGTTTAGAATTATACAAGGAAGGGGGAGAGTGAGAAACTAATTAAAAACACACAGCTGAGTCAACAGTCATCGGAAAAACACCAAAAACTAAACTCGCAATTACTTCATATAGGCTGTGCTTCATTTCAGTGCACCACATTACCCTACCACAAAAGGGTACATGACTTCGCCATAAAGAAACAGTAACACAAGAGTTATTTACGACAAGTTTATAAGTGACATAACGGAGGTTTCAGACCAACAGGGACATGATACAGCATACAGTACCTTCCACTAGCGCTGTGAGCAGTGTGACGTTGGCGGCCTTCCTCCGTCCAGCGGGCAGATTGAGTCCGATTTTATCCAGCTTCTCTCGGAGGGAGCGGCCGCCGTTCTTGGACTTGGCCCTGAGAGACAATGGGACCGCGGTGACAATGAGACCACTGAGGAAGCTACAAACACACTCAAACATTCCCCAATGCAAAACATATGCACTGCAAAAAACACTAGGCCATGTCCGGCTTATTCTGTTTCTCTAAATGTCACATTATGCTGAATAAATCTCCTTATCCTCTTTAAATGTCCCCTGTGAAAAATACTGCCCTGGGGTCAGTGTGATTTCATATCAGTAACAGAGACTACACAGAAACAAGGGAAGGAACCCAGCCTGAGTGGTCGACTGCAGCAGACAAAAGGATGTCTTTATTTATTTATTTATTTATTTATTTTTTTAAACCTAATGAACGCTGACTAGCATGATGCTTTAGCCCATATTTTTTTGCAAGGGGTATATTTTTTCACACTCCAAAAACACGCACAATCGCACACAGAGATTCCCCACTTGCTGTGGCCGATTCGTTTTTCCACATGACTGAGGCTCAGGCCTCGCTCTCTCTGTGGTGAGTGGCAGAGACGGCATCTTTGGGGAAGCGTGTGAGCGACCCCCCCAACCCCCCCCCAACCCCCTCTTATGTCACTGAGTGACCTACTTTACAGTGTCTCAGAGTGAGGGTGTGCTTATATTTGTATGTGTGTGTGTGTGTGTGTGTGTATGGGGGGGGGGGGGGCACATGGGAGAGGGAAATCGTGCTCTCTTAGCAAAAACACTGTTTCTGGTCAGGGTGTTGTATACAACCCCCCCCACCCCACCCCACCCCACCCTCCTCCAACACACACACACACACCCTTCCCCCCAACCTCACCCCCCAACTGCCCTCCCCTCCCCTCCTATCAGCACCACCCAACACCCCACACTCTCTACTGTGGCTCCCACAGAACCTGACTGTTGACATATGGGGCAGAAGGTCAACTGCTCTGCAACAATTAAAATCAGCCAAGCGGCCCCTAACACACGCTGCAAACACTCCCACTCCCAGGGCACATGGATGCTAATGCTATATAATCCCAATGCATCAAGCCTGAGACACAGCATATTTACCCGCATGTCACAACAGTAGATGTAGTGCTTCATACATGCGTACAGTCGCCTATGTGTCACGTAAATAAAGCAAACTACCTGGCTTTAGAGCGGTGGAAAATGATGCTGGCTAGCATGCTAGTTGCTCTGAGGGAGACTGAGCTCTGAACTAATTGATAATTGACAAATATAAATCGCCTTGTATAAAGGCGTCTGCCAAAAAGTCACTATTCCACAGTAATTTCCACAGCCAATTAAATAAGTTTCTTTTTGAATCTGACCTAATAATGAAGCATCAGTGAGCAGAGCTTGATCATGAATAAGCAGTACCTCCTTATGACTTTGACTGCATCTGAGCACATGTACTCTGTAGTCTACGTAATTACACTTGTCTTTAAAAATCAGCATGTTTCAATCACTACTGACATTGTGCAAATAGCCTTACTGTATTTGTGTTTGTGTTTGATTGGGGGCATCACTCACCTTCGCAGGACACCACCCAACAAGGACGCATTGAGACACTCAGGGGGAGAAAGGCGCCGCTGGACCTCCGCCACCGTCACCTTGTACTTGGACGTGGAGCTGAGCAGGGAGAGTCGCCCGGGCACCGAGCAGAAGACCTCTGTGGGGTTGGAGACCATGCCCAGCAGGGGCTCCTTCTGGAAGGGCAGCCCCAAGGCGTTGCCCTTTGGCAGAGACACTGGGCCTGCAAGGGAAGGATGTAAATAAGTAAATAAGCAAAACCCGGAAGAAGAGTGCAGATAGAAAAAATACTTTGAGTAAGACTGAGCATGTAGAGGGCAGTTTGCACCTCAAAATGGATCCTTACTATCACGAATGTTTCATATTTCATTTTTGACGACGGCCACAAATCATTTTGAACAACAATGGTTTTAAGAAAAGGGCAAATGGTTAAAAATACCCTCCAAAATGTCATATGGGGTCAACAACACAAAATGGCTTTATTGTATGCAATCAACTATGTATAGTCTGCTTTAGTAAAAACATGTGTGTCTACGTCCATGCATAGTTTAAAAAAAAGACATGCCTGACGAGATGTCTGTAAAACAATCTTTGGTGAGGATATTACCATCAAACACTGCTCAGGCAGAAATTTCGTGGTGCACCTAAAGCTAAGCATTATGAGACCGATTCTCAATCTCATGGACAATTCCTCCAGCTCCCAAAACATCACTGGTCCTAGGAGCAGGAGAGCAGTTATAGGGGCCATTTCCAGGTGTCTTAAGGAGCGACTATTACACCTCTGATGGAATATCACACTTGCCAAAGACCTTCCACCTCACAAACGAAACTTAGGGCTGTCTTTTCACGTTCGAAACAGCACACAGCAATGCAGCAACATGGGTCTTCGGCTCCCAAGACAAATGACTGACTACAGGAACACACACACACGCCAAGTACTTTAAGCCTCACCCGCAAGAAAGCCACCCTCAAAATAAGTCTTCTGTAAGCGATCATGGTTCCTGCCACTTCTTAGTCCTAATACTGAGACAAGAATCACAAGGGAGCAGGTTGATTATTAGGACCTAAGACAAAACTCCCCTTCTGTTTTTCGCTCTCTTTCACCACACTAAATTACAAACAGATAATAAATATCAAATATGTCTAAAATACGTCTAAACTTTAAGTGTAACATTTAAATAAAATATCTTGGTTTGCGTATACATCAAGGAACTGAAGCTATAATATTCGAAAAAAAAAATAGTTGTGTTTTTGTGTGTTTATATTGTGTTAAATTTAAAAATAAGCCATTCAACTAAGACACTGAAGACTTCATAGCATCAAGAAAATATGCTATATAATAGTTTCAATGCATCGTGTAGGTATTTGCCTACAGTCATTATTTCATTCATCTATACATCTGTTGGGAATTCTTCAGATAATGACAGTAAAATTCAGCATGCATTTTTATATGTCCATTTAAGCTCAGGGCAAAGATGTCTTGGCTTGTTCTTGCAGAGAAACCTTTCCAGCCAAATCAAAAGACACTCCTGACTAACTACTACATTTATGCCACACCCCAGGTATATCTGAAAACTATCCTTGTGGAAGTGTATGTGTGTGTGTGAGAGAGAGGGAGAGAGATCATGTGTGTGTGTGTGTGTTTGCGTGAGTGAGACAGCAGTAAAGCAAATCCTGTGACAGCTCTTCACTTCAAAATTGAAAAGAGCAGAGATCGCCGTCCTCAACAACATGAAAAAAAAAAAAAAACTTTTGGGACTGAGTCCTTTGGAGTTCAGCACGGTGTCTTAAGGATTGCCCAACACTCAGTCAGCTTGTCAGTGAGCTAGCCTGTCATTTTCAAAGAATTCTACCTGGCCAATTCAGCTCCTCCTTTTCACTTTGGCGCTATAATGCACTCAGGATCAGCCAGAGATTATTGAAGTGCACCACATGAGTAAAAGGATTAAGGATTTACATATGAACCACAGCAACCACAACTCCTCACAATCCCAGTACAAGTATCAGGAGTCTATACGTGTTCCTTCAGGCCTTTTCAGTAACTCACAAAGGCCAAACAAATGGTTCACAGACTAACTAATTTACACTCCAAAGCGCTGGTCAAAAAGTAAGATTGGCCTCTTTAAATATTGTTTTTATTATTCACAAGATAAAGACAAAAATGATTTTGCCACACTTCACTGTGTCCTGTGTAAGGTACACATCAATGTTGAGGTTTGATGGCCCCTTCCCCACAAAATAAAATATAGCAATAAATCAAAACAAAATAAATAAAAAGGCTTCAAAGTTTTCGCATCATTTTTTTTTTCAGACTAAACCAGGAAAAGCAATAATTGAATTTAATTGAAACCAACCTTTTTTGATGACTGTCTGGTCTGCCATTACAATACTGTGATCATCCACATGCTGTAAAAAGGGAAATTTTTTATTATTATTATTACATGGTATCTACATAGAAACGAACAGCTGGGTTCCTGTAAGGGAGATTTGAACCAGACAAAATGTTCCAAGACATGTGAAATCAAACATGACCAACACTCACCTGAACATCGTCTAAACCGTGCCCCATCTCGTGCAGTCCCATATTCTCTCCAATGACAGGCGAATCGATGCCTTGGACATGCGGAGCTAAGAGCTCCGGTCGTCGAAATCCTTCTCTTCTTACCCCTGACGAGCCACCCTCCAGTCCCAATATCTGGCTGGCAAGGCCGCTGCGTGGTCCAATTTCCTGACTCTGGCGACCAGGCCATGACTGCTGCTGGGTGGATGCTTGAGACTGGTGAATGGAGTTGATATTGAAAGGATCGCTGATGTGGGAATAAGGGTCACTGGACTGAGGATACGACAGGGGCTGGTAGGGGGGAGGAAAGTATGGGGGCTGAAAGTCGGAGCTGCCTGAGTGCGACAGAGATGGTGCCGGACTATAGAGATGCTGGCTCACGGCGGGCAAATGTGGTAACCGTGAGTTTCCATTAGTACTGCCATCATGTCTTTCCTGAAAAAAAAAAATAGATAAAAATGGTAAATAAATAAAATTAGAAGATGCATCCTGAACAATGAAAGATCTATAGCCTATTATAAATTTAAGCAGACAGCCTCACTATAGCCTAAGGAATTCCCAAAATATCCCCAGACCTATTTTTCCTGTTTCGATTCAAGGAAAAGAGACTTACCTGCCCCGTCGAAACTCTAACACAATCAGCAATTACAAAGTGAGGTAATATGTTTAAGTACGTTATAGATGAAGTAAACAAGCTATGCTAAATAGTAATCGTAATTCGTATTTTCATTGTTCAATTTCTCAGCCCGTACAAATAATAATTTAGCCAAAAGGTTTTATTGGAGTTTAAAGTCAGTTATCTTGTCAGCCATGGGTATAGGTTATTTATAATTCTTTTCACGGGAAAAAAGGCGCAGACAATGGAAAGTTGTCATTCTGGTTGCGGAATGTGTTGCAACGCGCTACATTCACGGATCTCAACTGTCCCGAACAAGTGGGTTAAGTTGCGTTACCTTCAGGGAAGTGAAGCAGTCTATAGAAGAATATAGAAAAGCAACCCATTGACCTTGCGGCTTCTTGGGTGAAGGTAAATTGGAATTCTAGGTGAAATTAATTAATAAATTATGATGGCCCCAACACGACTCGCCATTTGGTAAGTTGGTTGTCAGACAGACTTTAGGCTACTTTATGTTGGCTATCAGCCTTTACTGTATAGGCATACAGAAAGAAACCAAACAAAAGGCGAAAAAGAAACTATAGGGAAACAAAAACGAAAAGTAGGCCTGCATTATCAAAGAAATTAGCTGTTTCATTCAAGAGGGCAACTGGTGCTTAATTAATTAATATCCTATCAAACGGCACCAATAGTAGCCTAGTCACGCAGCATCTGTTAATGTTTAGATTTTTAGAAGTGTGGCTGATTGATTTGACGTTTCCTGATCAGTCGCGTCCATAGGCCTATTCGCAAATGTTGTTGTTGTTGTTGTTGTTTTAAAACATAAGCAAATTAATGTATAAGCGCCTGCAATAAAATGTGAAGCATGAACCATAAAACTTTTTTTGTAGTTGATGCCTGCAGATTTGTTCGCTAAAAAATATTCTTTCGCCCATGGGTTAGGCTACCTTCACCATAGTGAAAGTTTTTTTCCGCTAAAAATGTCGACCTATGCAGGCAATAAGTTTTAGGCCCACTCACCTCACAGTCCTCCTCGTACTTTACGTTATCTGCTAGCTTCCACAACATGTTTAGACAGCCAAATTTCAAGTCGAAAAAAAAGACTGAAGAGCTGGTTGTCCTCGAATCCTTAATCCAGATAGTTTGAGTATTTGTTCAAAGAAAACAGGCATCAACTTGCTCAATGTCACGGACCACAGTTTCTGTAACCGTAAAAATGCAGGCTGCGAAGAGTTGTGCTATTAACGAGACACGGATCCCAAAACTGTTTGCAATGTGTAGTCTGCAAAGATGAGCCCAGTGCTTTTAAAGACGCTGCAGAGACAAGTGACACCAAAACCCGATGTACTGTAGAAATGAGAAACTCGACTCCCTCTGACGGTCAAAGACTTTTGGTTCAATCCCATGGAACTTACTGATAAAACGCCTCAGATCTACGCTATATTTGCAATGCCACTACAAGTAGGCGTGCCCCTCCGATGATGTCATGCGTAACGCTCGGAAATAGATATCACCCATTGGCTATAGCAACAATGGTTGACCAATAAATTCACCGTCCGTCTACTTTGGTAAGAAGCCTACAACTCTTCCTCATAAATGAATTAACACGAAACGAACGATGTTGCTTTTAACTTTTCCAGATAAACCCACATTTGCGTAATAAACATTCTGCCTAAAACATTAAAGCGGTCTTTCTTATTGGTTTCAAGTAAACTGAATAATTTCCCAATCACAATTTATTTGAACGACCCATTCACAGCAGGAACCATTAACAAATGGATAAACTGTCTTATTGTCAACAATCTGTATTATATGTAATGTAGGTCAACATGAGGTTGAACAGTCAGTGCATCAGACGTAGGCTACTTCTGTAGTCACT
The DNA here is from genome assembly GCA_030264315.1 of Sardinella tawilis. Classification (NCBI taxonomy): domain Eukaryota; kingdom Metazoa; phylum Chordata; class Actinopteri; order Clupeiformes; family Clupeidae; genus Sardinella; species Sardinella tawilis. The sequence goes on from JASCQY010000232.1 coordinate 16,172,881, forward strand.
GGCAGTGACAAGATGACGGAAGATTTATCTCTTTTATTTAAGTGGGGATCATCTTTCGTCTTTTGATAATTTGTTGTTCATGCATACCAATATAGAATTGGTTGAAATTTATTTTCCTTATCATAGGGTCAGATTTTTAAATATATGCTATTGACTCGTGGCTATTTTGAGACTATGTATCTCACTAGGGCCTTTCTAATAAACTGCATAATTATAATGCAACAGTTAAAATAGCCATTTTCAACTTCATTTTTAGCCTTTAGGCTATACTTCAAAATGTTACTTTGAAGAGAATTTGGAAATAGCTTAAATCAGAAGGTGCATTACTAAAAATGCTCCTAAAACACTCGTTGTTCACAGAACTGACAAAAGTCTGCGACTATTAAGTAGTAGCCTAGTAGTAATAATGGGCTATTCATATTATTAATAATAACGACCTCAAGTCCAGGCAAATAGGCAATGCCGTTTGACAACTATTCAACTCATGTAGCCCAAGTAAAATTAAATAGATCATCTTTCTACTACGTCCGAAGATGCAGCTGTTCTCATATTTTATCTGCTGATTAAGCTGATAATGTTGCCCATAAAATGCCCACAAATTCTCCACAAATCTCTCAAATAATAATGCAACCATTTCGTAATGCTTGGCAAATTTGCAAAAGATATGTCAAATAAGCCTCATCGAACAACTTATTGGTCATGTTTCATGAGTGTAGGTATTAAATGAGACTGAACAAGAATTCTAGTCTATTCTATAATTCCCACTAAAACAAAGCAAAATGCAATTGGGGTAAAGCAATGATATTTTTATATTATTGTCTTACAGCAACACCTGTTTTCATTCAACGTTGTCTTAACAAGTGACATGCAATGTTTTAAGATAGGCTATATGTTACACTGTTATGTTTAACCCTTAACTATTTTAATATAGGCTATAAGCACAGTGAGAAGAAAAAAAAAAAACATTGTTTCCGCAAGTTCACCGATTAGGTTTCAATAATTTTATTTCATTGACATGCGCGCAAATAAACTTTAACAAGCCTATAGACGATGCACAATCGCATCACCACCGTTTCAGTAAAGTCTTTAGTGTCTTATAACCACAACGGAATAGGCTACAGAAGGCTATGCAAGGGATTTACATTATTTAACAACAAGAACTTACCCGCCAGTCAAGCCTGTCTAGTAAAGACATCTGCCTCGATAGATCTGCAAGTCCTGCCGAAAAACTGCGACTGACGATTGCAAAAGGGCTTTGCATCGCTGACTACACCTGGATGCACCCGGGCGCGCATGCGCTTCGAGGTGAAACACCTGGAAGGCTTCACCGTGGCGCCCTTGCATTCAGATTTCAGACTTATCGCAACGACTCGGTCACAATACGTCAATTTAGGACAATTAAGAAACCAGGGAAAACCAAACTTTTCAGGTGATTTGTTGAACAAAGGGAACTACTGTCGATCGCAGGTAATGTCGCATGTAGCTATAGAGAATATTGTGAAATAGCTGATGATACAGTAGGCTAGGCTATTAGATAAACGTAGGCCCATAGGAATTTATACGCCCAGAGGATCGAATTTAAACGTTTCAGTGAAGAAAAAGAATTTATTCAATAACGAATATGTTTTTATTAAGCCAATATTTACACAGTGATAAATCCATCAGTTCATGGTCTGGGTTCAGCCTTAGCCAAAGGCCTTACCTCGAGAGTAGGCTATTCCATAGGCCTATAGGACGACTATAAAATTGACTCATGCCATATGTATGACTCACTTCATCTCCCATCTCAGAGACCAGACATCATTTATACTCATAGAAGTTGACTTGTTAAGGACAAACTATTCATGTCACACCGACCATTTAGGCTTCTGGTTGGAATGAGGTTAAGAGAACGTTAAACATTTTTTTTTCTTTTTTAAACCACTTTACCCTAGTTAAATTACCTGTTGGCCTGAAGCATGTAGGCCTACGTCTAAATGCTTCGCTGCCAATACAGTACAAAATATAGGCTATTGCTAACACGTAAAACATCAAATCAATGAGACGGCTTACTGATAACTAATCAGTAAACTATTTTGCTTATTTGCTTACCAGCATATTCCTCCATATGTGGACTAAGCTAGGACTAAACACTGTAGAGGTTTGATAATATTCCTTGATGCCTAATGGACAAACTCCAACTCCACCTAAAATCAAAGCTCAAAGCTGTCAAGCTGGACTTCAAATGCAATGGACTACATTCCACAAATGATTTATCCCTCTACAAGTCTTTGCTGCCATCTAGTGATAAGAGCCCAACAAATACACCCCACAGCTGTCTGTGGAAGCCCTGCTGACAGACCAAGATACAGTGTAATGGTGGAGGATGTGTGGCACAGCACGATACAATTGCAAACTCTTCTGGTAAATGGTGTGAAAATTCAGCAACATGGTATGGGAATCATGATGAGATTGGCCTGCACAGATAAGTTCACTGCAGAAAAAAATCACCAAGATCACTCTGCCAGGGTTACAGGGCATATACACAATGCGTTGTAAGACTAGGGCAACCAGAATCCTCAAAGAGGTACTGGACACCACCCAAGTCATCTCATGCCTTTGAAAGTCTAGTCACACAATTCAAAACACCCTTGTTGTTTTGGTGCTCTACACATTTACAGTGCAGTGCATTCAGACTAGACCTGAAAAATCTGTCAATGATTTGGTCTTGTCTCTCACTAGTTCGGCGTACTGTAGTCTAGTTCAGTGGTTCTCAATCTGGGGTCTGGGCACTCCCTGAGCGTGTGTGTGTGTGTGTGTGTGTGTGTTGGGGGGGGCTGTGCTGAGGTTGTGAGGTTGCCAAAATTATTTGTGGACATTAAATTTATAACATTCACAAAACTCTCATTCTAATTTGTGTGTGTATGTAAGTACAGTAAGAGTTGGGGTTAGTGGGCCTGGCTTGTCTTGGACACAGGCAAGGGTTGGGAACCACTGATCTAGTTTGCTGTAGTTGGTATACTGTCTTGTACTGTTGCAGTGTTGTCAGTTTAGTAGCCTATGTTTTACTACAGTAGATACTTTATATGCAAACCCAACAATTTTTAATAAATAAAGGTTATACGGTGTATACCTGCTGCATATCACATAGACTACAGCCCAGCACTGAACTGATGCAGATCGCTTGAGTCAATATCGCCCCGGACAAATGATCATGGTGGTAAAGCACTTAAGGCTCAATACCTAATAATGATAAATGCTTTGGATAGCCAGAGTGTGTATACGGTGAGATGGTACATTACAAGTAGCTTATTGTAAGTCACTTTTTAAATTATTTTCTCAACATAGACAGATTTCATTTAACCATCACTGTACACTTGTGATAAAATAAGGTAGGTAAAATATTGAACCATAGCCTGTCAGTGCATGCAATGCTTGTCAACACTTTATGGAACCCAAACTAGTCCATTGGTATTTTTTGCCCTCAACGGTGACTTTTAGGCAACGCTCCCTGCAGCACCGTTGAGGACAAAAAGAGCAATCTAGGGTGGGATAGGGTAGTATCAAAGATTAAGAAAGCTCCGCTTTTACCCTCTCTGGTAGTACTGTCTTGCAGGCAGCGCTGCCTGGAAGGTTCCGTTGAGGGAAAAAAAAAACACCATTGGAGCCCAAAGTAGATTGTTGTCAGCCACAGAACATCATACACTTGTGTCTAAGCTAACATTTGACTTTTTATGAATGCAAACAATATCTGGTCTCTATACCCCGCCCCCCCCCACATTCATTCAAAACCATTTATTGGTCGCATGGAAATGCACTGATGGTTTTGATGATAACAGAGATGATAAAATTAGTTTTGGGTTTAGTTCAGGGTTTACAGTAAATATGACCATCATGCACAATGTTGCATACAGATTTATTGTTCACTTGCCAAATACCGGTATGACTGTTACAGAAAAAAAAGACTGTCTCAAACAGCTCACATCTTGCACTTATTTTACCAGTACAAAGTAAATTATTAAAAAGCAGTACACTGCAACATGATTACTTGCATTGCCTTCTAAAAAACACACACACACACAAAAAAAAACATAAAGCAATATGGGTGGAATTCTCCGGTGTGCGTAAGTTCAAAAATCACTTAACTGCGTGCTTCTCCGCCATTGGCGCGAAAGGCAGAAAAGCGCTAGCCTAGCACGCCATCCTATGTTCTCCACCAAAAGATTTTGGCTCCGCACATAGTCTAGCCAAAGCAGCCCAGC
>JASCQY010000232.1:16251357-16265284 GCA_030264315.1 Sardinella tawilis
AAGAAGAAGAAGAAGAAGAAGAAGAAGAAGAAGAAGAAGAAGAAGAAGAAGAAGAAGAAGAAGAAGAAGAAGAAGATTCTATATACAAATAATATAGAAGATCAGGAAACAAAAGCTGAAATATACCTTCTCCTGTAACAAAGATGATGGTAGTGTCAGCATCAGGATGAGAGGTCACATCTGCAGCAGCAGCGTCTTCATCTAAGTCATCCTCTGTGTCCTGCAGAGGTCAAGCAACACTGCAGCTGTAGCTTATGTTGTACACGGGGCACTTGTATGTTTTCAATACTCCCGCTAAATCTACTGACACATAGTTTTATCTCCCCGAAGACTCTTCACAAAGTTGTTATATGTAGCCATGAGTGCCATTGTATGGTAATGTGTGTATAAGTGTGTATGAAATATCTGAAGTTCAAATAAATGTGTGTAAGCCTACACAGGGCTCATGCAGTGAATTGACAGCAGTGGCATATTGTATTTGAAGGATCGGATACAGATACTGTATCACAAGAAGAGGTGAAAATACCAACAGCCAGGTGTGTGTGTGTGTGTGTGTGTGTGTAGAGAGAGAGAGAGAGAGAGAGAGAGAGAGAGAGAGAGAGAACTCACTGTGTCTGTGGCTTGAGGGTCCTCCACTACTGCTTCTTCTTCTTCCTCCTCGTCTTCCTCTTCTTCAACAGCAGCATCTGGAGCCCCCTCATCCTCTAGTTCGTCTTCTGCAGATACATGCCCTGGAAGAATAGTTTGTCAAAATTCAATACATCAGAGCAATTCAACAGAAGCAAAGATGTCATTCAGATGCACTGTGAATGTACACATTGTGAATTATTTACTGAATCTCATTATTGTTACAATCAGCAATAATATCATTTTTAAGGACAATCGTTTTTTTCAGTAGACCTACTTCTAAAGCAGTTATGGCCAAACTGCATGAAACAATTACACCTCAGATGACTAAATGTTCAGCAAAACTAGGGCACCCAAACTCATGTAGGCCACCATTTAAAATAAAGATGACCAGGTCGGTGTTTATTACAGAGAGCACGTTGCATTTTCTTCTCAGTTGCTTAAATTATCTACTGTTGTGCAACACATTTCGCTTCATGAGAGAAAATGCTGAGAATTGGTGCTTGGTATCAGCTCGAGCCATAACGGAGAGTCAGTGTATCGTTTAGGACACGTCACCAAAGATACGTGCGAGCTGGTAACATGTTACTGTCGAAATGGCAACACTTATCTTGATTAAACGTATCGCACAAGAAGTTACAATTAAACTTCAGTGCGACAAAGTATCCGTAGATCTTATTTGGAACTCGGCGGCAACACAAATGAATGAAAGTTATGCCACGTCAATACAACTGTCTCCAGCCCTTCAGGCAGACAGACAACCCTGCTACCACCATTTACTCAACGAATAAAAGTGCAGAATAAGTTCAAGCACGAAAAACAAAACTTACCAACAGTGAGCAGGCCACATGGGAATGCCAGCAGAAATAAAAGTAATAACTTTGATCCAAACTGAAACATTTCGGTGTTCTATTGCGTGTCACTATCCTCTGTACAACTACAAGAAAAAGGAAAGAACGGTGAAAAGAGGTGGGAATAAAAAAAAGTTATAGGTCACGCCCACTGAACTACAATAGGCTGACCGAGTTGCCTTAGGTTTAAGGTACGTGTACTGTTTGAATATTTGACTTCGAAAGCGGGAGAGATAATTCAATATCGCGCATGCTGTGAGTTATTCATGATAGTGTGGATTAGATCAGAGGTAGGTGAAGTGGCGCATTTCTTCCCCAAGGTAGTTCTTCCCTCACATAGTGCCTATAGCCTATTTCTGATAGAAACCATAGGCTAGGCCTATACCGCACTGACATTAGGCCTACGTAGTCATGAATTATGAGTAGCCTTTATTTATTGCGTAGCCTAAACATCAAGATCAGTTATGCAGACTATCGGCTAAGGTTTGTAAGTCTAGTTTGTGAAATCAATTTTTTAGAGCTGCTTGATATAACTGTGCGGAATTAAATGACCTTAAACACAATGTTAGTGTTGGTTTTACTGTAGAAACAGGCCTTCTTTGAGGGCTTGGACTTCAAGAGCTTGCTCCTGTTCTCTAAAGATAATGTGCTCTGCTATTGGAGCAGTCCCATTTCTACATTGCTTTCGCTCTCACACACACTCTTGGCCTTCAAATAACTTAGCCTTACTACTTGAGATTGTGCTGCTTTCAAAAGAATTTTTCTAGTGAACTTTTGAAAGGAAGTGACAATTGACAAGTCAATACATGTATTATTGACACATTTCCCTTCCTACAAACATTCATTTTGTGAATAACTTCTTACACACAAACACACACACACACACACACACACACACACACACACAGACACACACACACACACACAGAGACATGAATGTAGTTAAGCATTTTTATGTTACTGTGGATGGTTTGCACTGACTCATTTCCAAGTTTGGGACTGAATGTATGAAGAATTGGCCTTGGGGAAGTGCTCAAAGAGGCAAGGCTTTGGTGGTGGTTGGGAATGGTTGAAGTGGTAGTAAATGTGTTAGTAAATGTGTACATGGGATAGGGTAATGTTATGATAATGTTCTAGGGTAACGTTATACATGTTGTTACAATGGATTGCTACAGGAAATGCTGTACTTCAGCTATAAACAGATATCTGATCATATAATTGTGTCCTTAACTCTCAGCTATTATTGCTCACTTGGCCATTGTCTACCTTTAACTTTACTTTTTTACTGAGAATTGTCATATGGGAGTACATGAATCAAAACAAAGGTAAGGTGTAAGACATTGTTAATCCATGCAGGTCAAACCTTACTGCATGACATTCAGCCTCAGAACAGTGATTCATCATTACGGATTTCACATTTTGCTGTCATACTCCCTCTAGTGGCCTGCCCTGTCATCCCACCTGAATGCTGAAGGTCCTTTGACTGTAGACTGTAAACCAGCTCAGGAGTGTTGTATTGGTGGGCAGAACTGTCTTACCAGGGGCATAATAATGGGAAAAAAATGGAAGGTCCAGAATGTTAGGTCGAATGTTTGGTAGATTATTATTGTGGTTGACAGGAGCCCCACAGACACTGCTTGTGTAGGCTCTAGGATGGGGTGACTAGATGGCCCCGATTTCCAGGGACAGTTCCAGTTTCTGGTGGTCTAACCCTGGTAAAAATACTCGACAGCCCACTTTGTCTCAGATTTCTGAAGCTAAAACATTATTTATTTTAATTATAGCCTATTGACTCCAGCAATGTCCCCAGTTTTTCAGGAAAATGTCTATACGGTTTTCCTCTCAGAGGTCAGGTCACCTCACTATTAGGATCCAGAGTTTTGTGCTACGCCACTGGCCCAGCTGCTTGATTACTCAGCACTATGGAGCTTTCCAGGCCTGTGGATGAGACTTCATGAGCATGCAGTATATTCCCCAGATGTACAGGAGCAGGAGCAGGAGCAGATGGCACCCCAGTGCACACTTTGACCGTCTGACCGGTAGGCTGCGGCAGCCAGAACGAGACACTGACATTGAACCACCCAGAGGAGGAGGCTAAAAATACCCGAGGGGCCTAATGAATATGCAAGGGGAACACAATGGCAAGTTGCACCAGAACCTTTTATGTAATAACTAATTACACCTTGCATATATGTAGGCTTGGCAAAGTGGTTCTTGAATATAAATTTGCCTCTGAAGAAATACAGTAGTATACCTGCAAAGGTTTGTGCGCTTCCCGTTCTCACCTCTTTTCTGGAGTTACTTATGTAATCCTATTATCTGATGAAAGTTATTCCAAGTACAGTATAGCTGAAATAATGTAAAGGATAATTAGAACTCCATGCTCATGCAGAACTGCAGTGGAATCAACATAATTTTTTACTTTTCAGCAACTTTCTCCTCTAATGCAGATTCTGACTGAGAACTCTGTAGTGCTCCAGGTGTTGCATTCTAGAATAAAGTTGCTAAGGTTAGCTTTTTCATTTTTTTCAAATCAGATGCTCTGAACTCAAATTAGATTAGGGTTTCATTTATTTATCTATCTATCTATCTATCTATCTATCTATCTATCTATCTATCTATCTATCTATCTATCTATCGATCTATCTATCGATCAATGGATCAATCGATCTATACTGTTTCTCCAGTCATCCATCTGTCCCCTCTCCTAACAGTTGCAGTTCTTTTATTCAACCACGTAGAGTCACTGTTGAGCAACTGATTGTGTTTCTCTAGGAGTGGAAAAGATTACATGTCATGCATATCAAGGCTAATCTAAAACAATTAAGGTAATTAAGAGACTCTAGAACACATCGTGTATTATTGGGTAATGCAGCCCCTTCACAGACTGCACTAATTTGGAATAATAGAAGCTGGGATAAACCATTCAGCGATGCTGATTAGGATTGGCTAATTAGCACATTCACTGTACAGCACAGATTGAGACACTGAATATTCAGATTCCATAAATGTGTCCCGCTCTGTCTGCTCCTTTCCCATCATTATGCTGGACTTCACCTGTAATTACTGGGATATGTTGCCCACAAATTATTCACCTTCCTGTTTAAGGCATTCTATTCCCTCATAACAACATTCCTCTGAGGCTAATAATTTATATTTTTAGGTCTCACAGTTTTCTAATGAGCATTCATTATATTATTGACTTGTAACTATAGAGAGAACACAGAGTAACAATAACCACACTCCAACATGTATGTATTTAAAATCCTAATGGCTTTATTATATTCATATAGATTTGTATATATTGTTTATATCATAACTTTACTTCAATTGCTTGATTATCATTTGTCTCGACAGGACAGAAAGGACGAGGCATTCCACATGATCATATTTTACAAAAAAAGTGTAAAGAAATTTAGAATATGTGCACACCACACGCATACATACACACACATACATACACACACATACACCCATGCATACACACATACATAATACACAAAAAAGATTTGTACAAAATAATAAAATGGGGAATCTGATGGAAGAACAAGCACATGTAGACAGGGCGAAGAGACGAGGGGGGTGAGGGTGGGAGGCAAAAGAAAGCTGTACAGAGAACTCATAATAATGATGAGAAGTCGAAATGGGTCGATCTGTTGCATAGTTGAAAGCAATCAGAATTCACATTTTTGACAACAACTGGGTTGTATTTACAAAAGGAAAGATCAGTGTGATAGAAAGCCAAGCCCTCATATTTGCTTGAAAGAGACACACCCTGCTCTGGACTATTAGTTGTGAAGCATTTGCAAAGCCTCTTTGTTTGCTAGATGGATCAGACAGAGACACTATCAAAGCCAAGTCTTGCAAATGAGCTATTTTAATGCAGGGGTTGGGAGAGAATCGGCTTCTGGACTTTTCAGTAGGCCTACAGGCAACAGTAGGAAAGCCATGGCAGTCTCATTGGGTCAAATGATTCAGAAAAAGACAGTTAGAAAAGCCATGCCTCAATTCCACAAACCCATGCTAAGTGCAATAACTATGATGTGGTGTGATTTCAGCTCAACTCAACTCAAATCATTCCACAAGGCTTTGATACTCAATGAATGGTCGTGATTATGTCATCTATTATTCAGTAAACGTATTCAGATTATTGTAAACAATTCATCTCCTCTGCCCTCTCGTAGCCCTTGAAAACATGCTTCTGTGTGGGGACTACTAACTGCCCAGACTAGGGCATATTAATATGCATTGGGCCAGACACCTTAATGAGGATGGGTACATATTTACACAAAGTGCAGCTTTGGAGTTGTACTGAGGGCATGTCTGCACACAGTGTATCTATGGAGGGCATGAAAGAAGACTGCTTCGATCTCTAACCTGTGATCATGGGGTCCCTACACTACATGCATTTTGGAGTCCCCTCAAGGACTGGAATGTAGAGTTTTTAACCATTTGTCATATTGATGGCTCATGCAGTGACCATCAAGCATGTAGCAAAGCATACAATTTGGACAACATCACAAAGACATTCCAAAGCATGCTTACAACTGAAGCAGCTACAATTAACTATCACACAGTGCTATCCAAAGATCTACGCATCTATGATCTCGCGGTTACTCTTTAAAGAACGCGTCTATCTTGGACAACATATTTATGCACAAAGCATGCAGCTTCATCTGCTGTTCAGATGGAGAGCCACAAGAGCAACTCGCTGCAGAAGATATTATGCAAAATTATGCACAACAAACGAGCATCGTTAGGCCCGTGCCATAGCTACAGTGGAACCGGTCCGTTAGCGCCCAGGTGACTGTAGCCTAATATCAAAAATACATTCAGCTCTGCTCTTGGGGAGCTTTTCTTCTGACACTGGATGTAGCCTCAGCTCTCTAAGAGGAGTTGGGTGTGGGGGTGTAGGATATGGCTTTGATGTAGCTGGAGGCTGTGCTGTGCTGTGCTGGGCTGGGGAAGGAGGGGTGAAATGGCTGGAGGATGACATCAGTCCCCTCTTCTGAGGTTGCAGCTCTTTGGTTCTCAGGAAAGCTAAGTCTTCATGAGGACAGTCAAAGTAAAAGGGAATGAAGACGAAAAATCACTAATGTATACTGTATCTATCTATCTATCTATCTATCTATCTATCTATCTATCTATCTATCTATTTGTAAGCTGCCAGCTATAGCAAATGTGGAATAAAGCAGAGGTCTTATCACAATATTTAACAGCTAATATGAAATATTTTTGAAGACACAATGGAGAGATGAAGACATGGTTTCTCATGGTCATCGAATCTTATTTCATTCTCTGTTGTTGATTTGACACATTCACAAATGTTGAGTAGGCTATGTGCTTGTGGTTGTCAGCATTGGCCTGATGATCATCTCTAGTATGTTCCTCTTTTCTTATTGCCTTTTCTCCACTGAGTCTCTACTGGTTCTGAAGATTTGGTTTCAAATTTCTGATCAAATTAGCCTCCCTAGACTACACTATGAGACAGGAATAGCCCATATTGGAGGCAATAGGCTGAGCCCATAACACTAAAGACATTAGAGTGCTGGTTTTAGGCCGACTGGAAAGCCCATGGGTCAGTCTATTTCCTGATCTTACTGCAACAACGACGGTAATACCACACAATTATTATTTTCCATAATGTTCTCATCCATGTTTAAGTGCATTTATCAAAGGTCAATGGGGTTATATTATATTACAACAGTAAAACGTGAGCTCAAACTCTTTGCAGCGTATTTAGCAATAACTGCTCTATTTCCTCTCCTTTATTTTTGACATGTTACACACACTGTTCTATAACTGACTTCGAACTGCCAGTGGCATGTGTTGCTAGCAGGGCCAATGAGTGTCAAATCTCTTGTCAACTGACAGGTAACACGCTACACAGTCAGGTCATGAGATGAGTGCTTATGAATGATAGGAGATGTATGAAGATTTAAACTCTACAAGAGTGCTGCTAAGTTTTACTGGACAATGATCAATATGTCTTTCAGCAAGAAAGTAAAAAAAAATGACATGAGGTAAAGATTTAGAAAACATTTCTTTTTTTATGTGCAACCATACAGAAGGGCATACATACTATACAGAAATGAATAAATGTGTCAAGGAAAACCATGCAAATACGCCTTTAACTGACACAACTATTCCACAGATCAGATGGTCTTAGCCCACAAGTCCTTCCTGGTATGCGGAAGGACATTAATGGCTACAAATCACACAGGGTTGGTATTATGTGTGTCTAATATACCATTAGAGCAAGGGACCAGCAGGTTATGAATGGAACGGAGCATTAATTGCTTCTCAGGAATGGAGAGCAGGGTGAGTGACTGAAGCTAGTGAGACTGGGGTGATGGAGAAAGATTGGTCCAGAGGCTCAGGGGATTCTGAAGTGTTCTATATTTGCATGTAAACTTGTGATAGGTTCCCCCCATCCCTTTCAATTCACAGAATAAATCCTACAGTTTGATCTGGCAATGGTCAAACTGATATCTAGCCCTCACTGGTCAATAGGTATGAATTGGATTACAATAATTTTGCAAAGAGTAATCCTGGAATGTAATCTGTTATCACCTGAAACTGTAACATTTATACAATAGGAGAAAATCTTTTGTAGTTTTGAACTGAAATAATTAAATCATGTTGGACAGATGAAATGGCGTTTTTGTGAAGAAATGAAGGTTAGCACAAGTATATTTATGTTTGCTTTGATAGTGTCGACCATTAGAGTGATTGGGGAATACTTCCAGCGGTAATTCTCTACATCCATTGCAATATTGTCAGAGTGTGTCTCATTTTAAACAAATATGCAAAAACTAGATAAACAGAAATAAATCCAGATGTTTTGTATGTGTAGTATCTGAGTATCTGAATGTGTGTGTTTGTTTGTGTGTGTGTGGGGGATAGAGAGAATAAGAGGGGTTAGATAGAAAGAAAGGAGAGAGAGAGAGAGAATATATTAAAAAAAACATTGCAGTGGAAATTTATGGAGGAAGTAAACAGGGAGAGTATCATTCCTTACATAAACATGCAGAACATTGAACACATATACTGAACAGTAAGCATTTTTTTCTCTCAACACAGCATGGCTTAGGCTACACAGGACACTAAAATACCAATCGCACCAGGTTGTACATATTGCTTTGAACCACCAATTTGTTTATAATTCATGCATGCCACATAGATGCTATTATGCTTATACAAAAATAACACCAGTGCTTATTATTACTGCCATCGTATGAGTCACAGAATGTAATGTTCTGTTGTCTTTTCTTCTTTTCCCACCCGGATCTATGACAGTCAAACACAGCATGAGCTCTTGGTAAATATAAATAAGTGGTTGTGACTTACATCTGTGATTTTCCAGTTTTAACCCTATTTTTTTTATTTACAATTGAGTTGTAACCTCTCCCAAACTCTGTGGTAAAGAGAGCCATTCATGTAAGATGGTCAGACAAACAATGTCGTTTTGCAGTTGCACAATATCTTAAGGGACATCATATTGAAGCTCACGGCAGAATATAGAACCAATGTACAGGCCAAACATTTGCAATACCATCAGCTATGGGTTTTGTTTTCCATATATGGGTATCAAAGTAAATTGGGAAAGAAACCAGGTACTTCATTTCAACAGGCCGGTGTTTGACCAACAAAATGACAATGATTCACTTCCATTGTATAGTTGTGCCCCGGGTAGACAAAGCATTTCTTTCACATACCACTGCACAAAAGGACAGGAGTTGAAAAGTCTGAAGAAACATTAGGGCAGGGGTTTCAATCTCTGAAACACAAATAAAAAACAAACTGCTATTCAGGTCTCTATGGGAGAACTAGCTGGACCAAGGGGTATGGAGACAATCAGTGACTGACTGCAGTAAAGGGTTTAAACAAGAAGCAATTGTATAAAACTTTGGCAGGGCTGTAAAGCTTCACTGAATAGCATTTCAAAGAGTAGGTTTACCTTCCTATTTGTCCAAATTCATTGGAAAATGATTATAAATGATAGTAAGATAGAGTTAAGAAATGAACAGAATTACAGAGAAAAAACATTAAAAACGGCAGAAATAAAACAAACACTTTCAGAAAGCACTACAGAATAGATGTTGGTCCAATAGAAACCATTTTTTCATATGGGAACGTCATTTTCCTGTCATACAAATTCAAGTCCTTTCAAATCTGAAGTTTCTGATGATTTTTAAAAATATATATACGTCTATATGCTAAAAATCTTTTTGGAAGAGAAAATCTCAACTTAAAAATCAATTATATCTGTAGTCAATGACAAGCACCACTCATTCATAAAATAAATTAAACCTGCTGTCAGCTCAAGCAATAAGAAAGGAAACCACAATGAAAATACATACTTTATATTTATATATAAAAAAAACATCATCATACATCTGTGTAATATTAAGTCAACTGGATCTAGTACGAAATGATCTGAGAAGGGTGTAGGAAAGGTAAGTTGCAATGACAACCATCTTCAATGAAACAACAGTTTTTGAGGCAAAGTGGACATTTCTGACGGCTAGCTCGTTTAGGCTTTGAGTCTAGCCTGTTTCAATCACGTGGCTCTCAGTGGTAAACATCGCCTTTTAGCTTGTGTCGGCCATATAACTAGAGAATAATTCAACACATGGTTCAATAATGGCATTTTTAAGACATAACAAGGATGTTACTTTTTTTTTTTTTTGCTCACTCTGCTAGTCATTAGGTTTACCAGCTTACACACCAAGAATTGTCTGTTTTACTAAATCTTAAAAAAGTACTAGTGAAAATATAAAATCCACAGAAGAGTGGGTTAAAAAAAGAACAACACACTGAGTTCAATATGAAAATTGAGCAGGAGGCCTTGCTCCATCACAGCCAAAGTCACTGTGGGAGGAGAACCTAAAGAAACTATCAGCAGGTAGGGGAACCCAGATGTTTTCAAACTTTGATCCCGTTCACACAGGAATTATCTGCTTCTTTTTTTTTCTCTTCATTCGGCAGTGACTTAGTTTGTCTTTTTTGTGTTTTTTTTTTTTGGTTGGAAATAAACAGCAACCCCTAAAATATGGCTCTGAGAAGTAGAAACATGCATTTGACAATTCTGCACAACCCAGATATGAAAATAAGGTTCAAATATGGCAGTACTTAATTATTAGTAATAAAATATGTGTATATGCCATGGAGTCTATTTCTTGTCTTAATTACTCCCTTCTTTCCATTAAGGAGAAGAAAAATAAACACGTTTGATGATTAAGCAAGGAGTGTAACTCTGGGAAATAAATTACACAGAAGGGATTCCTTCACCTATGCATTTCATGACGATTTAATTGCCTACAAAAAAAAGGATCCCTTTCACATACATTTTTTATTTCGGATGTTTTGTTAACTACTAATCATCTGGCTGGACAACGGATATTGAACATTGAGACAACTTGGTCATGGCAGGAGAGTCAAGACTCAGACAAGGATTGAATCCTGAAGCTAACAGCAGAAGAAGCGGGCGAGTACAATTTTCAGTGGTCTAACACAGTCAGAAACCCATGATGGATTCTATGTTGTGTAAAGATTACTGTCATGTAAGCTAAGAACTTCATCAAACAATGCACACAACTTCTAACCAGTGCTATGGATGCAGGCATTACACACACACTCACACTTACTCTCACACACATACGCTCATTTACTCGTAAACAGTTAGGATGTAGCCCACTGACAGTTGATATTTACCAAACCTTATCAGCACATTGTGTAGTTTGTCATGGGCCTATACGTGGAAGTAGAATGACAATCAATCAAGAGTAGTGTCTATAGGTAAGAAGCATTAATGCCTAAAGCCATTAGAAACGTCAGCTGAACACCTCCATTTCCATGGTGGTACATTTTAAAGTTTAAAGCATCACGGTCAGGCTGTTGGATTTAGGAAAGATCAGAGTTACGGGCATGGCTGCATGCTTCACGCTAACTGAGTTCTGTTTAGTGAAGTTAAGTAAGTTAAAACCATGGAATGTTAGATTTGATGACATTTTCCTTTAAAAGTGCAGAATGCGTTTCACGAGGCCAAGCCCATATGGTATCCATGAATACAAACTCAACATCAATTAAAAACTGCCCAGTAACAACAATAAAAAATAACTGAGTTCAAATATTTGTTGATTTCCACGGTCCATTGGCTCCGGACAATCCTGTTCAAATGGCCCTCACAAGTGAAATCGCAGAAGCACTGAGAACATGCCTCTGTACGCATGTACACACATACACACACACTTGCATTAGTAAGTGTTTAAAAGACGCTTACGGAATATACTGTATGTTTACAAAAGAAACAACAAACAAACAAACAAACAAACAAAATAAACTGAATGACACATTAGCCATCTCTTTTGGAAAGAATATGTTAGATTTAAAGCATTACAGACATGCCAAGTGAAAGTTAACTGAGGAGAGGCGGGGTGGGGTGGGGTTTGGGGTGGGGGAAGGAGGATGGAGGAGTCAATGAATGGTGGTGCGGGAGGAGGGGTTACAGGCCTGTTGGTCTGTGGCGTTTCCGGATGGAGGTTTCTATTGCGCTGGCGTGTCGTCTGTGCACGGGGTGTAGTAGCGGTATGCAAACACCAGAGGGCAGTAGTGAAGTGTAGACCGAGGGAGGTGGGAGAGAGAGAGAGAGAAAGATGGAGAGAGATTGTGCCCTGTTCTGAGGAGAAGGCTGAGGTGAGGTTGGGTAGGTCGGAGGAGGGGAGGGGGGGGGGGGGTGGATTGTGGGGATTGTATGTCAGGAGAAGAAGAGACAGTCAGTCCCACCACTGAGGCTGCAGAGGGACACAGGGTAATGAGATGGGGTGTGTAGGGAGGCCGGCAGTGCTATTGTTTCAGTTGAGGTTGTCTGGGGAAGGTGGGGGGGTAGGTGGAGGAGGTGGTTGTTTGGGGTGGGTGGTTGGTAGGAGGAGGTCCCAGTTTGTGCGGTCAGTGTGCTGGTCATTCTGTGCTGGGGGCGGGCTGGATGGCCGACTGACTCGTGCCCTCCTCCTCCTCTTCCTCCTCCTGACTCTCCTCGATGGCCGGGATCTGCGCCTCCTCCTCGGACAGGGGAACGAACTCGGGGTGGGACATGAAACTGTGGATGGAGCTTCTGGACTGTGGCTTCTCCAGGCCTTCGTAAAGGGAGCTACGGAACGCGTTCACCACCTTAATCTGCGAGCGAGAAGGAGGAGGAAGAAGAGAGAGAGGGAGAGAAAGAACAGAAGAAAAAAGAATGAATGTCAGCTTACAAACAAACACGAGTGCGAGGCGAGGATTATGAGTTGATGTCAGTGGGGAACGTATGTACAGACAACCCAAATCAAACTCAAATGGGCGAGACGGGAAACCCATCAGTCGGGGGAAGGGGGGGGGGGGGTGATGATGAGAAAAGGGACGAAACCAAACACTTCTCACAACACAACACAACACAACACAACACAACACAACATAATACACACTACGCAAAATGCAGGCTAGAATCTAGGGCAGGCAGAACACAAAAATCACAGTCGGAACCCATAAAAAAAACACACAAGAACCACCGAGACAAATCACAAGCAGAGCAAAACTCAAATGGAGATGCCAAGGACGTGACATGACAACGAAAACAAAAAAAAGCACCACACTACGACTCTCCCCCAACCCTATGCCCAGAGTCTTTGGAGATGACGCAAGGTGGGCTAGGGCACAAGCTAGAGCTAGAGCTAGTGCTAGCCGTGGAGGGGTTGGGGGGAGAGGGGGGTGCAGTGGTAGCTCTTTCCAACACAGGAATGAATTCAGGGGAGGCAGACTTCATGGGAGAGAGAGATGGAATCATTTGATGTGAGGTAACTACTGTACTTGATGAAGGAATTAAGACTGCACATGGAGGAACACACACACACACACACACACACACAAACACCCGCACACACACACACACACACACACACAAACACCCACACACACACACACACACACACGCAGCCACGCCCTTTCAAAACACAACTGCACCAACACACGCAAACACGCACAGCTACGCCCTCCAAAAACACAACGGCACCAACACATACACACACACACTCGTGTTGTATCTAAAACTAGTAAGGATGAGAATGAAATGGCTCTCGCTTTGAATCTGAGGCATCCTGTCTAGCGTATTTTGCAGTCAAAAGTATTATGAATGCAGGACTAGCCCAATATTCTTTGCATGAATTTAATGTCTTCTTTCCTCTATAGGAAAGCCATATAGTCTACTGTAGGGTTATCGTAATTTAGAGACAATAACTTCGCTATTATCCTGATTTAGTTACTCCCTGTGACCACCATGCAAACCACACACACATACTGTACACACACACACACACGCACACCCACACACGCACGCACACACACACGCATACACACACACACACACACACACACACACACACACACACACACACACACACACACACACACAC
>JASCQY010000232.1:16306390-16321126 GCA_030264315.1 Sardinella tawilis
GAACCACGCCCAGACGAGCTCCAAGGCCTGAGCTGCATACCAAGAGAGCGAGCACATGGAGGAAGAGGAGAGGCTCGCTCCAACAAGGAGGGACAGAGAGAGAGAGGGAGAGAGAGAAAGAGAGAGGGAGAGAGAGGGAGGGAGAGAGGGCAAGAGAGAAACAGAAAGAGGGAGGGGAAAGGGAGACAAGGGACAAAAGGATTGAGGTGAATGGGCAAACATTTCGGCAAGCAGAGACAGAGAGATGTAGACAAACACACACACACACACGTGAGAGCAGGAGAAAGACAGGCACGGAGAGTCAGTGAAGGAGAGATGGCGGAATAAGGAAGAGGGGGATGGATTCGCACAGAGAGCAGAGAGAGACTCCAGAGAGACAGACTGTGAGCTGATGAGCATGGAGAAAGAAAGAGTGAGACAGAGATAATGAAGAGAGGGAGAGACATGGAAGAGGCGAGGAGAAAAAAAAAGGACAGAAGACAGGAGGAGAGAAAAGGAGAGAAAGGGAGAAAAAAGGAAGAGAAAAGAGAGAAAAGGAGAGGAGGGAAAAGAGAAAAGAGAGAAGGAGAGGAGAGCAAAGAGAAAGGAGAGAGGAAGAGAGGAAGAGAGGAAGAGCAGAAAGCAGACGCATTCCTCCATGGCGGGAGACATAAGCAGCGAGTCCTACTGGCCCTCACACAACCAAAATGGGCAGCGGCTCCCTCCTTGTGCCCTGGAGGGCCTGGCTGTTTTTTGGACGCTTGTCATCCAGGCATGATCTAATCTAATCTAATCTGATCTGAGCATGATCTGGGCATATGAGATTACTTCTCCAATTAGGCATGAACAGCCTTGCTGAGAATCCATACACAAACGGTCTCATGGACAGAGACCTAATAATGATTTCAAACATTCAAAATGATAATTTAAAAAAATATATACTGTGAGTGACAATTTTTTTTTTACAACTAGACTAAAAGCCAGCAATTAGGTTTCACAACTGATAATAGACTAAAAGAGGTTATGACTTCTGAAGGTCTGACACAGTTTATCCTCAATATTTGTATGTGAATGTGTGTTTGCGTGTGTGTGTGTGTGTGTGTTTATGTGTGTGTGTGTGTGTGTGTGTGTGTAATGCATATGCACATGTGTATGGGGAAGGAGGATGACTCGAGCAGATCAAAGATAAAGAAATAGCCGCGATTTGAAACATTTCAGTATTCCAACACCACCGCTGATCCTTGGCCTGTGTCCTTTGAAGGGACCCCTTTGAAGTGGGAGCGGGAGCATCTGTGTGATTCGCTGGAACTCAATTAGTGCGTGTCACTAATGAGGAGCGAGGTCTGGGCTCTTTGATGGCGACGCGGGTGCACCTATCGGTCGGCACTCCAGCTGCTGGAATGTAGCTTGGCAGGGCCGCCCACCGGGGCCGGGAAGTGCCGACGCACTGCACCCTCTTTTGTTTACAAAATATGTCCAGAGTGTCCGCAGTAACACAGGGGGATTGGACTTCCCACTATTCATTCAGCTTGCCATCGCTCAGCATTTTCCATTAACTTTTGTTTGTTTCCCGTATGGGATGGGTGGGCGTGGGGGGACCACAGCGGAGAGCCATAGCGTGCTAAGAAACCTGTTGGACAGTAATGAACTGGGACTAGGAGGGATAGATTCTGTGGCTCTGTGTTGGTGAAAGGTCACTGATATTTGCGCTTGGCATGCAATCAAATTGCAGTTTTCCATTCTGTGTTCCTCCTGAATGCCATTTGTTGACTGGCTGCAATTTGTTAATGGCTCGGCCCAAACAGTAACTGTATGCTTGTCTTCATAGCTATGGGGCCAGACAGCGCATCAGCCACAGTCTATCAGGTTTTTTTTTTATTGTTTTGAAACTGAACAGATCACTGAACAGACAGCAAGCAGCTTATAAGGCGTACTGTAAGTCACTGGATCTGACAAAGGTAGGCCTATATGGCATTAGAATATCAGAAAGCACCCTCAAGCTAAACGTTACAAGATCAGTGTAGTTCCCTTGCCTATATTTGTACAAATCGCTCTGCTGACTCAGTGAGGAAATAGTCTACTATGATTATGCAAGACCTCTGACAAAATCTACAAAAGACTATACTACTACAACTTGATTTCAACATGTGCTCCTTATTGCACTTGTAATCAGTAAATCACGTTTTTGGCATTTTCCACTGGAAACTGTTTAGTAACATATTACCATGCGCTGTGAGACATCACCAGAGGGCTGCTGCAATTTCAATTTCTGTCACGTTCAATGATAGAGCAGAGAGCTTATGTCATCCTCCATCCATAAGCATTCCGAGTTCATCAAAGGCTGAATTAATGGAACGTTAATGCGATGTGGGGAGTTTATGGACTTGGGCAGGGAGCCTACAGAGCTCTGTGGCATTGTGTGTCAGCTAATGGCGTGAGTATGATACATCTTAGAGCACCTTTAAGTGCTAGACGAGGGCCTAAAAACCCAAACATTTCATTTAGACTGCAGTAGCTCCTACAGAATGTTGCCTTGCAGAGGAAACAGCCAAGACTTTGTACATACAGTAAGGGAGTCAAGCTGTGTCAGACATCAGCCATTCTTGTACCACCAGCGGTGTCTGAAGTGTGCCACCATTGTGGCCGATGGACAAAATGGAAGCGAATTTGACACAGCCGTGTGTCGCAGCCCGGAGAACATGCACCGTCCAGGGCTTTTTTACAGGATGGGGCTCCCCTCTACTCCTCCGGCTGGACTGGGGAGAGAGACTGCAAATCATCTCTCCCCATGTTGTCATGCAACAGAGAGAGAGAGAGAGAGAGCGATGGAGAGATGAAAAGAGAAATGGTGAGAGAGACAGAAAGAGAGAGAGAGAGAGAGAGAGAGAGAGAGAGAGATGTTGAGAAAGAGAGTGCCAGAGTCCTGCCCTACCCAGTCCTTTGGGCCCCTATGTCTTCACATGCCGGCTCGCCTTCCAGCTGGAGTTAAGTGACGACACCACAGAGCAGGAGAAAGAACACACACACACACACACACAAAACACACACACATAATAGCCAGCCAATGTGAATGTGACTCCGTAGGTTTATGACGACGTTCCCATGGTTTCAAGACTCTTATCTCTGCATTACGTCCATAACTACATACTGTAGCTAAATCACTGCGGGAACATTACACTTTCACTTTTCTCCTCTCTCTCTCTCTCTCTCTATCTTGCTCTCTCTCTCTCTCAGAGAGTCTCTCTCTCTTTCTCTCTAAAAGCATTCAGGAATATAACAGAGCAGGATCAGGAAACACATTTTTAGCACGTTTCCACTATTTCCTTGAACAAACGAGACAACATAAGCAGTATCACCAGCACTAGAATTGCCCAACACCTACTATGGAGACACCAGTGCAATAACACAATCTCTGCAGCAATATACATAATCATGGTATCGCTAATACTGACTGCATGCACCTCCGACACTAATCATTATATCTCCTGCATAGCTGTTGACCTTTTGCCTGACTGCCATTAGCGCTTGCTCAAACATCAACGTTAAACACATACACACACACACTCACACACACATATACACACACGTATACACACGTATACACACACTCACACACACACATTACAGCCCTAGGCTGACATGGTGAGATAATGCCGAGGCCACTGTTTCGGCTCCTCCTGGTAGTGAAATGTAAACCAGTGATGTGGTCGATGAATCTCAGTATAAGTGCTTCAGTGCTATTCTGAGCGATAATGCTCGGCCTACTTGCTAGAATACAGGAATAAGGATTACTCTAAACAACTCAACACAGACTTTATGTCTTGAAAGCAAAATGAAAAATGACAGCATTAAGAATTTCAGCACCATACCTTTGACTTCATAAAAGATCCCTTATGTCCGGGAGCGTTTCCAAAAAACAGGGTGAAGACTAAATATTTTTGACTATGCCTCACTCTCTCTCTCTCTCTCTCTCCTTCTGTGCTCTATTAATACTTGTATTGGATAGAGGGGAGGTCACCCAAAGTCGTTTGCATGTGTTTGCTAGCTGCCAGTGAATATGCTTAAATAGCTCCTGTCCACCTCCGAGTGTCTACCGATGACACATGAGGGGGCACGTCTCCTCCCCAGCTCTGTAATGAGCCTTTACTGGGTGCGTTTACAACTCCGCAAATAACACGAGTCCATCTTCACCCAGCACCAGCTAGCCAGCCCGCCGACCCTCGGTCTCAGTCCCCACGGTGAGGAAAATGTTTTCTCCTCGCCTGCCGATTGTTGATGGGGAAGGGAAGGCACTCACACGCTGACCCTACTGGACAGCAAAACACTTTACTCAGACTCAGGTGACTGTGCCCCAATGTTATTTCCCTCTCCACAGTGTCACAAGATGTGGCAGATGCGGAGAAAACAAATTTGCCCACTTAGCAAGCTTAGCATACCCACAGAGCCTACTGACAGAGCCCATGACAGCACATGGTTTTCTTTCCCCCCCTCTTGAGATTAAGTATGGCATTCTGTAATAAATGGGCATTTCAGCTCGAGATGGCCATGCTTCAACAGACCGTGGTTCGTGTGCAGTGCTGGGCATGGGCTGAATCTGGAGCAAAGCTTGTCACACGCACAACCACATTAACCCAAGGAAGGAGAGCAGGGGCTGGGGTGGTGGGGTGGGCTGGGCTGGGCTAGGCTGGGCTCCACAAGAGCTGCTTCTTGCTGTGTGGCTGGTCATTTGGATGTTGAGGATTTGCTTTCTTGAACAGCTATCAGTCCCTCCTCCATCCCTTTCAGCCACTCTCTGCTTGAAGATGGGCACAACACCAAACAGAAGTAAATTTTCAATTTGGAGGCTGAGAATATTTCATTAACGTAATCTGAGGACAATCCAGCTGACCAAAAATCTTAAGGACAGCCCATCAATGCTTATGATTGCTATTAATCATAGAGAAGTCCATGTGAAAACCCCACACCCAATTTAAACACTCAGAGCCACACCTCAGCCCTCAATGAATCATTAGGGCATCAGGCAAATAATGGACATTTCCAGCCGAAGACAATTAAATACAAAGATTTATATCCATTCCTCTTACATAGTATTGTAAAAAGACCATTGTACTTCGCTCTAAAACTTTCGGCTAATTTAGATAAATAAAGATACATACAAACATTACAACAAGATAGAAACTTCTCTCTCGTGACAGGTTCATTCCATTCTGGTAAACGTAGCACTATAGTGGAGTTGTGGGATCCCTGCCCAGCTCAACCCTTTACACATAACTAACAAGAAGTCATTAGAAGCCAGGGGAGGGGCTTATAGTGGACTGTACCCAAGTTAACTTGTTTGGCAATCAGCCAAGAGGCCACAACGTTGGGCCACGCCTTAGTTAAACATTTCACTACAACATGCAAGAAAACCACAACCAACTGCCACTATCAATGGGAACACAACTCAAAAAAGGAGCGTCACGTTTGACCTGAGAATGTTATTGGGAAAACAGAACTACATGTACGCCCATGCAGCCCTGACTTCACGTGCTGCAGGAAAGAAAACGTATGTAAAAAAAGAGCAGCACGAGGAAGTAATCCCAGTTTCCATTTCCTCTTTCTGGCCGCGGCTCCAAGCCTGGCTGCCTGCTTAACTCTGCACTCGGTGTTCCTCTGTCCTTTTTGTCATGGTGTTCCCCACCCACCTAAGTGTCATCTGTTACGAAACCATCATCAGCTGGCTTTTTTAGCCACTTACATAGAAGCGCCAGTGACAACTGCACTGCAGTTGAACACAAATCACAGATAGGGAACAAAGCTGCACTGGTTCACTTATGTTCTCACAATTTGAACGATGGAAAGAAAATAAAACATCGAATCAGAAATGTAAGCGTATCAGGACAACTATATATGTTTGCTTCACCTTGCAGTTCTTTACTGCCAATCCCATGCCTCTCATGTTCAACCTGATGTAAATAAATCTCACAGATATACAGTATATGACTCATGCTATACATGCAGGTAAACCAAAAAAACTTGTGCTTTGGGGGAGCATTGGCTCAGTTGGCTAAGACACCATGCCATAAATCCGGGAACCCGGGTTCGATTCCGACCCGTGGTCATTTCCTGATCCTTCCCCTTCTCTCTCTCCTGCTCACTTCCTGTCATCTCTACTGTCCTATCCAAAATAAAGGCAAAAAAACAGCTTGTGCTTAATTGCTCAAACCTCTGTTCTATAAAAAAAATCCTAATTATTTGTGGTTGAACTCAATATATTTCCTAGGCCTATATAAACCCATATTTCCTGACCTTGACATCTAAGATTCACAGTTAATTTCTGTGAAAATTCTCCTTCATCCAGGTCATGGTAAAAGTCAAAAGCAACTGGACTCAAGTTCAGCTGCCTGCAACTAGCACTTTGATTGTCAACAGTTAATGGGTTGTCTTTTGCACACGTACAGTACATACCTTTGGTTTCACAGTTCCATTCTTCCAATGGGGTATCATGATCTGCCTTGTCCTATTCTTCTACAAAGAGTTATACTGTAGATACGGTTTGAATGGTGAAATTATTTGAACTAAGCTGTTATAAGTATGGCCACAGGCCTTGCTATGCCACCTCACACTACTTCAGAAACACAGGAAAACAAGTTCATTCATTCAGAAAGCAGTCATGACTATGACACTGAGCACTGCAGGGAAGCCCATTGTAAGCCTGTTGCAGCTATGTCAATAAAGGCACACAGCAGCGTGCCAAAAGTAGCGCGTTTGTGGGCCATTTCAGCCATGAACCTCGCCTGATGGCACTCCATCTCTGTTTTTAGCACCACTGAGACTGAGACTGCCACTTTTACTCTCACGGCTCAGAGCCAAGACTCTCCTCGGCGAAACACAAAAAGCCAAAGACGTAAGAGTCGAATCACACAGCCTTGTGACAGTGCAGTTTTGTTTTTGTTTTTTTCATGAACTAGGCTAACGACTATGAGAAGACTCCATGAAACACAGATGCACAGAACCTCCATGTACAACCATCACTGTGTTACTGCGTGACCGACAGTTAGGAGTCATGCAAGACTTTGTCATGAATGTGGGAGTTTAGTTTACAACAAATATCCCACTAAGCTCATAAGGGGTGTTGCTCTGGCCCTGAATCAACACAAAGCTCAGCAGAAAGACCTGTTGAAAATAAACAGTGGCTTACATCAATCTGCTAACTCTGCGCCCTTGCGTGCTAATTCGTCTTGACCTGTCGACTACAGGGTCACCCAATCCTATCGCAGACACTTCTTTCTTTCAGCACTGACTGACTATCTTTGTGCAGCTCTTCAATCGATGGATGATTGCGAGCTCTGAGGAGTCAAGATGAAGGATGCCACCTGCTCTAGTCCTTGTAATACACACTTCCTGTCTGGTCTCCAAACATTTATCACCATCCGACTTTCATCGTGCTAACACATTCTGCCTTGGAGCATTTCCTTACAAGTAGTCTGACTGATGCAAAATATCCAGTTTGACACCATTTCTATTTTGATGGGTATGTGTACTGAATCAAAACTCATAGCGGCTCTTTCCAGGTAATAAAATGAGCGTGAAAATAAAGGAAACCAAAAATGTCTCTCTAGCCCATGGTAGGTTAATACTATATTTCTATATACTATATGTGTCTTAATTCAGTATCAAAGAAACCATTTGTGTGTGTATTTTTACATTAGATTTTTTCAGGGTCAAAGGTCACTGTGATGAAAGTGAATGGAGGGTCTGTATTGGCAGTGGCTTCAATGGCCCCAGGGAAGGAAGCTGATGGTGCCTTCATTGCCTCATTGAAAATGCAGTCATGACAATTCTCAGAGGTACAGCAAAGCCAAATATTATTTAATGCAATGCAGATCCTCCATGAGCGTCTCTAGTCTGTGAATGCTTGGAGTAGCCATAGATGGCCTCATATAAGAACAGCAGAGAACATGCTAATAAAGGAACTGCTATTTGAAGATCAATTGAGGCTACTTATGATCAAATGGGGTGTTCATATAAACAAACGGGTCTATGATCAGCCTAACTTACTTTGTATGAAGGGCTTTACATCATGTCTGAATGACAAATAATGATTTGAATATGCAATATTCAAAAAAAAAAAAAGAATTATCAATGATGGTGCCATGCCACAGCTCTCCATTCAGACAGTACTATGCTCTAAAGGAGCATGGGTTTATATCATTCCTTAACAAGGGGAAGTTATGCTTTGGTACACTGCATAGCTGAAGGGTGTGTTTTTTTCTGTACAGCTGCTGTGATTCCATTCCAAGTGCTGCATCAGGTGTGTGCTGGAAAAGCTGGACAGTTCTGCTGTCTGAGTCCCTCTCCCATCTGTTTTGGGACGTCTGAGTTGCCAGCGCAGGCATATCATAGTCAGCTTAGTGCACCACGCTGTGCTCTGAATCCTATATAGTAGCCTCCCTCTCCACCGCATCCCGTCAATAGCACAGCCATTTATGGCAGAGGCGCAACGAGAGGAAGGGGAAGCTTTTCCGAGACCAGCTTGAAGCTTTTCCTCAGCAAAGTTAAGCTCTATAAACAAAATGGGGCAGGGCTGATCAGAGCGCTGTCTCTTAATTAGAGAGAACAGATGCTGGGAAAGTAAACACAGCTTGATATGCACAACAGAACATGGCATCAGTCTACAGCAGTGGCTGAGAGTGAGGAGGGAAGACACCCCCGGCTCACAACGCAACAAGCACGATGATCTGACTCTGACGAGAAGACGGCCGAGTCCCTGTCATCAGATGGAGCCCCCCTGGCTGAGTCTCGAAACAGCACTGAGCAAGCTGATCAGGGTTGCCAGGCAGTTCTCCCCACACAGTGATATCTGAAATGGATGTTTGTGTTGTTTGTTGTAAACCTGTAGGCCCAAATCTATCTGAACTTCATCGGTATCTGTGCCATGGACATGGTACAATGCAACTAAATGAATTAAATGGAAATAATGCTCGGAAATTAACAAAATTCATTCAATCATTGGTAGCAGGAAAGAGTGCTTTTCATTCACTGACCATAATTAATGGATATGATGGTCTAATTCTATGTAGGCTAATGCTATGAAATCCCCAAAGTTTTTTTCTCTCTCTTTAATCATGGTGTGGCTTAATTTGCATTTTCTTAATATCAGTGTGGTTTGTGCTCTTTTCATTATTTATTTCATTAATTTATTGCCAGTCATATCTGCAAAAATACAGGTCATGTTGATTCATTTGAGGTTAGTAGCTGTGAATCGAATTCCCCTTAGGACTGAGTAAACAGGACTGCCGTTAACTAATCTAACACGGACTTACGAATAATAACATAACATTTAGTTATTTATTACACTGCAATAGCCATTGCTTGTCGTGACAATATCAGCAAACCTTAGGGACACAGTGAAGGTTTTATATTAGGCTATTTTCAGCAGTTCGGAAATGACAGGCACATCTTTCACACGGGCACATTATTCTTGCGACAGTAAAATGTTTTTGTTTTGTTTTTTGTAAACGAGGCACCGGTCAACATCACACAATCAGCATTCACGAAAGAATGCAAGTTTATCTTAATCACAGCTGGTTTTGACGGTGTATGCATTGCCCGCTAGAGCCTAAGGCAGTTGTTTCAATGAATGTTGCAACAGGCTTGTGCTTTCGTCAAAGGAATCCCCTTTAAAAAACAACAGTGTGAGCGCACACCCAGTTCACAGGCGAGGCGCAACATGGCTACACAGTGACTGTTCAAACAGATGGGGTTTGTTCAGATTGCTCATGAAATTTCTTATATGCGATGTTTGGTCAGATTTCTAAAAGCATGAAGCTGTTGCGCTGTACCATTACACTATCAACTTCACCTAGAGGAAACCGTTCAATCCAAGTGCTGCATTGTGAAGCGCTGTAAACTTTCTGCGCTATTGGCTCAACATTAGAAACAGAACAAAGTGCTTGTGCGTCTTGATTACGCCCCTTTCCATCCTTTTCATGTGACGTCAGAAGAATGGATTTTTACTGCAATCAGCCACTTAATTAAACGAGGATCATTTCTCTCTTCACGTTAACAGTCTTTGCTTTGCACAGATCGTCTCGCCACCCGACTACTTAAAATACGCGCTGGTAATGAGAAACAATGCAAATATCTAGTGGCCTGTTTTTCCAGAAATAAAATCTACTTTGACGTTTGACTCCTTCATGGTAATAACCATGCAGTAAGCTACATCAATTCTTCAATTCGGAGTAAGACAGCGTTCATCTCTGCGCATCGACTCGCCCCATACTATCATGGCGTGACACCAGTATGCTACTCTTGAACGTCTTCTGGTTTGCCTGGTATGAGGGGCCGGAAAAACAGGTTGCTGTACCGAATGTATGACTCTCTTTTTTCAGAGCTGTGGCATTCCACCTGGACTCCATCAGAATATCCACCACAAAGAAATGTATGAGCGGATTCGACGGTCTATCTCTTCAAGCATTAAGCCAAACATGATTAAGATTATAGTTCACAACAACACGCAAAGCAATAGCTTATGTGAGTGCGGCAGGAGTCTGAGACGGAAGAAAATGCTCACAAACACACGCACACACAGCCTTCCCAACCAACCACTCACACACATAAACACACATGCACGCATGCACACACCTGGTTAGAAAGAGCAAAGTGAAATGGAAAAAGAATAAGAGCATACCGTTTAGATAAGATGACGCCGCAGCTCCCAAACAGCTGGAAATCAGTCAGTCCAAGTGGTTTTGCCTCTTCAAATCTGAAAATCAATACATTCTAACCCCGAGTCTTGGGCGGTAGAAATCCCCTTTCCTGCCTGAGCGGAATCCCTGTTGCACCCTCTCGTCTGGACCTATGACGTCTCCTAGGCTGTTAGGCTGCTCACTGTAAGTGAATACTGAACTGACGAAAGATCGAGGCTTTCTTCAAGCTTATTTTTGTTTATCGAGGAATGGCCAGTGTGGTTATAGATATTATGCACAAGACGCCCTTGTTTTTCCCGCACATGAAATCTAACTTGTCAACAGGACTGCACAGAGGCGGAAAAATCAGTTCAGAAAATCTGATGGAATCGATTTTCCCCTCTAGGCTACTCTGATACAAGGCTTTTTGTGAATTAAATATGGCCAAAGTTGAATGAAGATATTACATAACTTGTCACTGAAAACTACAGCAGGCAAAAGTGAGGCAAAACAATCCAAACAGTCTTTACTTTCCGAAAAAAAGATGAAAATATTCACTAGGAGGACCAGGATGTAAGTCTGAGAGCACGAAGATCCGAGAGATTTCTTGACTTTTTCTGCCCCGTGGTCTACTGATGAGGGTGTGTTCCCTTGACCTAAAAGAAACGCGGCAAAAGTATGGTGAATCGCTACCACGCCAGGGGTCCGTGAAAATGTCTTCGGATGCTGTTCCTACGAGCCATCGCCGTGCCTCGAAAACGAAAGGGGATTGTTCGCGATGACCGAGTGGCAGGACGGTAGGCGAGCAGCGAGGAGAGGGAGGGACTAGTTTGGGAATAGTCATTTAAGGTGGACTAAAGATGAAGTTTAACTGAAAGCTAGCAGTGTAATAGTCCTAATGAGTAAACGGCGAGAAAGATGAGTGAATGATGTCATGGAAAGTCAATAGATATACTTTAGATCTTAAGAGGTTAATAATATTCATATATTGCCAATAAAACGTGACTGCTTTGCTATAGGTCATACAATAATATGAACAACAATAGTACCCAATAAAGATGATAGGCCTAAGTCTTACTGTTGTGCCTCCAAAGATGTAGTTTTCATTGTGCTAAATCTGTACCAATGAAATCTTTAAGCAAGATATAAGTTGCGCAGCAATTTAATGATTTTTGACGGACTGACAATAGCTACTTTAAGATGGATAGCACACGCATATTAAGCAACATATGCCACCATACACGATATCTTAATGGATCTTACCGCAAAATGGGACTGTTCTACAGATCTACATGTATGTTGTATCACTAATGTGATCAAATCCTCCCTATGCCAGAGAGAAACTCAGGTGACGGCACCCTATTCTGAATCAATAGATGTCCCCAGGTTACATCTGGGGTCTGGTTAGACTGTTTGTCCATCAATATGCCCACAGTACAATAGCCTATAGGTTTTATAGAATGTGCAGCGGAATAGGAGATATGTGATTATTTCTCAAGTCAAAGAAGTCTGTCTGAAGCTCTGTAATTTCTATTCTGGAGATTCAGATGGTGACGAGGATGTGAGATGTCCTTCACTTTTAGGCCCACCCTTGTCCACAGCACCATCAGTAGAGCAGGAAGGAGAGATCTTTAGTGAGATTTATGCAACAGATGGAGAAGATCTTTGCCTTGAGGATGAATTGTGTTGCCTTGGTTAGGTCACAAAGGTCAAGTGTCACCAGAGAGGGTGAAAGCGGAGCCAGAGAAACAAACGTTCGACAAATTCTGTGTTCTGTTTTCGCAAGTACAGTAGGAAGGTGGTTGAATTCCCCCTCATGCAGGCCAGAGTCAAGCTCTCATTCGCTGATACCAAAGATGATCATTTAGATTGTGACATAATGTAATGCAGACCAGAACTATTCACATTTGCTCCCACAGTAACATACCATGTTTCTCTATCTTGGACAGTATTAAATGGTCTTTGATGTCACTGTCAGGCTTAGAATACAATGGCATGCGGATGGGGATCCGTGTGCCCAGGAGGTTTATACTGGTTTGTAATGCCAGTGGCCATCCTGAGGAGGGCAAGTGCCCCACAGCCTCCTGTTTTGAACTTGTGGTCGTCTCTCCAAGCATAGTCTCCGTGGGTTGAAGAAGGGAATTTCAGCCTCCCTCCATGGTCTGGAGAAGGGAATTTTGGCTTCCATTTCTCAGTGAAGTTTGTTTGGTGTAATGTTTTCATGTGGTGTATTTCTTTTGCCTGGCCAAAATATTTACTCCAACCAAATTCCTGTTGAGTCTAGAAATGGTTTGGCTTCTCAACCTATGCTTATCCTAATGAGCTGTTTGCTGGACTCATGTCTTTGAGACCAATCAGAATATTAAAAAAAGAGTTTTGTGTGCAACAAAAATACACTGCTGAATTGCATCAGAAATGCAGATGTTTCAGTTACGCGGCTCCTCCAGTCCCGTCCCGTCCCCCATGCAAACAGCTGCAGAGCTGATCGACGCAGGCATGTCACCTGCATGCGAAAAGGGATCATAGCGTGCCGAGAACCAGCCGCTGTCCAGAATGTCTCATGATGCTCCAGTTGTCACAGTTGTCACATGCTGGAGTCATACATGATTGCCCTTACATAAGCATATCTTGGGGGCGAGTGAGGGAACGTCTTTAGTGTGTCACTCAGCTCCTTCCCTCCCTGGGTTAATAATTAGCAACCATGGGAGGCAGCCATGCATGGGTGTTTGCAATGCATACCACAGCCTACTGATATACAGTAGGCTACAGCATAATGCAGAAATGCTAACATAGGGAAAGGCTTCAGTCTGTTCACTATAGCTATAGGCCTGTGGTGAGTAAGGCAAGGCAAGGGAATTTTATTTATAAAGCGCATTTCATACACAGAAGGCAGCTCAATGTGCTTGACAAGTGCAAAAAGCAAAAAAGATCTTAATAAGATTTCATGTAAAAAGAGAAAGGCATCACAAAATGCTTAAAAAGTGCAAAAGTAGAAAGAAATATTGAGTAAGATTTCATATAATGAAAAGAGAAAAGTGTCAGTGCAAATGCATAATACCATACAGTAGATGATAAATAGTGAATAAAAGGTTAAAAAAATATTAATCAAAAGCAAAATAAATACAAAGATAGAAATAAAAATAAAAAAAATACAACAGTAATAAAGATAAAAAAATGCATAGTAGTTCCTAGCATAGTAATGATGCAATAGGAAGATATTTCTGTGTTATGTAGGCTACTCCTACTGCATGCTATGCAGTTATGCATACAGGGTAGTCAGTTATTATTGCAATGACAGTTACCGTCGGAACTGTACAATTTGGTTTCTATGGAAATCATATGCGTGATGTTTTTGTTGAACTGTTGAAACTGTTCAGCTGTGATTAACCAGTTTGAGCATGTGGCAACACAGATGTGCATCCAACGCACGGACAGTTGAACACAGGAAATTTGCTATGTGCTCTTCTTCCTTTTCAGTGCCGCTGTCAAGCTCAAGGGACAGACAGTAAGTGAGAGTAACAGGCCAATTAAAGTGAAACAGCATACTCTAATGCTACATATTACCTACTTTTCACACCACTCATTTGTAGCCTACTTTTGCTGATTTGTGCTTGAAATTAGTCATGGATTTACATATAGCTGAAAATGTATACTATTCTCAACTGGAATTCTTGTCATACATGAAAATACTATATGGGCAAGGAAGTACTCATACACATAAAACATGATCTGATACACTATAGACTACTGTACACTGCATTTAGCCAATTTAACCAACATTACTCTTGCAACCAAGTGTTAACCCGTTAACAACCACTCAAATGTGCACATTTGAAAAGTGTTACCAGCACATTCATTATATGAACCTTAGTACAGAAAGCCTGTATGTCAAAGCATGAAGAGAATACATTGAGAATAAATGTCTGTACTGAGCACTGGTTGTTATTGCATCAGTATTAATCTGAGCGCTCATATGTCTTCTTATATTCAGGCTGCATTTTAGATGCTGTGACAATCCCATTGCCCAGCTCTGTAAAACTCTCCACAAGGAAAATGATCCATCGCTCACAAAGTCGTCCTGCAAAAG
>JASCQY010000232.1:16323499-16336852 GCA_030264315.1 Sardinella tawilis
TACTTAGATTTAAGCCTAGCCCTAAATTAAAAAGGAACTCCACTATTATTATTATTATTATTATTATTATTATTATTGTTATTATTATCATTTTTTCCCAAATAAAGGATTAATTATGATCCATTCAGGTATCAGTAGGTGTTCCCCAATTAGGCCAGCCTATTCCCCAATTAATGAAGATGCTTTCCTCCAAATGAGCAACAAACCTTGGGTCCAAATGAAACATAAATAAGTGGGTCAGTTTTACTAAAGCAATATACAGTAGTAGCTCACTCCTTTATCGCTGCAAACCTCCTTCCAAAAGTAATTCTCCAACGTAATTAATCTCTGGATTTAGTGTAGAGAATTACCTTATCTCTCTTCCCCTAGTCAGTGTTCTCTCTCTCTCTCTCTCTCTCTCTCTCTCTCTCTCTCTCTCTCTCTCTTTCTTTCTTTCTTCTGGTCTGACCCAGAAGGGAATCCCAACAGCTCTCTACTCTACCCTTCCTGTCGTCACTGGTGACAGCTTTGGCTGTAGTCCCACACCCGAGAGAGAGAGAGAGAGAGAGTGCTATACTCCATCTCCCCCCTCAGTGTTGCTGACTCAAACTCAGTTTCCTGGCAGCAGTAGCGCATTTGGCATCACAGCCAGGACAGAACCGGGAGAAACATGGATTCTGAACAGCAGTGGCATCGCTGTGAACCATGTGACAAATACTGCCTCCCCGTTGAACAGGGGGATGCTATGAGACAGTGACAAGTTGCCACACTCTTGAGAATAAAATAAAAGGCAACTAAAGCAATCTCTCTGAGCACAATGATATTTCCTGTTGGCTACTACCAGCGATATTTTCTAGTGTCCTCTCAGGGTGTGACTGACCCTCTGGGAACACACCAACCATGGTTGGCAACTGACTTCATCTTCACTGATTACACTAATCATAGTGACACCACAAAGTACCCATTCCCTTCTGTTATATTCCTACAGCACTGAGGTTTACAGTGAACAATTTGGCCTTCTTCTGATGAACATGGTCTTGGTACAGTGTTGACTTTTTTTTTTTAATAAATGGCTATTTATATCATGCCTCAACAATATTTTTATTACACCTCTGCATCTCAACACACACACACACACACACACACACACACGTACAGTACATACATACATACATACATCGTTTAGCTTAAAACATGCTCTAATATTAAAACAGCAATTAATGATCATTAACAAAATGGAAGCTGTCAAAACAGTCAACTTGATTTTGAACGAACATTTGTTATTGTTTTCAGTATTGGCTGTGTAGGTTTTAGATTTGTCAGGCTTCATCCATTTTGCACAACATGAGTATATCCCCCATGGATAGATCCCTCATCTCAAATGAAAAATTCACTTCAATAAACATTCCCATTGCTTCCATCTAAGACTAAACTTAGCGTAATACATTACAGTCCAATATGTATCAGGGTCCCTCAGGTCAGGCTATGCGCCATCAGGCATTGATGATGATCCCCTGCCTGTTCATTCAACCTGTAGACATCAGATCTATATGTCACATCATCCGGGCTAACCTACAGACACACATGGGGACATTTAAACACAGCGAATAGTCAAGTACTGTATATGACAGACGTATGCCACAACACAGGGGGTTATAACACAGTTTAAGTATGAAATGAAACTCTGCAACTGTGTAATCCGCCCCTTATGTTTTATCCACGTCATTTTACTAGTCCACATATTTATTTATTTACCAGTGACAGCCTCCATAGGAAATCCATGACATACTTCTCTCCCGAGCATTCACATTATTGATTAGCTGTCACATTCACAGGCGAACAGCCTGTGTGAAGGGGTGCAGAGGGACTGGGGGGAGAGAGAGAGTGAGTGAGAGAGAGAGAGTGAAAGAAGAATGACCGAGGAAAGAAGCACAATATGAAGGAATAGAGAATCGTTGGTGTGGCTGATAAAGAGCTTAAATGGTGTAAATGAGGTATCTGCCACAGTGCCCACGCCTGTTTATCCAGCTTCCCTGCGGGTCACAGCCTGGTTATGTTGCAGGCATCTGCACTGCAGTTGGGCTAAGGGTGTGGACCTTGGGGAGATGAGGGGTTGGGGAGGGGGTCCAGTGAGAAATGAGAAACTCTGACATAGCAGAGTGGAGGAAAAAAAAACAGAATCGCAGCTCTCTGCAGCAACAAGCCTCCGCCTCCTATCAGGCAATCCCTTTAGCATGGTTTCGCTCTGTCTCACTGTGTAGATGGAGTCTCTTACCAGAACACTATTAGAGTAGTGGCAGCAGCCGCAGCAGCAGCGTTTACGATAATGCAACAAAGGGGAAGGCTGCACGTCTCAAAACAAGCAAGGCCATCACCCATGAAGACGTCCACATAATTCAGAGATGAAAAAATTGAGTGATATGTCTAGGGGATGCTTAAGACTGAGTGACAGGATGAAGAGGATAAAGAGAGGGAGAGACAGAGGGGAAGAGAGGTAGAGAGAGGTAAAGAGAGAGAGAGAGGGAGTCTGTGAAAATGCCAGTTGGCTTATGGCAGGTGAGAGGACTCCCCTGGGCTGTAGCAGATTGACATGGTAGGTGGACACAGTCAAAGAGACGGGCAGAGCTTATTAATTATCACCATGACACAATTTCATTAGCCCCTCACCATTAGATGTCCATCTATAATTAACTGTGTGTGTGTTAATAATAGATGGGCTACGATTAATTTTTTACAGCTACATATTGCCAGCTCATTGGCAAACAAATGCATAGAAAGAGTTTAACCA
Organism: Sardinella tawilis; assembly: GCA_030264315.1. NCBI lineage: Eukaryota > Metazoa > Chordata > Actinopteri > Clupeiformes > Clupeidae > Sardinella > Sardinella tawilis. Next base: position 16,326,267 of record JASCQY010000232.1, read on the forward strand.
AGTGTCAGGTTTGATCATGGGGGGCTGAGGTCACGTAGCGCGAGAGGAAGTATATGGCATTTTTGCCATTGCAAATGACTCAGATATGAAAGTCAGCGTTCACAGGACAAGAAAAAAATCACATTTGCTTCCTCAAATGGCTATTGATAGTTGTCTCACTGTGGTCTATCTGTCATCTGGTGTGGCGTAACCGTATTTCTCTGCAAACGTCAGTCGGAAAGCCACATGAGTTTGTGAGAAAATGTCAAGAGCAACACAGATCTCAGTAGCTCAGTATAGATCCAAGACTCCAAGGATTTCTTTACTACATTGTACTTGTATAAATGAGTAAAACTCTTTAGTTGTGGCTATTCAATATTGTAAAAGTAAATAATAGTAGATTAAGTGCTAAGTCAGTAAGCATAGGCCTGTTTGAATATAGAATTTTAATGTTATGTAAGTTTATATACAGTAGGCTATTAAGTCTTCGCTAATGAAGTTTGGGCCATTTGTTAATGCAATACCAATATTATAATATTGCATAACAGCAAGATAGAACTGATAGGCTAGCAGGTTTAATCCATGAGAGGGTATGGAATGATGAAGAAATGATAGGCTATACTGTTAATAATATAGTCTTCTGATATTGGCAGTTTAGGGAAAGAATTCAGCAAGGGCTCCTGATATTGATCTGTCTTGTGGTGAGCTGATCTTCACTCTTGCATTCCCTCCTGCATCGAAACAGGGACCAACTGATGTGGATACAAATGGACTGTCCTGGGTGTTGGAGGAGGAAACGTCAGACTGTGCATTCGAGACTAGGACCAGCTGATGGTGGCCAGTGGTGGTCTGGAGGACAAATTAAAGACTGAGCATCCCAGAGAAACAATGGAATGGTAGTGGAAGTGAGGAAGAGAAGACATTACAGTCAGCATACTCTAGGTGACAGAGAGTGATGTTAGCCATTAGCCAGACTGATTTAAAGCACCTGCAAAATTGGTTCTGAAAGAAATGAACAAATGAAGAACATTGATGGTACTAAGGCTATTAGGCCTATACCAATCTTCAGGGTAGAACTTACAGCAAAGGCTTCAATTTTTGAACAAACAGGTGAAATAAGTCAGTAAAACCAGCACCCTAGAGTTTGAGCTCACCATCGATAGCTTGCATGCTTGATTCCCAGCTTATGGTGCTGTGAGCTGCAGGTTCAAGCCAGCACAAGTGAGGGGATGACATGTTATTTCAGCAGTTGTGCGTGTGTTGGAGAATATGGAGGAATTGCCAAGGCTAAGGACTGGAACTATTTTGGGGGATAGACGCTTTAACCTACTGCCATTCAATTAAAATTGCTTACCACTAATATGGCAAAAACTTTATCCTATTTTCACATGTTTAGGTTTGCATAATGCTGCTCTACTTGATTTATAATGTGGCCTCACCTTCATGGAAAGCAAATCATTTCTGAAAGTAATGGAAAGGTAAATATGACATTCTTGGCATTGCGATAGCCATGAAAGTGGCGTGCTACATTCTCCTCTTCTCACAGTGCTCCTTGATAACAGCAGGGGGAATGTTGTGTCACAAAGGCTGTGAAAAGCCCAGAGTTTGTCCTGTGACTGAAGATGACGGATGACTGTGCAGGTGTGGCCATTGGGGGTACTGGGACATGTACTGTACATACACATGAGTGTGTGTGTGTGTGTGGTGGGGGGGACTGGAATGTTAACAATCACTCTTTTGTGTGGTGATCTGGACACACACATACAGATTGGCTCCATTTAGAGCTCATTCCAAATGAATTGCACAAGTCATGCCTTGAAAACAGGAAAGCAGTCAAAACCACACGTCATGTTTAGAGCATCACTCGGAGCATTCCAATTGGTGTTCAACCTCTTACAGTACAACAAACCATAATACTGTAGATACTATAAGGTTTCATGTACAGTACCAGTTCAAATTGACCTGGGTTCTTTTTTTTGTCATAGCTTAGATTTCCCTTTTGTGAATTCTTTCTTTTGAAATAATTTAAAATATATATCTCAGTAGGCTAATATCAATTCTGCTTTGTACAAAACAGACTCCCTTGCTTACCTTTCTCGGGCTGATAGACACCTCTGATGTCAGATCTCATCACTTGAGAGCAAACCATGAGTGCGTTATCCGTGACACGGAACAGGGAGAACAGTTCCTGTGAGAGTCCTGTTCTTGCAGGTTCTCACTGAGCAAACACACAACAGACCAACAATGGGCTGGAGCTTAAGGACACATAAACACATAGTATGAGGGCACATCAACATTTTAGATAAGGGCATGTTTTCTTTTTCATCAACTGATACTCCTGAGGGAGAAAAACTATTTTAAGTTTGTTATTTTGAGTTTGTTGATGTTTGGGAGGGTACTGGAACCACTCATCAGCAAAGTTATACAATGGGAACAAAAAAAAAAGAAAGAAAAATACAGAAAATGAGGAATTAATTGATTCCACTTACGTCACATGGACTGCATTTACTGTAATGCGGACAAGCAAAAACAGGAAAGTGGTGAATTAATGGCCTCAGCAATTATTTATTTTTCACACCTTCGTACGTTGGTGTTGATTATTTAATTGCTCTAAGCTAAAAAGATTCTGTGAGCCTCAAAGGAAATTGAACTTCACCTTGCTGAGAATGAATGAATGAATGAATGAATGAAAACCTGTAAATGGACGTGGCATTCAGTAAAAGGACACACAGCTGTAAATGGCACATACTGTAGTAGCCATGCTGAGCTGGGCTCATCTCATCTGCCGGTGATGAGTGGAGATGTGGGGGAACCAGCAGTCAGAGGGAAGACAGTAATCCTCGTGACCTTTCACACATTCCCCTGCCTCGCTTTGCCCAGGAGACGGACGGTGAGGCAAGATGCTCTTGAGGGTGTGTGTGTGTGTGTGTGTGTGTGTGTGTGTGTGTGTGTCTGAGGAGCAAAAGGAGAGCTGCAATGGTTTGTGTAGTAATTGTGGTTTAGGTGTGGATACCAGCCATATACAGTAGTGCTTATAATTCCTGATATGTTCTGGAAGTGCTTGAGAGGATGAGAGCCGTGAATGGGAATGTTTGGAGATGGAAAATAGAAATGTCTCAATATGATCTGTGTATTATCCCCGGATAATATGATGTTTTTTAAGGATTGATGTTTGGCTAAGAGTATATAGGATTTTTATATCATCCTGTTCCTGGGTAGCTATGCAAAGAAACAATGCTAATCCTACAGCGGCTATAAGTCTATGGCCCACATTGAAACATTCTGCAATGCACAGATAGACAGGCGTGTGTGAGAACACTGACAGTAATGTGCCTATGATGGACCATTCTAACGAAGCACTGAAATCCATATTCCTCAATCTGTCTCAAGTGCTTCTCATAGCACTCTAGATGACCATTTGTGTCCTCTCCGCACACTCATACATATGCAGTATAGTAACACAAAACACATCAAGCTCTCTCTCTCTCTCTCACACACACACACACACACACACACACACACACACACACAAACAATCGCACATACAGTCTTATGCCCCATGCAACCCATTCTTATTTTCAAAATGATATCATAGCACAGAAGCTGATGGTTTGCAAAGGGCACAGAATGGCCCGTAAAGGTGTAATTTATGCTCGGCCATAAATAATCGCCCATCCCCCTTCTTTTACAACTGTAGGCCACCAAGGAAAAATCAATTGGGCCGGGAGGCCCGCTTTCAATTTATGGCTGCTTAGAATTCAGGGAGAGAGGAGAGAGAAGACACATCTCCATGGGGATGAACCGGAATGGGTCAGCTGATCAGCTGGCACAGTGGAGGACCCTGACCATGCAAACATGATCTACAACCTGGCTGGAGATCCTCAATCATTTACAGCAAAGCCCCATCGCCCCACAATGCGCCCCCCCCCCCCCACCCAACCCAACTCAAGCAAACCCCCATCCATCCACCGTCACCAATCCCTGCGGTGACTTTTTTATACATTCAGAAGGGATACACCAATCACAGGATGTTCTGCTGCTGCAGTGTGAGTGGCTTGGGGGGGGGGGGGGGGGTGGAACCAGACGAAAAGTCCCTCCCACCAGGAAGGGACATTGGTATATAGTGAGGTGGCACTTTAAGGTCTTCTTCAGACAGGAAGGGAAAAAAATTGCTTGCAAGAGAAGCTCTCTTGGGTGAGACCCTCTTATCTGCTCCTCAGGAGAGGGAACCTGAAACTGATGACCCCCCCCCCCTTCCTCCTTCTCTTCCTCCTCCTGACTCAGATGCTTCTCATGGTGGCTTAGTCAACCTCTCAGAAGGAAATGACAACCAGAGCAGCCCACCCTATATCCAAAATCAGTCCACTCCACTCGTCCCCTCATCACAACTAATCAGCCATCAGCACAAATCAGCTAGCTTGAGTGATGCTAATCACACTCACTTTACCCATCTGAATCCTGAAACCCATACTTAGGACAAATATCCCACATCTACACAGTAACTCAGAAACCCTTTATTGGCATTCATAGGCTAGCTTACTCCAAGCTCTGTGCTACTTCACTCAAAACAAAATATTGCTAATTCATCCTTAATGCAGATAGTAGTAAATAGTAAATTATAGTAAATACTTTGTAGTACAAAAAGACTATGAGGCATGTTCAAACCGGAATAGTGACCACAACAAACCTGTCCTGCCCTGCACTCAACTGGACATTTTACGGCATCATAAAAATCTTGTTTTATTACTACTATCTAGTTTCAACTCCAGAAAGTTTTTTTTTTGTTCTTTAGGCAAACATAGAGAGATTAACGACTGCTGGTATAGCAGTGGTTTGCTATTTGCCTCTGGACAGCATGAATGAGAGTTTAAATTAAGGAGAGCTTTATCTCACTACACACAAGAGCACTCAATCAAATCTGTCTGTGCCTGTTCCTGGCTATGTGATCAGCAACCCTAATGCCACCCTAAGCACCGTTACCGTGGCTCACCTCCACCCGGTGACGCAGCTCCCTGATAACGCTGCTCATGCCTCATTCTCACCCCCCATCCCCCACCCTCCATGTTGCAGGCTTGAATTTTGGACAAACTGCATGTTTCCGCTCGTGCACAAGAAATTAGCGGCCTGCTGACAAACTCTGGCGTAATTGCAGGTGCAGGTATCACACCGTGGCACCCCACTGAGCTACGCATGAAATAACGCTTAAAGGGAGACATTGAGGGAGAAAACTCAGGCAAAGGCCTACGCTTTTACACAGCACATCTCCTCTGTGTTAATACTGTTAGCTCAACCCCACTGTATGGCCCCAAGGCTAGAGTAGAATACACTTGAGTATGGGCCCTAAGGCTTCTCATGAGTAAAGCACTAGGGCTTGTGCTTGTTCAACGTGTTATGTGACGAGGTGGTGGTGGTGGAGGACTCAGCATTTCATAGCTGTAGCTAGGCTAACGGCGCCTAGTTTCATCTACCTCTAGCAACTTAGTCAGTGAGCAAGCAATAAGCTTGCGTTCACTCCGTCTATGATATGAGATGGCCAATCAGCGAACAGAGGAAGGGCTGAATGCGATAACCTTGAATTCAAACGATGCATTCCAGCGCGGCCAAACAGTAGCGATTCGTCTTTAAGTAGAAAGTATCTGCCCAGCATGGAGCAAATGAATGCCTATGGCTAGGGGTCAGACGCTTTGCACAAAGTGAAATGATGTGAAAGCTGACCCTGCAGGAAGAACACACCGAGTGCTGCTGTGTGCTTAGTGCCAACGTGTTAACGTACACAGCCTAAGCACAGTGTACTTAGTGCTAACATTAACGCGCACAAACTAAGTACGTACACAGCCTAAGCACAGTGTGCTTAGTGCTAACATGAACGCACACAAACTAAGTACGTACACAGCCTAAGCACAGTGTGCTTAGTGCTAACATTAACGCGCACAAACTAAGTACGTACACAGCCTAAGCACAGTGTGCTTAGTGCTAACATGAACGCACACAAACTAAGTACGTACATTAACGCACACAAATTAAGTACAATGTACTAAGTACATACATAACCTAAGCACAGTGTGCTTAGTGCTAACATTAACGCACACAAAAGAAGTACAATGTGCTTAGTTAGTGCTGCGTTTACATGATTCTACTGTAAGCCTGTAGTGCATAACCACAGTACATTGGTAGCCTGACAAGCCATCCTATATAAGGGTGCATCTACATTTCTAGGCTAGTAAAATGGGCCTTTTCAAATGCTTTTGACTGAAATTGCAGTAAAATTAAATTAACACACTAACCCACACAGATAATGCAAACTGCATTTTAGACAAAAAAAAAAAAATCTCCTGCTGTGCATGTATACTTGGATAAGGACAATAGTCCACATGGCCTCGTCAAGCTATCACTGTATCTCAACTTAGCTGTATTTAAACATAATTACTGTAGCCTACTGAATCTTTACTGCAGTTTTAGAGCAGAACAATATTGGTTCCACTTTTTGGAGACGTTGTTAGATATTCAGTCCTAATATTAGGTGAAACGTAGGCCACTACTAGGAAACTACTGTGTCTTTCACACACTTAATGGATGTGAGTTCTAAACTAGTAGACCTCTGTCATGAGGAGATGAACCCCACAAGGGCATAAGCACTGTGATCACACAAATGTAACATCATGGTTTTGTTGGACGCCCACACACAAAAGCTGAAAATTAAACAGCGCTCTGTGCCTCTGTCACTAAGTGGCAAACTGGAGTTCGCTATTCACGAACACCGTGAAAAATGCGTGTGGGTAAGTGCATGTGTGTGTTAGTGTGTAGTGTGTGCGTGCGTGTGTGCATTTATATGCCGTATACGAAGGAAAGCATGAAGGAAATTAATAAATAGAGTAAAAAATCAGAAAAAGGCCTGATCGTGCAGGAGTGTGCATGCGTGTGGGCGTTATAATGTGAGTGTCACGGGAGCCATCGGCTCAATCCTGTGGCATAATGTGCCTGTTAACTCCAGCAAGACATGAACACATCAGTGAGCAGCAAACAAGCTTCCCATTCATTATCTATAAATGACTCGATTAGTCACTATGCACAAACACAGCTCGGAATTCATGACCAGCTTAGGCAGAAAAAAAAAAACAAGAGCCTCAAATAATGTCCAATTCTGCAGTCGGCGTGTGCCCTGACTATGAAATAGGGGACAAAACCGATATGAGGACTGACAGCTCCTGGGTGCGGTTGCTACATACACATGGTTATACATTAGCCAGTGCTGGACCTGGTAATGACCCGCCAGGGCCAGTTGATCCTGTCAGGCCGCCTCCTCAATAGACGGGTGCGCATAGCTCGTTTTTGTGGGCCACGCCCTTTTTTTTTCTTTTTCTTTTTTTTTTTTTTTGTAGACCGAGTCTCTGAATCTCAGAAAGCAGCTGGATTGATTGATGAGTGCAACCACCCTAGCAACACAGTTGTGCAGGCAGCCAATGCGTGTTTGTTGTTGTGTGTGTGTGTGTGTGTGTGTGTGTGTGTGTTTGTTTGTGTGAGTGAGTGTGTGTATGTGTGTGTTTGTGTGTGTGTGCATGTGTTTTTGTGAGTGTGTGTGTATGTGTGTGTGTGTGTGTGTGCATGTGTTTTTGTGAGTGTGTGTGTATGTGTGTGTGTGTGTGTGTTAATATGTGTGTGTGTATCTGTGTGTGAGAGAGAAAGAGAGTGTGTGTGTAGTGTGTGTGTGTGTGTGTGAGTCTATGTGTGTGTGCGCGTGTGCGCATGGGTGGGTGGATGGCTGAGTGGGTGGGTGTGGGTTGAGAGAGGACAGCCGGCTGTCAGTAAGGCATTGGAGTCATGGCCTGCATATTGATGCCAGCAACACAGAACGTGGTCCAGTGTTGAATTCACACACACACACACACACACACACACACATACACACTCACAAGCACACACACATACACACACAGACGAGCATACACACACACAAACACCCATTCTGACTCTCCCCCTTAAGTGAAGACCACTGAGCTCAGCACTCACTACTGACCCCTGGTGGAAGGCGAGAGGACTGTCACTTCCTGGAGAGACGAGAGGAGTGAGCACGGGTGGTGGCCAAGGGTGACAGCTTCGCTGTCAGTGGTGATCAGATTGACAAGGAGAGTGACGGCCTCCCCCCCTCGTCCCCATCCCCCCATCCCACCACCCCCACAGCCTTTCCTGTGTCTGATTCCGTGTCTTGTGCTGTTTATGACGGGATGATGTGCCCTGCAGGCCCTGGATCGCAGGTGTCAAGACTTGCAGAGGTGTCTCTGTGTAATCAGATAGTGACGCAGAGACGGAGAGGCAGCAAGGAAGGGAGAGAGAGAGAGACAGAAAGAGAGACAGAGAGAGAGAGAGAGAGAGAGAGAGCAACAGTGATCATCTCAGCACCTAATGCCCAGCTGAAACTGAACAGAGACCAAAAGGCCAAAGGTAAGAGGTCAGATTAGGTGAGAGACATACTAAAGCTCTCACTCAAGCATTACATTTCTAACTGACACATCTTTGACCTTGGTCCACAGGAGTAACTGAACACTTATTTATATAACAATTGGAAAAAGGTGCAACATACTGTACAGTTTAATGTTGAAATATTTAGCTATTGAGGGAGGACATTGCATAGCCTGAGGTGTAACATATTATTGAGATGAGAGCCTCAGCTGCTCTGCATCTGACTTAGCAGACTGACCCAGAGATGCAGAGAGGCCAGTGTGGTCTATCATCCTCCCTCCGACACATCGCCCTGGACTCTGAACTTGTTCTCTTTTTATGGCCCCCCAGGGCAAACTCTGGCCACATGATGCAGTAGTAACTATGTTTCCATTTGATAAAAGTGACCAATAACCTTATTTTACTGGAGTGGAGTTGTTTCTTTAAGAGTTTTATGTCACATATTGCACCTCTACTGGGAAATGTGCCAGGTAACCTTGTAAACCTTAAAATATTTGATGACTGGATGGTGAGTCTTTATCTTATGCAAGCGGAAAACTCTCACTCTTGATTCAACTGCCAGTGTTTGGAAGAGGTTATTTGAGATTCATATGACGTTCCTGAACACAAATGGGTGATGTCCATGCATGTATCTACAGTAAGCTGATACCATAATTTTGTCAATGTTGTGATGAAATATAGCTATAAGACAGGCAAAAAATGGCTGGGGGAACCTCGAAATAGAATTGCATTCTCATAAAACTAGTGTACCATTATCTTCCGATGGATTCACAGTTGTGTGGTGTTGGCATTCTCAAACCACACAGAGAAAGGGAGAGAGACTGTTTGCTCAGGTGTAGAAGAACATTAAAAAAGCCCTTATCTATAATTACATTTGGAAACCATTCTTCAGTTCTACCAGGAATCTGACAGCACAAAAAGAAAGAGAGAGAGAGAGGAGAGAAAAATCACCCACAAAGGGCCCATTTTATATTCCTGCTAGGGGGACTTTCATGTGAAATTGTGTGAATCAATCTGAGAATATAGTATCTGTCCAGAATCTGTAGTGCTTGTGAGACATATCTGGAGGGCACACGTTAAATACATTAATATGCATGAAAAATGAAAGGGACACTGAATAATTAATCATCTCTCATTCAAGTTTAAGGCTATGTTGCGTGCATCCTCGACAGGATTAGCGAGTGCCGATTGATGTGAAGCACTATGAGCAAATATATCTTCATAAACAAAATGTCTCCGCATCTGCATCTGAAAGACAGGTCAAATCGACAGTTCATCCATTTTTTTTTTGCTCTGTTGCACTTTGTGACAATATTGAGACAACTGTGATCAACCAAACCAAGTTCAGCCCATATCCACTGCACAGGAAGAGAGAGGCCTTGTAGCCGCAGAAGAGACTGGTCTGGATTGAGGTCAGTGGAGCACAACTGCTGACAGGCAGAGGCAAATGTCAAATGTTCTGCTTGTTATTAACACACTGTGGGTCAGGCCAGCTGGAGCCGTCATTTGGTGTGCCAGAATAAAAGCAAATGACAACAGACCAGAAAGCAGAGGGGAGCCTGCACTCTTCTAATCTGGGTTCCAACCAGCAACCCTCTTTGAAGAATCCAAATGTTTGTAATACAGTATAGCCCTGACATGCTATATTATTTTATTTTGTGCAGGCAGCTGAAACAGTAGGCACTGTATTTGAAGGGGTCTACATAAGGGTGACATGAGCCTGTTATAAACATGACATGACATGATTTATGTTTACAACTCTTGTCATTAAAGCAAAGGTTCACAAAACGCTGCATTGGAAAATGTATAAGTCCACCAAGAGTTTATCAAACACAACTTTTGCCCGATTATTGCTAGTCTCAATTTTCCAAGATGGCGGCGCATCAACACTTTCTGTCAGGAAGAAGAGGACTTTTATTGTCTTGCTTTGACCAAACCTGTGCAGTGACGTCTACGTGCTGCCATCTTGGAAAATCTTGGAACTTTTACACTCCAGCAATCGGGCTAACGTTGTTTTTAATAAACTTGGTGGACTTACAAATTTTCCAATGCAGCGTTTTGTGAGTACATAACCCAGGGCTCTCAAGTCTCACGCATTGACCGTGAGACACACGCAATTCAAGGACTTCACACGCTCTCACGCCACACAT
>JASCQY010000232.1:16338736-16359068 GCA_030264315.1 Sardinella tawilis
ATTCCTTAATGTCTTCCAATATGTCAAGGCCATTTTATGATTCATTTACATGAATTTCTTACATACAGCTCCTTTAAATAGGCTATATAAACATTAGCCTGGTAATAAGCCAGTCCTTTGTTCTCCACTTCATTTCCTACAGAGGGTCTGGAAATTCGGTAAGGGGATTTGATTGCATGCATGAAGTATTTAACTTTAAAAAGATTGGATTAGCCTGTCTTGATTAATAGCATTCTCTGCATTCACAACCCCTTCCTCTGTTTGGTGATTGGAAAAGTTAAAATGCCTTCTGACAACAATCTCAATGGGAACAAACCCAGCATAACACTGTAGGGAGATGATAATCGGGTGGAAGAGTGTAGGCTGCTTGAATAGGATAGAATAGAACATATTTCCTCACTGTATTCCTACATATTTTTTATACAAACCATATACATAGAAATAAAAGGTAGGCCCATCACAATGCATCTGTGAGTTACTGACTCTGGTATGTGCGCCGTACAGGACATCAGAGGCTTTGTGCCCATGCAGGGCTGTACCCACTTACTTGAACAGCAGGACAAAGCCGTAACTCTCCACTGCCATGCCAATAATTGGCCAACGCAGCAGCACCAGGACCACCCCACCAAGGAAGAAGGAAGAAGCCTTTAGTTTGTGCTTCTGGAAGAAGAAGTGTGCAGTCCTTCTCAAGCCAATGATGAAGGCCAAGCCGGCCAGAAAGAGCACCTGCAGATGGGCATAGAATTCTTCACATTTCATGCACAGTGTGTGGAGATGTGGAGCCTAGTTTAAAAACTTTGTAAACTATTTTTGGGCCTTTCAAGCTTTTATTGACAGGTAAGTGTGAGAGAAAGACAGGGTGGAATGAGGAATTGACCACAGGCCGGCTTCGTACCTGGGTCCCTGTGTGGTTTGCTAATATCTGTTTAAATTTATGAATGAGATGTTTTTGTTTATGTTGATGCTTACACTTATTGTTTATGAGTTTTGCATCAAAGTTGGCGTGTTCCAATCTGATAAACACTTATTCATATTTGAAGTCAACTGCCAATCAAATTGCACCCAAAACCTCTATGGCGTGGAAACACCATGTTGATTGGCTGGACACTGATAACTTAAGGATCATGTGGAGTATTTCACCGAATTTGATAGAAAGATCTGTGGCCGCTCCCTTTAAGGCACCACAACTATTCACAAGAGAAGATTAGGGTCAGAATCAGTGATGTTGAGTAATTGAATTTGTGGGCAATTATGGCTGTCGTATCATCTGATAAAGAGAGGAACTCACATTTCCAAATGCCAGCAGGACTGAGTCAAAGTACAGTAGCGCACCGAAGAGCAGAAAGAACACTCCGAAGCCCGTCAGGCCCACTCCAATCTCTTTGGAAGAGCCGAGTCAAGAAATCCAAGCATTAGACTTGTAAGCTTTCAAACATTCTGTTTGTGAAAAGACCACTGTATGGCAAATGGTGTGTATTTCTATTGAAGATGCAAGTAGGCCTAGCATACAGTGCCTCAGAGGATTGGATAAGTTGAAAGCACACTTGCTAATAGACCCAGTATAACTTCCCTGAGTAACTGAAAATTAAGGTGTTTGGTAAATAAACATTTTTTTTTGACAAAGACTCTCCTCAGAAAAAATAGACCAATGTTAGTTTCTGATCCAGCCGGGTAACTTCAGTATATTTTGTTCAGTCCCATAGTAAGCTACAGTCCTCAACATGAGTGTGTAATACAATCCATAACAATTTTGACTAATGAGTTATATTGCGAAACTGTCTGCTGTCAGACAGCAGGGTTAGGCTTATGACGGAGAAATATAGTTTAAATCCACTAACGTCATTTAGTTAATCAACAGAAAGGAACTCACTCTGAAACTCTGTGATCGTGACCATGCTGTCCTCCAGTAAATTATCTGTCCCAAGCTTCTTTCTTCTCTGGCTGCCTGTGAGTCTGGCTCAGCCTTTAACATTTAACCTTTGAACTCTCCTAGCCCTGTTGGCAGTGATCATTAACTAAATGAGAGGCCTACGTACACAATACTCTTTTGCTTCTTGATGGTTCTGACAGATTACAGGGTCAATCACTAGTCACTAGTCATCAACAGTTGTATTAGACTAAAGTGCATCTTTTTTTTTTTCGGGGCGCTTCTATTTGAATAATGCGCTTCTCCGACCTGTGATCGGTGCCTGCAAGATGAGACTGGAATTCCACCGGGCGCCTCTATCTGCGGAGTCTTCTGCGTCTGTGGCAGAGAGGGAATGCAGCCTATGGAAAAAGCTGAAAATCTTGCCGAGGTTGTGAAGGAGGCAGCAAGACGTGGAGGAGCAGTTGATGCACCATGGTTTGAGTGGAGGCTTGCGTTCCACCAGCCTTTTGGCCATGTAATAGGCTTGACTACATCTTCACACACATCTTGGGGAATGTCCTAGGCTATCTCATAGCCTACTCAACCTGACTGTGAACTTCAGAGCAGCATTGTTTCTGGATGTGGCAACTAGCTACATCCGAAGACAACACATCTTGCACATCTGGCTATGAATGAGACAATTCACATCTCCTCCCTCCTGCAAACTGTTGCTTCTTGGAGGCGGATGCTGCCCATGAAGGGACAATCTTTCTTTCTTTTAATTTAATAGCTTTTTATTCCTTTTCTTTTGTAGGCTATCTTTCTTTTTCTCTCCTCATTTATGTAATTTCACTAAATGTTTTACAATAGTATTTCAATGTATGTGACAAATAAACTCCTTGAATCCTTGAATCTGTCATCAGCCAAGCTCACTCATCCATAAACACAAATTGTAACAATGCCTCATATACTGGATTTGTTAAACCATGGACATGGCAAAACTGAAGTGAATCACTTTATCCATAAAATACTGTAGACTTCAGATGCTGTGTCATTATGAATTGGCCTCGAAAGTAGTTCTGTTGGGTAAAAAACAAAACCCAAAGACAGAAAGTGTTGATGTGGATAAACCATTATCTTGTGATAGTAGGTCCATGTCTACTGTACAGTATAGTAACTATCACACTACAACTGTACACACTGTAAACCACTCCTTGTACTTTCCAAGCCTGAGCTATGAACCCTAAAAAACTTGGGGACAGCAGAGAGGGGCATTCTGGAGCATTTCAACCCATGGCCTTATTGTCTGAGCTCACTGAGTGCAGTCAGTAGAAAAAAGAACTTGTACATTTGGTAAAACATAGACCAAAACATAGCAAATGGGCAGCTAACACTGACTGAACGGAGCAAATACACTCACTTTCAGTATCATTTTCCTTGCCTCATTTCGGTTAACGATTGTTGCTGGTTCACTGTTCAGCCGGACTGGCCTGAACTGACCTCATGATTGAATGATTCATGCTCGTTCAGTCTTAAGGGCTCAGGGTGTTATGGGAGATATTGGGATTTAGCCACAGCTTGAATTCAGCCACACCTCAATAGATTCCACTTCCCCAAGTAAACCGCTCACATGTTTGTATACATTCACTTTATTGCATGAGGGTATTTCTAAAGCAAGCATATTCATCATGTTTATTTGCATTATTTGCATAGATCAAGCAATTTCTGTTTTCCCAAAAGTAGCAACATGTATTTTTTATTTATACAGATACAGCCTAGATAATAAATATGTACACAGACCAATATACTAATGTTGTCCCTGTCCAGCTTGGCCTCATATGCTACAAATAGTGGAAACCTGTTCTTTTAATGTCATCTTTCCCCCCAAAATTATTCAAAAATATGTCTTTGCAGTGGTCTCTGACCGAAGCCTTTCACTCTATTTTTTAAATCAATAAATTAAAAATATCTGTTGTGATCAATATTCCCAGTACATGAAAAATGAGAAACATATTTTCTCTCTGATATTTTTTTTTTTACTCACTGACCTGTCACTTTGTTAATCAAATTCCCATGTTTAAAAAAATATTTACTGCATCTTCTTGACCTTTGTTTTTTTAAACCTTCTCAAAAAGAATAAAAATAGAGCTCAGAGTCCCTTCTGCCAGCATATCTTTAGTGGGTTCAATAAAACTGACTGTGAGATACAAATTTTGTCTTCCTGATGTCAAATGTGACATTTTGATACAGTCAGCACAGCTTCCTGTTAAGCTATTATGTACTGTAAATATGAGAGAATGAATGACAGAAAGAAACACAACATCTCTCATCGTAGATGCTAGATCTATGCGTTGAAAACTCACTTCCGAGACCTCGCTTTAAAAATCACAGATGGGGAACCACACAATAATGGAACCTTTGTCTACAGACACAAGAGTAGTTGATAGGTCAACAACTTGTATGGCAGGACTTGGTTTGGGGGCAATGTGGCAATGTTGCAGAACATGATATGGAGGCCCAGAGATGAGAGATAAGGATACAAACATCTTTGTAAACAAATTAGCTGGAAAGACACAAGGAGGAGCAGACAGCTTTTCTGAATGGTCAAGACTACTGTTGGCTGATTACACATCAAAAAGGTGTTTGCAGACATAGAAAAATAGTTACAATAGTAATATCTGTAACAAACAGGATCCATGTTTCAACACAGAAAAAAGCTGACTTGCCCAAGCACAGTTCCATCTAGAAATGGCACAGTGATATATGCTTCAGCCTCTGTGATGCAGCCCCATATCATGCGGAGGTACTGTGATCATCATCATTTTCCATTGTAATCTCTGCTGTTCAAGTTGCTGGCCCATCTCAGACATATATTTGCACTAGCAGACATTTCTAAGGTCACTTCTTTTTTGTTGTATTTTTTCCCCTATCTTCTATTCTCTTGAATCAACATTTCACCAAAACAATTAGTATTTTAGATACATACTGTACCACCAATGTATGGTTTTAGCAGTTGAAGCACTAAGTGTAGTCCAAATGGCTTTGATGTGAGGGTGTCGTATACTGTACATCAGTACTTGTATTAGATACTGTATGTCAACTTCCAACAGATGGCTGGGATTTGGTTGGACGCTGCAGTGCTGTCCGAGCTCGAGATGAGATGTTTAAGCGCAGGAGAGCCCTATGTTGATACGTGAGCGAGGACAGAGCAGTCACAGTGTGTGGCTATCAGCTACAGTCCGCAGTTACAAGTCTTCTTGAGTAACTGGTCAAAGATATGATACCAATGCCAGTACTGGACAGAAAAGCCCCACTGGTTGAGTCTGTCTTGGGACTATGGTGAGTCCTGTGCAATTGTGACACTGTCTTGACTGGGGCAATGAAATCAAGGACCATTTTTTTGTAGGCTTCTTTCCTATTGTCTGTAGGAACCTCAACTTACTGCATTCTACATACATACTGGAACTATGAAACTGAGAGGACAGCTTCACCAACGACAAAATGGACACTTACTGCTACGTGTGTCATGTCCCACTCAAACCACCACTTTCGGACCGGTGTGGTTCCCCTCAGACCCCAGCCCTACCTCCGACCAACTACCAGCTCCGAGTCCAACTGACTTTCATCTCTCTGGGAGAGCCCCCTAGTAGCACCTACCTGAATTCCAACTGTTTTACGTCACTGACTGACCACTGCATTTCAATCATCTCAGCTCTCTGCCTACAGTTTCTGCCCTGAGCTTCTCACCTCCACAGTGGCAGAACAAAGTAAACATGTCCTCCTCTGGCTAGTTTTATAGCTTCTTATATGGTACTGCTGCAACCCAAAATGCCTCAATGTGTTCAACAACTCTACTGTTATTAAGTGTGGCTGGATCACTGCCATGTTTTGTTGATATGTCCATAAGGCCCCAACAGAAGAGAAGCGTGTATAAGTGCAAAGAGTGGCAGAGGGGAAATGAATTGGTCTGAAGTGCTGCCCCGTTGTGGTGGGTGGTCTCTGGCTTCGCCCCTGTCAGATGGCCACAGCCATGTTGATGCCACTCTCGCGACGTGTCATTGATTCTCCAAACATCTTGTAACGTTTCCTCTCTAGTGGTTTTGAAGGTCGATCAAGAGAATTATAGTGTTCAGGGTGAGGAGGGAGACAAAAATATATATTTTTTTTTCATCCTGTGGGTCTCTGTGGAGGGTTCAGAAGGAGGCTCCATCAAACTTCACAGCAGCCAGGGCTTGTGCTAAAGAAACAGACAGAAGTTGGAGAGAGGGAGTTAGCAAAGCCAGGAGGGGCAGTGACATAGCCTGAATGTTCCCATCTTGAGAGTGGGCAACATGTGAGCTAAAAGACCTGCATTTGACACGTATGTTTTTCCTGACTCATCTTTAGGGAATATATATCCCTAATCATATAGGGAATTAATTTTTTTTAAAAAATAAAAAGCTACACCACCCACTATACTTGCACCAACAAGGTTAGGAGATACTGTAGTTGTGTAATTGGAAGAACATAACAGTAAACTACAAGTACTGTACCACTTTTATATTCTGATGCAAAAAAAACAAAACAAAAACAAAAAAAAAACATCCAATGAAACAATGAAAGAATTTCTATAAGGCTGTTCACTAATGTCAAGCAATTCCCCACAGATATTGTTGTTGACGTTGACTCTGAATAAATATCGGGAAATTAATTATGGTACAACAATGAACTGATTTGCTATACAGTGTTTTGGTCTTTTTACATTCTGCCAAGAAGGTTGTATTTTTGGTGAGGTTTGTCTGTCATCATGGTAATGCAAGAGAACCAGTCGGATTCCATGATACTTGGCAGAGGGGTGCTGATTGTGCTGATTAAGAGGATCCTTACAGTAGGTCACAATCATAAATTATGTTTCACTTTCATTTATATGGCAGGAATTGGCTTTGGTGTACAGTAGGACTGTGTCCTCCTGATTGCCATTTTAGGGCACTGACACTTGACATGAATGTTCAGACTATTGAGTTTGGAGACTGTATCATAACATAATGATTTCCATAACACAGGTTTGGGAAATTAGTGTCACACCACCAGACCATATTCGACAACTTCAGTAATGGTAAAATACAGATGAGGTATCATATTGTGCATTTTTTAAAGCGTATTTTTATTAAAGCCAAACTTGAAAAACAAACCAAAAAAAGGACAAAATTTAAAACCAAAGAGTGAATCATTTTGTGACCATTTTTCAGAAGGCAAGACAACATCTCATGTGGCCCAAGGCTCATCAAGGAACAAACAGGAGATGCTGGTGTGGGCTGTGTGCAAGCAGGCAAACAGAGAGGGGTGGTCAGACAGAGGGAAGTGGTGTGGTGGACAGCGACTCACCTGCACAGACTCACACTTTCATGATGTGGGAGGAGTCAGAGAACTCAGCAGAAGGGGGAGGGGCCGGGCTGGATGGGGAGGCAGGGGGGCTGGGGCCACACTGGGCTGGAACAAAATGGAATGATGAGGGGGCGCGGGACACACCAAATGGCAAAACAAAAAACAAATAGACACACACACACACACATACACACACACACACACACACACACACTCATAAACGCATACACAAACGTGATGTGGAGGGCCAAATCAAGTGAACAAGCTTGGGCAGGATTTATGGAGAGGCTGGGAGTCATGCCTGGTAAATAAGCCAGCATGCAGGCTTGGAGTTTGGCTTTAGCTTAGATTTCACACACAAAATGCCAGATCAAAGGAGGCACTCAGAGATCTCTTTTGATCACTTGAAAAGAAAGTTGATTGGGTAAATAATTGACACAAAGTTTTAGAGTACGCAAATATTTAACGAGAACTTATGGCTGGAAAATGAAATGTTGTTGGTACAAAGATTTTCATTCTTTAAAAATGATCACAGGAGCATGAGCAACACTGACCAGTTCCTTTAAATATACCTGCTCAGAAAAAAAAACCAATGCTGCATGTAACTTAATTATTCAGACGAGGCCACAAAATTATTCAGATCTGTTGAATGTGTAAGGAAGAGCAAATTTACATTTGGTTGCTCAAACAAATGCAAATATAACGGTCAATTAACACAAGGCAATTTGACACTATTTGATATGACTGTTGTGAATGATGTAAGGCACTTTCAGGGAATTTCTGTCATCCATCTAAGTAAATAGCATCTGGAGAAGAAATACTCATGATACTAAGGGTTTTGAACGCAAACTTATATTGAGGTAGGGGTACAAATTTGGTTGCCAAAAAAATATTCCTATATTCCTATACTTTTAGGTGAGATCCTGCTAATGAATGAGTGACAGTGACCCAGGTACTTTGTCTATACGTTGGATAGGTACAGCCATGCCAGAATATATAATTAAATGCAACACTCCATTTGTTACTCCACATAACTCTATTGTACATGGATACATAAAAATGTAGTACCTTGAAGAACTGGACTTCAGATTTGAGGTTGCACAAAATTTCTATCTGATGGTAATCTATGATTTTATGGCAATGTCAATGTTTCCTCTAATTGTTTGATCATTTTAGAGATGAATCATGCTTGACCTTTGTGTCAAGGGTAAACGAAGTACAATATAAAGCTTGACACTGACAGACATGCATGGGTGAGTTTGTACCCATTATACTGTATAAATATGTACAGGTTGTTTAATAGAAATTGCAACCTCAACACTGAAGTCCCACACTCTATCAAAGTGTTTGACCCACCTAAGAATAAAGCTTATGGGGATTTACACAGTACAGACAGAGGAACTGACACACTTGAATGAGTGTGAGAGAGGCTGAAACACTGGGTGTTGGTTCAGACAGGGGAAGAAAGGAAAGAGGGTTCGGAGTGGCATAGACAAGGTCAGTGACATGGAGTGACATCAGGAGAAGAGGTCAGAAGACAAATTACGATGACAGGGCACAGGCAGTGATGGTGCATTGGTATGATCCAGCTGAAGGGTGCATTAAGGTTAGACCAATGTCAGGGGGAAGACAAGAGTGAGGCTTAGGATGGAGTGGGTTGTTGATTAGGGTAGGGCTAGGGATAGCAAGTGGGCTTAGGCTGAGGTTAGGGGTAAGGGGGTGGTTTGGGTCAGACACTGGGAGTTGCGATTTGCCTCTGCTGGTCCTCTGGTGGACGACAGGCTTCCTCACCGGACAGCAGGCGACTGCGTCGTGAGGCCTCGGCGGCCAGGGCACAGGAGATCTCAATACGCTTCTCCTGCTCCTGCAGCTGCTGCTCAGTGTTGGGCTGGGTCTCAGCTGGCCCGTCCAGTGGTGGAACCACATTCTGCAGGCTGAGAGAGAGACAGAGCCATTTACCTAGTTAGCAACTAGTAGTTGTAAGCACCAGCAACTCAAATAGATGTTCAAGGTTGAAGAATCAAAGTAGAAATAAAGCAAAGTCTGAACATTTTTACTCTTAGTCCTTAGTCCATAAAAGGATTGGTGGATTGATCATTCCAATTGATTTGTAGATTCAATCATATAGAAAACTACACATATAAAACACTTCCTTCAAATGTGATGGGGATTGTGACACGTGGATTGTTACTCTAGCTCTCAGATTAAATGTTACAGCATTAAAATGAAGCTAAACCGGACACTACTGACATGCATCACTGAGCTACTTATTATGTGTCAATACAAGGCATTACGAAAAAGTACATTGAGTATGCATAGGGACACTGATTACTACATGACCAAGACAAGTGAGTAACTAAGATGTAGTGTTGCTTCAAAAGCATTTAAAAAGTCCTTAGTCATACTTTGATTTGGCGATGAGAGTCTTGATCCTCTCCACTTTCTTCTGTTTTTCCCGCGCCTCCTCAGGGCTTAGAGGAGTGCTGGGCTCCTCATCCAGGTACCGCTCAGGGATTAAAATCTTCTCTGGCGCTAACAGCTGAAAGAAAGGATTCAGCATTCAGCAACTATCACTTAAAGATTTAGAAGACTCTTTGAAGACTCTTCATTCTTCAAAGTTGTAAAATATAAATTATATCTAATTTATATTATTATATCTAAATATAACCATTTGGGGTCAACCTAAGGTAACCTTCCTATCAAGATTTCCAGCTTTTCAGCTCCCCGTGTGCAGGTCACTGCAAGGCTACAGTAGGTCTAAGAGCATCCTTGCCTCTTTGTTGATGTCCAGATCATAGTGCTGTGGCTCCATCTGTAGCCGCCGCAGGCGTGCTATCTCCTCACGCGGCGTCTCTACCCCCTCTCCTCGGACCGCCGCCTCCAGGTCTTTGATGTCAACCTCGTGGGCTGTTAGTCTTCTCCTCACCTGCCGACCAACATCAATAACATTAAAACTCAATCCCCCTTGAAAAACATGGGGCTACGGCTTTTCCATGAAAGAAAAATTGCATTGAGAAGTACAAAGTGCCTTAACTGGCTTCTGATTCATTTATGCCCAATGTCTTTTTTTGGCCTGAGGATCCACATTCAACACTTGGATCTTAGAAACACATGACAGGCAATCAACTTAACCTTTTTTGACACAGAACCCTATTGCTAAGGAAGTGCACATGACTTGCTATGTGGTATCTTCACGATCTCTGCATCAAACTTCCTGTCTCTACTCCGATGTCCCAACTGCCCTTTAATCTCTGTTTTATAATTGCCATGTTCTACATCCTCCCCATCATGTGATCCACAATGCAAGGCCATTACACGACCACAACTCAACAATTCAAGGACCAGGAACAAAAAATCTGAATCACATAGCTAGTCAGATCATCTGAATGCAATTGGGCAGTTCCATTAACAGTGACTTTGTTTATCTCAATGACAATAAAATGTTAAGACGTGAATGATCACATGAAATTTGAGCACTTCCTGTTTGACTGTAGCAAATTTCATGAAAATTGTACAAAATAATTAAATAACACCATATCCGCTCATGTTATGTTATTTCTATAATGTAGAAATCCCCTTTAACAAGTTGGATTTACTACAATCTTTACATCACACTTCACAAGCATATGGATATTATCACAGCCAAAGATAATGCAGAATTGTGTCTCCATGCATTATATACATTAGACTTACCACCCTGTAGCTGGGTTTGGAGCCATCTAACTGCTGGGAACCGGAAAGGTTCAGACTGCGCCTCTTGTCCCTGACGGAGTTGCTAAGGTTCCGCCGGAGTCGCTCGTTCTGTTCCTCCACGCTCATCTTGGACTTGACCTCTGCGGGGAACACTGCACTCTTGGGTCGCTCCTGAGGAATGAAACAAAACCAACTTAAGATAATAGGAAAGATATCTATGGATGCTAACACTGGGGGAGGTAATTAAACTTTCACTTGTCTAAAATGAGAGTGTTCATCACAGAGCCTCACCCTGGAGATATGGCCATTGGACACCTTTCCATTCCGCCGGTGGATGGGAGCTGAGCTCCTGGCCTGCTCCTCACTGGGAGACCTCGCCAGTGGGGGTACTATACCTACTGCGTGGAACAAAACACAACATGGATATATTGTAGATACAAAAACTGATACACAAACTCTTATATCTTGACGTTGAATGGGAAGCCTAAATGTCATCTCGGTGTGGCCTGACTGAGGCCTATTTTCTTACCAGATGGTGGTAAGAACCACTCTAAATACCAGAAAAGTCATTCTCTAAAAAAAAAAAAAAAACACTTCAATGATTCATTGCTTGGGGCTCTGGTTTGAATTCTTTGAATGTCTCACCTTTGTTTACATTACTTTGCTCCAAGTATTGGTCATTACTGCTGCCCTTGTCTCCAGATAAGTGCCGCGGCTGGAACACAAAACAAACTCATTTTAGTATCTTAGAGATGGACGGAAAAAGAAAACGCAGAACAGCGATGTGACGCAGAGGTCCATCTTGGGGCATCCCCTGGGTGTTAAGTTTAGAAATAAAGACAGATAGCCTCAAACACAAATGTGTTGGAGATGACGCCTACATCAACAAGCGAGATGGAACTGGACTGGGCTTTGCTCCAGACCACGGCTGGTGCTTTCCTGAATGAAGCTCAGATTCAGGAAGTGGAACATTTTGCTAAGCAGATAGACACACGAAAAAAAGAAAAAAAAAATACTGGCACATACAGTACAGTAAACAACTACGAAGCTCAGAGAACAGACGTCAAGGGTGGTAAATACAAGACGGAGGGGATCTGTGAGTCAGGTTGGCACTGGTGGCACTGCCTTCATTTTCTTGCAGTGCTGCAGAGGATTTTCATTCCCATCAAAATGAATACAGTCTTAGACAGTCATTATAGACCATTTCAGGTTCTAAGTCCATAGCTGGATAAAACAATGCTTGAACATTCTTTTTTGGTCCCCAACTACTTCTTGTTACATTAACTTAACATGTAGAATATTAAACAGGAAGTTCTGGGGGACCAGCTATGGAACTAGAACCTGAAATGGTCTAGGCGAAAAGGGTGAGTCATATGTCATACTCACATAATGCTACATCATATCTAGATGAGACTAAGTCTTCAGGTAGCCTAGTTCAAAATGTATAACTGATAAGCCAGTTGAAAGGGCCGTGGAGGGAGTAGACGAGAACAAAAGAGTTATCCGTGGGAGTTTTTTCCTCTCAACTGACAGTGCCAATCCAACCAAAGCCAGATCACCACCCTCTCAGTTGGACCTGAGTAGCTACAGAACCAGGCGAGTTTTAAAGGAACTAAAAGAACTGGTACATTTCAACTTCAAAGCCTGTTGTCAGAGGACTTCATTTGAAGATTCATTTGATTAAAAAATATCGCAAATCTGTTCAGAAACGAGTAAACTAGCCTGCTAAGATCCAAAACATGGTTTTTGAGGCAGACTGAAATAAAACTTTTCCAGAATAGCTATGTTCTGTAAGATAAAGTATTACCAGGCTACTGTACCTGGCTAATCTCTGAAAATATTTTTTGTAATTTCTGTACCAAACAAAAGAATGCAAAGCCCTCTAACAACACATTTCTCGGTTGAAACTGGCCAGGGTGCTGCTTTAAGCAGTTCTTCTCCAGTAGTTTCTCACAAGCACCCTTAGGATCCTCATAGACCTTCTATGTTTCTCACGACTGGAATTTAAAAAGGAACCGTTACAATTACATTTGATCAAACTACTTTAGCTACAGTACTTTATGGAGGCCTACCATGCCACTGTTTACAGCAGAAATTGTTTTATAGATCACATATTCACATTCTCTTTTTTCAGCTATTGTAGAGGGACTCTCTGTGTCATGGAGGATTTATTGGTAAGAGAAACTGGTTTAAGTTGTTTGTGAAGGTTCTTTGTGCTAGGATATTTTTGGAATGAAAAATCCCCAGTACAAGAAAACAACCTTGGCTTGAACCCAATTAGACAGAGCAACATTTCGGTTCCATAGATTCAAGCCTGAAGGTTATCTGAAATGGTATTAGAAGCACAAGAGTCCTGCATGTGCTCAGGTCATACAGTATGCCACCATTGTATTCACAGATGAGCAAGCTTGTGGTTTAGCCAAGGAAATGTTAGAAAAGAAGTGAGGCACAAGAACTGACAGAGTAGGGAAGAGTGGAAAAGTTGGCAATGGGTGAAATGAGAGGTGATGAGAGTAGGAGGGGGTGGAATGGGGTGGGGATGGGGTGGGGTGATGACATTAAAAAGGCGCCTGAGGTGATTCAAGGGAGGGGTCCGTGAGTGCCAGCTGCTGTAGAGGGGTTGGGGAATGGCTCTCCCAAGTTCCCCCTTTCTCTCTCTCTCTCTCTCTCTCTCTCTCTCTCTCTCTCTCCCTCTCTCTCTCGCACATTCACTTTCTCCCTCTCTCTCTCTCTCTGTGAGCGGCCACTCTGGTTTCTGAGGTACCTTTCTTCCACGGAAGTCATCGTCGTCGTCCCTGTAGGGGTCTTCTATGCCGCTAGAGTGCCAGGCACTGCTGTAGGAGGGTAGGGGGGGCACAGAGGGTGGGGCAGTGGGGGAGGTTTCCAAGGGGAGGTAGGACTTAGGGAGGGGGGGCCTTGGCGGCCCAATGTCCTAGAGCAACAAGAACAGACAGATAGAGAGAGAGAAAGCGAGAGAGAAGTAGAGAGAAAGAGACAGGGGAAAAGAGGAATGAAAAGAGGGAGGTAGAGGAGGAGAGTGGAAGAGGAGGAAGACAGAGCCCTGTGCATCAGAGGAGCAGCAGAAGCTACAGGCTATGAGGAGAGCAGAGAGGTTCATGGCAGGCTTTGAGTAATGGCGTTCTGGTGGTTTGTCTCCAGCAACATGTCTGAATAGGTGCCTATGATGGATGGGACCTGCTATACAAAGTATCCTATAAGGGAGAAGGCTGATGAGAGTCAGAAAAGCGCACGCCTACCCAAAAATACCTGTCTGTGACATTCAGAGTCTCAGTCAGAGCATCTCAAGGGTACGGCTGACAAGATATAGGAGACAGCTAATCCAATTACAAAGTAATTTTTTGCGGGTGCCACATCGTCCAAATGTGGTTTCCGCACAAGGGCGCTTTGTTTCAGTTTTAATCCAAAATTACAGAAATGGCCATCATCCATGTCAAGTGGCTGTCCCCTAATGAGTTAAGCAAGTCTGTCTCTGCCTACATGTCTGGCTGGAGGCCACTTCAAGAACAAACATAATTGTGCAACATTTTGAGCATCATTCAATCCAAATTAGTATTTCTTAAAAAGAGCCCTGTGTGGCCTTCGTAAACTGTTTACTAAGGGAAATGCTTTTAAATTGGATTGACTGAAATAGCAACAACATCTTCGCGCACGCTGAAATGAACAGGTCTATTTTGAGCAACAGTGGACTAAAAAATTTCACTGGTTGACGTCTGGTTACCGTCTCTGTGTCTACTCTACAGCTGTGGGAGAATTATTGACTGGCCTGAATGCCTCGTAGGAGACATGTACAGTACACTAGATCAGTAGGAAAGAACAGATCAATCCTCATAGACATACAGTATCTAGTCCCCTTTGAACTTGTATATTGGAGAAGGAAGATAGAGCAGGCAAATGAAGACTCTCACTCAGTGCTGAGGTGAGAGGGCCAGGGGCCACAGACGCTTACCTCTGAGCCTGTCTGCTTGGTGGGGGACACCTGGGAGCCGGAGACTGGGGAGAAGGGGCTGAGGGGGCTTGTGAGGCTAACGGAGCTCAGGGGACTGGCTGGACTATTTGTGCTGAACGAACCAGACGCCCCACTAGCCACTGTGGAAGTGCCAAAAGACAAGAGACCTCAGTTAAACCAAGAGAGCTGGGTTACTGTCACCTTACAAAAAAGATAAAATAACGGCTAGGAGTATTTCAAAAATATGCCCTTATACTGTATGTGTCATTTACAGCCGCTGTTTTTTTGTAAGGGTCACCATTCAGTTTTCAAAAGAGTAATAATACTCTGCCAGTCAGACCTACCTACTGTAAATGTAGGCTATATTGAATATTTGACAAGAGTAATCAGATTGTAAATATTCTCATCTCAGCTACCATCTGAGTAGAAGAGCTGACACAGGCTATAAATGCTTCTGGGTGGTAGGTGGGTGGTGGTTACCTCTGTGCTTAGCAGTGTCTGTCCCGCGAGAGAGGTTGTTCTTGTGCAGTCCCTCTAACACATCCTGGACTCTCCAGAATTCCTTCTGAATGTGCCTGTGCACTAGTTCACTCTGAGAAAAAGAGCATTGAGGTCAAGGTGAAGAGATGGGGTGAGAATATTTCTAATGAGAGAAAAACAAAACAATGTGGGGATAAAACAACTATCAAGAAAATACTGTTAGCTGTACAGATAATTAGACCATTTGGACCTAAAAGACTCTCTAAGACTTTCAGAAAATGCAAAAGAATTGTCAATGCCTTATTTCTCAGGCTCTGTTGCAGATAGAAGCATGGATTCAAAACATTTGAGAGGACAGTGTACTTTCTGCTAGCTGGGCGCATAAAAGTCTGGGCGCAGTATCAGATTTAATCAAAAAGTAGTCCCTGTTATGAGATGTGAGCCATGCCAGAGAGGCTACTGTGGAGGTAAAGAAATTTATTTTGGACACAGCTTTGTGACACGAATGTTGCATGAGGTGTAATACTTTTTTATTAAATCTGATTCTGATATTTCTCGACTTCGTCTCGGGCGGTACACCGTCCGCTATCCGGGCGATAAAAGTCTATAGTGCCCGGCCTTTCAGTGAATATCCCTTACATACTATGTGACTTACTGTGCTCCAGGTCATAATGGGTAAAACACACAGATTCTGCTCCAGGTTTTAATGGGTTAAAAGAATCAACTACTTGCAGACAAATAGTTAGCATACTGTACAAGTCACCAAAAATGTAGTAATTCAGTTAACTAGTTATGATGCTTTCCTTCCCTTTTATCATTCTGTCACATGTGGCAATTTCATGTGTTCCATGTTGGTACTTTATGTTCAGGGCATCCAAAAACAGCTCAGAACTACTGGGGTCTTATGTGCCTCTTACTCGATAATTTATGAATACTGTTGGGGAATCTAATATTTTAATCATGAGCCATCATTCAGAGCTGATTAATTATTGATAGCACTGCCACTGGGGTTGTGCCCGGTTGCAGAAAAACTCTTGAATTGACTCTCAGACAGTCTACTTGATTCTCTTTATAAATAAGTTAGCTGTATAAAACGACTCCGAGTCCATTCAAAATTGTGCCTATGAATCATTCTGCTTCTACTCACCTGGCCTCCAGCGTTCAGCTGTTCCCAGAGATCTCCATGGATGGCGTTCACCTCATCCTCCAAAGCCTCAAACTCTACTCTGGTGGACGTCAGCGCCTGAGGGGAGACAGTTTGCAAATGAGTTTTCAAACCAGGTCATCGAATTTTAAACTCTTCAGCATTATTCCCTCTAAGCTAGGGACTGAAGAACGTGGGCTGGCATATATAATGTTTCCGTAACATTCTAGAAGATGCTGGCTTTGCAGCCTAGTGTTATCATTCACCGGATGCAGAATGTGGGGAAGCACAGGCACAAACGAATAGAGAAAATACGTTTTTTTTTTAATTTACTAAATTTTTAATCTATGATGATTTTATAAATCTAAATCAATACTCCTGATAAGAAGTAATCGCTTCATAAATTGTTATGCCCATATACACTGTATAGGCGAGAACAAACTCCTATTGTCCTACAAAGCATAGCTAACAACAACAATGAAAAGGGATTGTCTTGTGTTTTGCATTTTACAGCTATTGAATGACACTAAGACCTCATCTGCCTATTCTGGTGATATAAGCATGCCAAGGCATTACTAGAGGCAATTATATTTGCATCTCTTTTTTCCTTACACATTATTTATTAATATTGTTTATAATTAACATACACACAATATGTTTACATCTTTGAGTTCACCTCCTCTCAGCCTTTCACCAATTCACCAATCCTCCAATCTGTAAAGCATTAAACCCCCCCCCCCCCCCCCACACGCCCGTAGTTGGGGACCAAGAGAGAATGTTCAAGCATTGTTTTGTCCAGCTATGGAATTAGAACCTGAAATGGTCTATTTAATCCTCTCCCTTGCTCACATTCTACCCCCCCATTTCTCTGGTCCAGAACCCCATGCTCCTATTGTCAGTCGCCCTAAGCTAGTGCTTACACTGGAGGCTTGGGAGAGCTCTCCGCGAATGTTGATCAGCTGGCTTTGCAGAGTCTCCTTCTTCATCTGTAACTTGTCGGAGCCGAGCCCCTGACTCCGGTACATCTCCATCTCCTGGTGCGTGGCCACCAACGCCTCCTCCAGGTTATCCTGGGAATTGCAAGCAATAAACAAAACACAGGATTGCTCAGACATCTACTTATCTCGTTCCATGTCCACATCACTGGTGTTGGACAGCCCATGAAACAGTCCCGTCCTACCTTATCCATCCGCAACCGGTGGACCACTGCCTCGTGCTCTTTCATCAGCCGGTGCTGTTCACACAAGCGACCCAAGAGTTTCTGCAGCGAAAGAGAGAACCCAGCATTTATCCAATAAAAGTTAGAACAAACTGTACATATTTCGCCCAACAAAGTACATTAGTACTTTGCAGCATTTAGATTTACTCTGTAATAACAGTGCTTTCTTTGTGTTTTGCATTTTATATTCCTACAGTGTAAAGTGCCAAGGGGAATAAAATAGGCAGGGGAAACATAATAAAGGCATAGCTATGCTTGTCTGAACAGAAATGTCTTACACTTGTCTCCAACTCATTGAGTTTCAGGGTTGGATGAAGGTCTCTGTAGACATCGTGGAATGGAGGCACCTGCGTGCATACACACACGCACACACGCAGAGACATACATTCACACATACACACACACACCCACACACACACACACACACACACAAAGAAAAAAAAAAGAAAATAAATGGTTGTTCGCTCAAATACGGATAGGCTATTTGAGATTTTTTTTGCAGATGAATTGTTGAATGCATAGTATGCATCCTGTCTTGTGTCTGAACAGTGAATACCACCACCACCACCACCACCACCACAACAACAACAACAACAATATCAATAAAATCAATCAACAAAATCTAATTTGCAAAATCAAAAAGCACTTTTTTTTCTTCACACACGCACTCCCCTTCTCCATCAATGTTATGACATGGACACTCACTGTTGCACAGAAAACAGCACAAACACGATGGAACAAGTCACTTGACAGAACAAAACAACAAGAAGATGGAGAATCAGGAACCGCACAATGGAATGAAACCGTACACAAACAAAGAACGAACTGACCTCAAATGAAAACACATTGCACAACAAGGGAAACATAATGGTAATTGGAAGAAAAAAAAAATCCTACAGCCACATTTACTCAAGCATGCCACATCACTAGAGAACATTCCGCGAGAGAGTCAGGCCTTTTCTAGGGGCTGCTAAGGCTGCTATTGCCAAAACACAAATACACAGTCCAGTTCAGAGTCATCCTGCCTGAATGATTCTGGACAAAGACAGTGTAGAGTAGGTCATGCTCCTCCGAACAGCGTAGTGGATGAAGCCTGACTCTCTGCTTGACTTTTCGCAGTCTTACTTGTGAGTATAGCTTTGGTCGAGAGGAAGACCGCTCAACCATTCTGGTTACCATGCTGATTAGGTGATCTCCGTCTGTCACCTGGGGTGAAACATACTGTCACTCAACAACTCGACGCTTAAGCGTTTAGAAAACCCAAACACAAGTCCGTTTGTCATATTATGGGAATCAAAATTTAAGGTTTACGACAAGTGATTGTAGTCTGACAAGCCAGACTCTAATACTGTATACAGAAGAAATGCATAGTCTGGCTATGACCGATGACCGAGTTTAATCCAAGGAACAAAATGAGCACTTGTTCTTCAAACTTCCTCTGCAAGCTGTAAGTAGCATCGATACTCGACTGCCAGGTATGTCTTTGCTACCATGATTGATGATTCAAGTCATGAATCATTGTGGTGCCAAATAAGAGATTTTGATCTCATTTTATCTATGAGATGGTAACAAGTTGTACACAGAATAATATCTCAATGCTCATTTGTAACACTAATTGGTCTGACTCTTAAAAGTGTGTACCTTATGACAAGACTATGTACTGTACATTACAGTTTCCTGTGTTTTCTGAGTAAACAAATTCCACACCCTTGGTGTCTCTAGCACCATGTTCAGTAAGCCAAAGGGCAACTATAAAAAGATAATTGTTCTGTTCTGTCATACATTCCAGAGCACACACACATTTGTCATTCTTTTAATGCACTGCTGCCACTCTGAAAAGAGTTTAGCACTCATGAGAGCATTTAATCCGGTTTCATCTCATGTGGTGTGGCTCTCTCATTGGCCAGGGTTTTTTTTGAAGGAGCTAGAGGTGGGCAGTATTTGGACAAAGACAACTGTGACGACACAGGGGACATAAGGGGAGGACAACGGTACAGTAGACATGGAAGACGTGTTTAGTGACATGGTGGGGTGGAGATCTCACAACAACACTGACAAAAAACCTTGAGGCATTCAGAGTATTCAGCAACGTTCCTTTGGAGAGGGCTCAGAATATGTCAGAATTGTGTCATTTGGACATATTTCAGACTGTTAAGAGTTTTGTTGTGTTATGTTTCATTAATCATCCTACCAATATTGTTAAAAAAAAATAAGTCAGAAATTACAGTGTGTAATGGAATGTAGCTGGTGATGTATGTGTACTATTTCAATATATGGTTATACTGTAGGCCTACTTCCTCCCCGTGTCTGCCAATGGCCTTCAGTAAGTGGTTTAGTATGATTGACTCAGAATAGGCCACTTACTGTACGTAAGTGAACCCATTATGGACATAGATAAAAATAGATACATCATATTTTATTGCTCCAAACCTTGCCTTAAAAAACACAAAACACTTCTATTATCTACAGTAGCATCCAATGATCACATCATAACTCATCATAAAGTTTTCATTTCTCTTAGAGAAGATAGCCAAGCGGTTAGCATTAGCGTTAACTGCTATGGGCTCATTGTCCTACCTGTTGATCAAGGTATTCCAAATTGCGCTGAAGCTGCAG
>JASCQY010000232.1:16412431-16425404 GCA_030264315.1 Sardinella tawilis
ACGGTATAAGCAAAATCTCTATTGTTGGCCAAATTTATATTGCATATTGCTTATACCTTTTATATCGCCCACCCCTATGTACTGTACAATTTAATACAGCAGGTAGGTGAAACAACCCAAAGGCATTGCTTCTTCAATATTCACTTCAACCTACAGAAACATTTGAAACGGATAGCTGACCATTGGTTTGTCTATAATGTTTAAAACAGGTTTTACTGCATTATTAGGTGGTGAATCCATGGGAAGAAAACCACACAAAGGCCAATGATATGACTCATCCTCCATTACTGGCCTGCAGTACAGCTCAGGGCTGAACTATGCCTATATCTGACCATGGCCAGTGCAATAAGCCACTCTTGCACTGGTTTACATCATACACACAGTGAGGGGGCACACCCGAGTAAAGGACCAGGGCTCTGTCTAGGTCATCCCTACACTCTTACATATTGCTTTGAAGCCCACGGCTATTACCTGCAGATCCTTTAAGGCAAAAATAACCTTTGAGTCTTTAAAAACAAGCTTGACTGGGACTCCTGCACAATTATGTTAAAAGCAATTAGTGTCATAACACCCATAATCCAAGGATTGCAGTGTAACCTTTGTGGACATGCATGTCTGATTCTGCTAGGGCTATGTCACCACACTATGTTGACAGTTTGGGGGTTTGCAGCTCACCTTCCTAAGCTTACGGCAGGGCAGAGCGCTTGTGGGTGGTGCAGGCGTCTCATCTCCGAAACCGCTGTCCTGACGCTCCTCAGCCTGCTCCCTCTGGTAGCGTGGCACCGAGCAGGCCTTCCCTGAGCTCCCCGTGGGGGGCAATCGAGTCCTGAGGGGGGCCTGGAAGTTAAAGGGGTTGTAGGGGTCCAGGGAGCAGCTGAATGAGTCCCACAGCTTCAGGCTCTCGGCCTCGTCCGCTTCCTCGCCGCTCCCGGAGGATCCTTCCGGACCAGAGAGGGGAGATGTGGAGAGGGGGGAGGGGGAAAAGGGCGAGGTGGAGAGTGGGGATGCAGAGAGAGGAGAGGCCGACAGAGGGGAGGAGGACAGAAGTGAGGCGGAAGAGGACTCCGGAGCAGCCGCCTGGGAGATCTGCCGTGCCGTGCTGATGGAGGCGGTAAAGTTGCGTGGGTTGTAAGGGTCTCGGTTTTGGCACAGGGAATTCCACAGCCGTTCCGTCTCCGCGTCAAACTCCTCTCCGTCCGACTCCTCGTCATAGTCATCATCCTCCTCGCCGCTATCAGAGTCAGACAAGCAAGATGAGCCCTCACTATTAAACCCATCATCATCATCCTCCTCATCCTCATCACTGTCCTCATCTGAGTCTTCCCCTGACGAGCTGTCATCACTGCAAGGGCTGCCCATTATGTACGCAATAGCCTTGTTTCTACACGGGGACACCTGAGACACCTCTGCTACTTCTCTCTGCTCCTCTGGAGCGGCTGAAACCTCTGCCTGCTCAGCCCCAGTCTGGTCATCCTCCTGCTGCTGCTTGCTTTCTTCACACACCTCCTCTGCTTGCTGAACCTGAGTGTCGCTCTCCGGTTCTGGCTGTTGTTCTGTAGGGCTTTGCTGCTGTGCCTCCTTGCCTGACTCAGAGTCCCCTACCAGTGGCTGCTCCTCTCCAGCCCTTCTCATGCTGGGAGGCCTCGAATTCGAGAGCTCCTCTTCCAAACTCGAATAGCCATTATCCTGCTCGGGGGTCAGAAGAACCACCTCACTGCTTGCACAGCCTGCACTAATGTCCCCAAGAAGGCTAACGGCGTTGGCCTGGTCACATAGTTCCTGCTCCCTCTGTAATGACACTGGCCTGAGCATGTGAAGGCCGTCATTGTCTGAGGCTGCTTTGTGACAGCAGTGTCCAGCGCTTTCGCTGTGCTTTGAGCTCCCATCATCGCAATGTACAAATAGGCCAGTTGGCTTGGCAACAGAGGCCATTGTGGTTCGTTCAGCTAGATGACAAAGGCTACTGCTGTGAAGGTTAGAATCGCTGGTGCCCGCCACCACGGTTGTTTCTCGGGTCCAAGACAACACAGACGCACAGCTGCCGGCGCCATCAGAGGCAGTTCCGTGAGCCAACAGATTCTGCGACGAGCGTTTAACTTCCTGAGTTGAGACAACGTTCAGCATGAAAAACTGACTAAGAAAATTTCTTGCGACTGACAGGTATCCACTTGTGGATTGGGACGTCCCCCTATCAGCAATATTTTGAATACCTATCTCGGAGAGACTATCTGCTGTCAACCAAGTCATTGCTTCAACCTCGACTGATGGACGCAACTCACTGTCGACATGTTCGCAGTGGAGAAACTGAGGTTGCAGGTTTGATCTTGTGTCTTCCAGTCGTGTTAATTTATGTCCAAAACCTATTTTATGTTCGAGGCTTTCCGTGTCCCACAGCTGATTGTGTGGTTGGGCTGCAGACAACGAGTTTCCTGGTAAGTACCTCTGCAGAAGTGACCAGGCAGGCCGTGACACAAAAGACAGCACATCCATCCACGACCTCTCTGGACTCTCATGTCGGACTGACGTGACCCCGCCGCCCGTAAGGGAGGGAGTAGTTTTCCCCCTAGAGTAATGTCGCTCTGAATCCATATTCAACATACCAAAAAATAAAAGTGAATCAAAAATGAGTGGCTTCAATTAGTCAGACACTAAAACGTGCCATAAGGAGACTCATAAGCTAGCTGACGTTAGCCAAGATAGTTGGGTCGTGCAAACAAACTCTGTACGTTAGCAAACAAAATTGATGTAAGGCTTGAATTACTATGGATGGAAACTTTACGAACCATACTATCGCTGGTTGCGCAGAGTTCTTAGTAAGTTCAGATAACTAACCCCTGGTAATAAGTGAGCTAACTTATTCCTATAAGCTAATGCTAACTAGCTGATCTAAGTTCACAGAGACGGTAGCTAACGTTACTGGAATTCCAGATAGGCTAGTTGAGTTTGATGTAACTGAAAAATGTGCAATTACACTAAACACTGTCCATGCGTGATTTGTGATGCATCCCTTATTTTCTCCAAAATCTATGTCTTCTTGCTATCCATCTTCTTAATGTTCAACTCCACACCGGTGAACGATAGGTCTCCATGTAAAACCACAGTGCATATCGACGTCCATATTGTCCGCGACCGCGGGATTCACAGTGATGGCATTTTGCTGAAGATTTACAGAGTTCTTTCCAGCAGTAAACTTCCCAGGAACAGACGTTAACAGAAATGATGAACTGGACGTCGACTTGCAGCAAAAATCCAAACTAAACACTGAAAACATCGCCATTTTTTTCCAAAAATAAAACAGTATCCGCGGTAGGCTAAAAACCTCTCGACGGCGCTGACGTTGGATTAGCTAACGTTAGCTGCCTCTATGAAGAATAGCGTTAAATGTTTTACGAGCCCGTATGCCGACCAACTATGAGTTTAACTCCAATTCAGAAATTTCTATCATTCACCACAACGCGGTATGAAGTTTTGCGATTACTGAAATAGGCTTATCTACATTCACGACTTCCTTTCTTCTGGGTTCGTCCGTAGCTCTACAGTTCAGGCGCCGACCGGGGGAGAGATTTCATCAGAAATATTTAGGGACCGTCTCAAAACTACTAGCTTGAATACTTAGGGACCGTCGATATGAGCCAAGGCACGTGGCAAGTACGGCTTTGCAGTAGGCCTATGTTACATGTTATGTAATGGGCACAATGTAAGCATTTTAAAATATCTATAAACACTGCAAAATGTCTAGTGTTTTTCACTTTAAGCATAATATGACAAGACATGTTTTCAACAAGTCACTGAAGACGAAACCCTCTATTTGAAAACATACAAAACAATGTTCTAAATGAAGTTTTCCCAGAACCTGGCACTGAGCCTAGGCCTAGGGGTCATATTTCACCTGCCAAACGGCTTTCATACTGTACATGTGTACCCCTCCTGAAATTTCATCCTCAGTGTCAACAGTCTTCAATTTCTGTAAGCATTTCTGGCCTATAGCTTTGGCAATAGCCAGTCCATAGGCCTTCATACAGATAAACACAGTGTGCATAAAATATAGTTGGAACCAGAGCAGCACAGGTTGCATACATTAGCAAGTATGCTAGACAGATAGATTCTGCCTGAAAAAGTAAAATTCTTGAAAAAAAAAAAGTAAGCATAGCCAACTAGATTTTCAGTGATGTGTGTATGAATAAGAGTGTGCATGCTTGTGTGTGTGTGTGTGTGTGTGACAGAGAGATTGCTTGTTGGGGAAAAAACTGTTCTGGAGTCTAGGTCCAGACCTTGAGACTGCCAAAATAGCTTTCCAGATAGTAGCTGAAACAGTCAAGGACAGGGCTGGGTACTAGTACCGGAGTCCAGGAGTGGAGTAGTACAAGTACTACATCAAAAAACTGACTTGAAGTGTTCTTTAAGCACCATACTTAAGTGGAAGTAAGTAAAGTAGTAAAGCAAGTAAAAGTATTTAAAAATGTACTACTCAAGTACTTAAAGTATTGTGTATAAGCTTATTAATTGTTATTTTGTAAATTTAAAGCAAATATTCTTGTGAACCATTCATCACATTAGCCAGCGAGCAACACCGTTGGAAAGCTCAGATTGCAGCATTTCACGTGATATGCACAAGCTATCAGTGTGAGGCAAGAACTCCGCAGTCAGATCGAGAAGGGCTTAGCTATATGTGCTGGGTTAACCCTGTTTGGGTTTGGTTTTATAAAAGAATCGAGTAACTGTTTAGCACATGAAAAATGTATTGGAGTAAAAGTATTAAATTCATCAAAAATATGGAGTAAAGTAAAAGTGGAAGTAGGAGAAGAAGTATACTCCAATAAAGTACAGATACTGCATTTTAGTACTTAAGTACAGTACTTAAGTAGTTCTACTTTGTTACTACATCTCTGCTGGGGACTCTTGACCTTCCTGATGCATTACGCTACCTGTTGCAAGTCCTGCGGATGGAGGGCAGTTCACATCCAAAGATGTCTTGGGCTGCGTGCACAGTATGTCTCTTTCCAGATCTTTGTTTTTGATGGCAGTGCAGCTTCGGAAACCATCCAGTGATGCCTTGATATCTCTCTACCTCCCTGCCTCTATTACAGGAAAGCCAGGATCGTTGATTTCATACCAGACGTACTTAGCTGTCTGAGGTGAAAGACAGAATGGAATTTTATAACTACAGTATCTGGTCGGTGTGGTGTACAAGTATGAGTCTTTGATCTAAACACCAGACATTTTTAGTTTGTTGACTCCAAACTACAAATAAAAAACACATTGCATCATGTTTTCCATTCAAGTGTGTTTTTAATTATTTAGTGCAAATAATATTACAAAACATGGTGAAATTAAAAAAATGTAAAAGTCTTGTTTTAAAATCTAAAATTAGGGATTTACTACTGTAGGAAGAACTTTCGTTGATCACATTGAAATGGTTATTTGTCACTAATTTTAGCACTCTAAAAATCCATCCATATGTCTGAAGTACATTCTTGTGCCCTATATCTTCATATCTTGTGCCCTGCAGGCTTTTCAGCATGTTGGGACTGCAACCACCCTTCCCTTTTTAAACAGTTTAAAGAGTTTTCTTCATTCATCCACAACTCAGCTCAACACAACACAACACACATTCAGCCCTATGGAGAACTTGCTACAAGACACAGCAAGGGAAATGAAATTATTGTAACCACATACACAGGCTGCTTCATGAAGCAGACAAGCCATGAAACCTGCCACTTGGATCATGAAGTGACAATTGATGGTAAAAAGCTCACTGTATGCTGAAACATCATGGAAGCCATTATTAGGAAACAGTAGGCCACTTATGCAATAGCTTGATGTAACCGGTTGGTTTGGTTCTGTTGTAGGAAAATGAAGTAAGCAAATGGGTGCAACTATCTCAGGCTGAGGTAGGTGAAGGCATAGATGCTCACACCAACATGTTTATACTTTATATTGCTAAAAACTCTAGAGGAGGTGTTTCTAATATGATTTAAGCCAAATTATATTTGGATTCCCCGTGTCAGACTCTGAATGTTATGATAAAGCTAAACAAGAGGAATTACCTGTGAGTGAACTGAAAATGAAACTAACAAATGCAAATCATTTCTCTGTCATGATTAAATGCACAATAGAGATTTACTGGCACAGTGTGCGGTGACAATTTTAGAGTAGATGAAATTGAAAGCCAAAGAAACATTCACACAGCCGACTCACAGACACACAAACAAACAAACACACACAGCAAGATCATGTCAACAATCTCTGCTCTAAACCCCAATTATGTTGACTATGTTGACTGAAAGCAAGTTTAAAGGTGACATACGTAGGCATTACCAATCGAAATGCTGCCTTAAGTCATATTGTGGTATTTGTGGTAAATAAATAGATACATGTTTTGATGTCCAAATCAACACATGTAAGGACATAGTTTAAACTTTTTAACAGATAAGCCAGTGGCACAGAATCTATCTGAAAGCAGGTTTCACTGCATGCAATTGACTGACTTAGAACACAGCAAATCCACAGTTGTAATAGCAATTTCGAAGTTAAGCTTTAGGAACTAATTTCATAGGATGGTGGAAATGTTTCTGATGTTGACTTTCCTGTCACTCTTGTAATGAGGCCATTTGATAACAACCCTATATCAAAAAATATCAACTGTATGGTTTACTACTGTTATGTCTGTGCTGTTATGCTAATACCATGTAAATCTAATGTTCTACATGTAAGTCTTTTTTTTCCAGTGTAATTACAGATTGCTTTTAACATTGCAAAAGTAATTACAGTTGACAATTGGAAATCACCAGTCAGTCTAATGGCAATCAATGGTAAAAAAAAAAATAAAAAAATGAATGCCTACAGTTGTGCAGATTACAGACAGACAAGTTGACTAAAGCCACAAAATGTGTCCAATTTACAGTACAAAAGCAATCACTCCCTCTTCGAGATCTAGGTGATCTGCAGAAAAGAGAAATGATTATAATATTATTATAATATATACCATAGGCTACAACACAACCCAGCTCAACACAACTGAGCAAAAGAAAATCATAAACGATTTATTAAAAAATAGCATAACTTAAAACTTCCCTTTTAATTTCTCAACACAGTAGAGCAGGGCTGCACAAATTTATAAGCATTATTAAGCAATAAGCAGACTTTACAGCGGACTCATTTTCAGCCGGCTTTGAGCGTTGCAAACATACTGTTCCTCAAAGTTCTCAGGTGTCACCGCAGGTGCAAAGGCAGAATAAAAATCCCCCCTAAACCCCCCCAACCCCCCACCCCCGCCCAAACTCTGCCTTCAGTGGTCTGACCCCCGCCCCCCCCATGAGTCTCTTCGAGTCTTAAAATCATGACCCCATGTCTATCCTGTGGTCGGTCAAACCACTTACAGTATTGGGTGATGGCAGGCCATCAGAGCGTCCAGGGTCTCTCTCACGCACACACGTGTGTTAGGAGTCCAAAAACAACACAACACGATGCCCCCCCTAGGAGGGAAAATGATCCACCTCTGAGCCATGGGCTTCTTTTTCAGCTCACCAAAAACTCATGAGCAAATTTTATACACTTCAACACACAAGCACACACACACACACACACACATACACACAATGATCTCTCTTTTGGTCTCACTCCCCATGTTACCAGTCAGACCCACACACACACACTCGCGTGGATGCACGCACACATGCACGCACAAACACGAGTTCTGCTTCCCATGCCAGCCGGAGCCCCATTCTCGGAACTCAGCGGCTGGCGTCGGAGGCCCCGGAACCCAGCTGGTGCCAGTCCACCCAGTGCTGGCCGGGCTCCAGGCTCTTGAGCTGGATGAAGGCCTCCCCCAGGAGCGTGCTCTCCCAGAAGGCCCCCTCGCTCAGCACACGGAGGTGGATCACTCTCTGCTTCAGGTCTCCCCGAGGGATCCGGTCATACACCAGCTGTGGTGGAAGAAGGGGATTCAGAAACACTTAGCTTCATATTCAGTCAAGGTCAAGTACAAGCATACAGCTACTCAGGTATTATTAGATCACAGAACCGCTACAGTGTGATGATATATTACAGTGTTAGTAGATAGCAGAACCTGCTGGTAAACTATAAAGTAAGAATGTTGACAGACCATTACTGAATTGCAAAAGTATTATTGCAAAATAAAACACTATTATAGGTGACAAAAATACATTTTGGTTTCTAACAGAGCCTGAAAAGTCAAGAGAGAGTATTCCTCACCATTTCATTGTAAGTGGGGTTGCATGTGCGGCGAGCAACCTTGGTCTTCCTTTTGCTGGTTTTCTGGGGATCGGGGAGGAGGTAGAGTTTGACATACGGGTCAGGGTCCGTGCCATCCTGTAGTGGTTGCTATGGAGGAAAGGTAGAGGAACCAAGATGAGGCCTGCTTTGATCTCCATATTGTGTGAGAAATGATTACCATCCAGTTCATACCAATCAACCGCCACTGAAACATTCACAATCATCTTCTTAGCCCGCCTTAGAGACACTTACCAGGCCACGGATGTGCATCACCATTATGAAGAGTTTGTCACTCTTAAAAGAAATGGAGAGCTTCACTTCTCCTGCAACTTTCCCTGGGACAGGATTCCATGAGATGTCTGGAAATATAAGACAATGGGGTCTATAAACAATGTTTTTCTTTTATTTTTTCCCTGAAAGTAGAATGACCATATATATTCATATTAACAGTTGGGAGTTTTTTTTGTGTGTGTGTGTGTGTGTGTGTGTGTGTGTGTGTGTGTGTGTGTGTGTGTGTATAATTTCAGACCAAGAGCATAACTCAAGGGACTCTGAAAGTGCACTGATGGAACATGTATTCACAGTCCCACAGGACACAATTATCCGCATCAGCGGCTAAGCAGCCCCGCTAGGACATCAATCATTAACCAAAGCTGTCTTTAAATAGGACTAACATGGAACTATGATTAACTCCTTCGGTATATGACTGGAGCAGCATCTAAAAGGCCTAATCACAGACCACTCATGAGCATGTGACATTTCCAAAGGGAGGGGAACCCACAGATAAGAGCCATGGTGGCCATTGGTTGGAAGCCACAGTAAATGGACAAAGGCCAAGACGATGCAGATGGAGGTGAATAGCATCTCAGGGTGGACTCTGCTCTCCACCCCCCAGCTACTCTCACTGGCTGTGTTCCGACAGGAAACAAGCTGCCCTCTGAACTCAAAGCTCTATTACACCTTGTCATGAGGTACATGTGAGTAGCCTGGTACACATACTCACACCCACATGCACGTACACACACACACACGCACGCACGCACGCACGCACGCACGCACGCACGCACGCACGCACGCACGCACGCACAGTCTTCGTACCTCCTGGTTTAGTGGTGAGTGTGTTCACCACTGTTCCTGGCCGCTCATCTCTGGGGAGTGGATGAAAGAAGGTGTAGACCAGGTCACACTGTTGAGACAAGAACAGATGAAATCCATGAAATCCATGAAATCGTGCAGAAGACAAGGAAACACAAGCAACAGTGTGCCTATTATGTGTCGCCCTGAGGAAGCATTTCCCCATGCCACATCCTTCATAAGAGCTAATGTTGCATAGGAATTAAAGTCTGCAAATTGACTGTAAACAGATTCATTATGTGATAAAAAAACATGTATTTGAATTCCCATGATGCAGTTCTTATCTCTAACACTAGGGGATGACAAAGGATGCTAGAAGCAATGACTTTTTTTTACCCGGTTTGCAACCAAGAAGCAAGAAGCTTGTAAAACTTGGCAGTAAAAGTTTTGACAACTGCTGCACTAATTTGAGATGACATTCCTCCTGCTCACAAATGCAATAAACCTCTGGAAAGCTAAAAAAACCCAACAACATATTTTCAGAAAATAAAAGAAAAAGGGAAAAAAAACAACAAACAAATGCATGATGAACATGAAGCTGCGATAGCAGCAGCACAGCGCCGGCTCTGGTG
Source organism: Sardinella tawilis (assembly GCA_030264315.1). NCBI lineage: Eukaryota > Metazoa > Chordata > Actinopteri > Clupeiformes > Clupeidae > Sardinella > Sardinella tawilis. The sequence goes on from JASCQY010000232.1 coordinate 16,422,373, forward strand.
TTGTTCCATCGTTAACCTGTGCTGGATAATGATTATTACTGGCTCAGTGTGTGCTTGGGAGTGAGTGTTTACACAGTCTGGCCATATTTCCACCCAGAAGTACAGCTCGAGCCCAAGCTCTCCGATCTGCCCCGAACGCTGCAGTGGATCAACACATGTCCTCTTCCCAGAAACGTTGGCCCCCTTCCAACGGCCGACTCAAACTGAAACTGGTAGCGGATAGCAGCGGTCCACCCACACGGACCCCTCCCTATGCTATCAGTTATAGGCTGTGTAAAACAGCCAGCGTGCCAAGCACAACCATTACACATGCCAGATCACGTTTAGACGTTTACTGCAGTCACAACGAAAAAGTCATAAATGTGGTCTTTGGTTGTGAACTTGCCGGTGCCGTTTACAGTGCAGTGCTGTAAAACACCTACAAGACATTGATATGTTCTGTCAGTAATGTAGCCTTGCTGTATGAATGAGCTTAAGCACAAGCATCCATATAAGGAAGTGAATTGCAGTGTGTTGCAGTTTACAATAATGACCATCTGCATTCACACCACAGCTAGTTTCTCTTCCGGCTTGAATTCGAGTTTTGAACACTGGACTGCAGAGCTGCAAACTCAACTAAATGATCAAAACACAAACCACTAAATAGATTCTCCTTCTTCTTTGCACTTCCTTTGTCAGAGCTGAGGCTGCAGTCTCTGCACAACTCACGCACACACCCCAAAAGCACAGAAATATCTGCAGAAATAAATGTCTGCTTTGCAGCAGGACACCCAATCTGGCACACTTTGTGGCCCATTTTTAGCCCCATGCCTCAGATGATTTGGGACAGTAGGTGTCGAGAGGCCTACCTGTGCGACCTCAGGTGCAGCGTGAATCAGGTGCCACACGTAGCCGTTCAGCTCGTCTTTCCTCCGGTCGGCCATGGCCTCACCACGAGATCGACCAATCACAAAGCGGCTGGGGAAACTAGGATTGGAATCATAGAAAAGGAGCACTGTTAGAAATAATTACAAGCGGTGAACAAAAAAAAAAAATGCTGCAAGTGAATTCTTGAATAATTCAATGTAGATTGTCTGGATAAAACAAAATGGAGGCGACATGGATGTACAGTACATTACCTGGGCAGCTTGGAGGAGGGGAAGATGAGGCGAAGTTTGGTGTGAAGCTCATGGAACTCCTCAAAGCTTCTCTGTACCAGTGTCGCCCCCTGTTGGCCTTCCCGCTCCACCTTCACAACATACGTCTGTGGGACAGACACCAACACCACACCACGGTCACACACACACACACACACACGAAAGCCAAAACTGCATTGTGTGCTTGAGTAGCCGACATATCTGTGCCTGCTCGAGTGCAGCCCAGTGCTGCTACACACATAGAGCAGGAGTCTCCAACCTTTTTTCTTCTGGAAGCTACTTCCACAAAATCAACGTGGCCAAGAGCTACTTTACTGCTATTTTCAGTACATGTATTCTATCAGTATTGATAGTCCTGGGGATGCATGCAAATGCTTCATCCTTTAGTACCTTGCACACTTAGGGTGGAATTCTCCGGTGCGCGTAAGTTCAAAAATCACTTAGGTACGCACTTCTCCACCATTGCCGCGAATGGCGGAAAAGCGCGCAGCCAAGTGATTTCTGAACTTGCGCACACCGGAGAATTCCACCCTTACAGCACAGTGCAAACACTAATTAAGCATCGCCTAAACTTGTGGGGAGAAAAAATATTGTCGGACCTTGTCTATTGTCGCCTTTATTTTCCATAGTTGTGGCAACATCTGGAGTGGAGGATTTTAACAGGTTTCATATCTTTTGTGACTGTTATGAGATTCATTTAAATTTGCCTTGCGTTACAATTTATTTACATTTCACCTTTGACACTTTGGAGAGCTGCTTAATCTATGGCGAGCTAATGCTAGCTCCCGAGCTACCTGTCGGAGACCCCTGCGCTAGAGCAAGCTCCTCTCTCTGAGGAGACACTGGAACACGTACATAGCCTTTGTTGGGGCTGTAGGTTTTCATGTGCTGGCAGACAAACAGGCTCCTGATGGTGCCGTCGGCCTTCATGGTGTAGACCCGCGGGGCGAAGGACAGGACGGGCCGCTCCTCTGAGGAGGCAAACTTCATCTGGGCCAGGTTGTGGATGAAGAAGTTCAACTTGGTGGCAACGCTGCCCAGACTTGACTCAATCAACCTTGGTTTAAGAAAGATAGGTAATTGCTGTAAAATGTCTTCAAAATAATTTTCGTGATATAATGAATAGAAACTTTTTTAAAAACACCTCAATAAGTATTTCTAAATACTGATGATTAAACTTGTGTGTACATAAATGTGTAGGACTTCTTTTTCAAGTTTTGAGGAAGTTTTGAATTTATTTGAATAAAATGAATCCTTTAAAAGTAAATTCATCTTTGTCTACCTTTACACCTGAACATACCACATGCTTGTGCAACCTGAATGAATGAGTCACCGGTAGTTTGCCTTTACAAAGTGATCTCACACTGCAGTGGGAATCCCATATGACTGAGGAAGCCAGAGCCGTACCTGGTGAAGTACATGGTGGCGTCGGCCTCCGACTCGTGAGGCCGGAGGGCATCCGAGACGTACTTCAGGTCCTCCAGATCAGACAGCTCCGGGATCCCACAGGACAGCATCTAAAGGGGTGAGGAGATCGCCTCCAGGAAGTTAGCTTTACCAGGGCTCTACTAAGTTCATGCTTCCATATAGAAAACAGTGTGTGTGTGTGTGTGTGTGTGTGTATGTGTATGTGTGTGTGAGTGTGACTGACTCACCAGACCCAGCAGATTAAGGAACAAGTGTGAGTGTTTCCTGATGAGGTTGTAAGCCTCACAGCACAGGTCCACAAAGTCGTGGAATCTTCTGGAAGGCTTGTCTCCACCGTTGATAACGTAGGCCATGTCTGAGGTGAAAACGAATGGCACACGGTCTCTGTGGTAACACACACACACGCACGCACACACACACACACACACACACACACACACACACACACACACACACACACACACACAC
>JASCQY010000232.1:16444890-16456797 GCA_030264315.1 Sardinella tawilis
TCATTTCTATAAGTCTTTGTGTAAGTCTTTGAGAAGATTTTGTTGCTCATGCTGTTTGTTTAAGTATATGATAAACAAAAATCCAACTGTGGTTGGAATGCGCAGCATGAAGGCTAGGTTGGGTATGGAATGGAATGGAAGCCATGTTGGCATGTCCACTCCAGGAATAGATTACCATCGCCATACTGGATCAACAAGCTACAGTACAGGAAGCACTGAGCTAACTGAGAACTTTGAGTTCAGTCTAGGTCTTACCCAGCATATTAGCATATTATAGAATATAGGGCTGCTCGATCATGGAAAAAAATCATAATCACGATTATTTTGGTCAATATCAAAATCACGATTATTCAAACAATTCTTGAAAACATGATGCATTCAGTATTTCTCTACAAAAAACACAGAACTGAGAAAAATACTCAAAGGTTTTAAAATAATGAAAAATTATGTATCCAGCTGTGCTTGTAAGGTGCATATCACTGAATGCTTTCAGGGATGGATTAGATTGCGAATGCATCTCTCAGCCAACTGTGTGCCAAATAAATCGTTTCAACTCGATTATTGCAGTTTGGAGATTGTTTCAACCAAAAATCATGATCGCGATCAAAATTCGATGAATTGCACAGCCCTACATCAATGTGTGTTGCATTCCTACGGTCAGGGTCCATACAGTGATAGTGAACATAAACTTATCCTAGTTGGGAGCTTAACCATAAACTTCTCAACTGAAGACTTACTGTAAAGTCATAAATGCACTTACTGTACATAGAGATAGCCAAGTACAGCATGAGGAAACACGTGAGACTATTTAGCAAGCTAGCGCAAGCCACCACAGGGCTGTGGCTTACCGTCACAGGTGAAGGTGAGAGGCTCTCGGAAGAGCTCGCTGTACACGGTGACTTTGATGCTGACGCCCAAGCCCTGCTCGAGCTCGTCCTGAGCCACGCAGGGGCTCCACACGAACCCCGCGTTCTTGGAGAAATCGTTGCAGGGGTACGCTGAACGCAAACTGCAGAAACGGTGAAAGAATGCAAAATTAATCAAGACATCTGTCACACTATGGAGCAACCATTACACTTGAATATTACATGCATTCATGAATATTAGAGCATTACTGAATTCAGATCATGTATGAATATTAGATGTGTACAATGGTACAGCATTGACCACCATGACAGGACAGTCACAAACAATGAGAACTTACATGTCCAGCATGTGACAGAAGGCAGCCACCTCCTCGTCTCGCTCCTCAGACACTTGGAAGAGCTCATAGCCCACGCCATTGAGCCGCGCGCCCAGAGACACCTGCATGTCAGAAAGAGGAAGTGAAGCTCCTTGATGGAAAGTTTATGAAGGACTGCAAACAGCACTTCAATCTCTGCAGCCCTCTTAAATCAAAGCAATAACAACTCCTGAACGCAGCTGTGGGACTACTGTAGGTCAAGACATGAGAAGACATCAACACCTGGTTGAAAAGCATTTTAAGCGGAAATAACGTGTTTCTGTTTAAAATCTAAATAAAATTTGTATACTGTACTTCACTGATTAGACCCAATTACCTAGATTCCTTTGCAGTTTGTAGGCCTACATCATACAAATACGTCCACAGACATCAACTTGATAGCATACACGGCATTTACCCACCTTGACAGGGGAGTTCATTCTGTGCGAATGCTGTTTGTAGGTTTTTAGATCAGCATTAAACACAGTCAACTTTGATACACTGTTATCACTAAATTCAACCTTTGACTGCATAGCTCTCTGGGTAATTGGATCATTTTCAACTTCCTGGCTGGTTGTTGCCCGTTGGTGCATGTGGGCAAACACACCTCAACGTCCCTTAAAATCAACAGCAAAGCACCACAGGGCTGTCATCTGAGTCTTCTGTTGTAAAGGTAGGCCTATATCCTTACACTCATATGACTATAGGACTCCATTATCATTGGCAAGTTGTTGACACAGCAGCGGATAGACTCATTTCTGACAACAATGAACAGACATACCTGAATGAGATAAACAGACTAGGCAGGTACACAACTTCCTCCTCAAGTCTTATTAAAACAATGATGTTCACAGATTTTAAACGTAATTAGCAGGTTTACCATCACCTTCAACTAAACAGCCCTCAGGTGGTTAGGCTACAGACGGAGTTGTAAATATTTTGATGAGGGACCAAACACAGTGACTTGTGTCTTGTCACAGTGACTAACTACCTCACTAAAGAACCTCTGTAGATCCCAGTAGTGTCCTTGCACAGCACAACATCTGAGGCAAAGCCCAGCAGAAATACTTCAGTCTATCCAACCTTTGGGACATTTACTGTAAACCTGAACAGGTCAGTCCACATCCAAGCAAGTAATCAGACACTCCAGGAAACTTTACAGTCTCTTCTAAAGTGCTATTCTGGGAAACACTGTAGCCGTTGCCGTAGGAATGAGACATGGAAGAAAAAGTTCCTATCTGTAATCTATCTGAATCCTGAATTAAGATTCTGGTTCTATTTTGGCTCACATAACATGGTAATAATACAACAGGCTTACAATACACTGTCTACTAACTTTAAATCCTCTAGTTACTTACATATTTACTGATGCATTATTCCACAATCACTGAAGACAAAAGACTAACCAAAGTACTGTACACTGTACATCCTATAACTGTACATGACGAACAGAATTGACGGAATTAGCATTAGAAGTTATCTATTCAACAGCGTACCACAATGTAAGAGCTATTTACCGGGTCTGCTGATGCCCTGCGATTGGTCCGGCTGCTCTTGGGCGTGGGCATGTAGGTGCGTGGGGGCACCTGTGGAGGCAGGGTTTTGCTCCGGGCCACAGGCTTCCCTCCCTGTTCCTCCAGCCCTCTCCTCCCCCTGGGGCTGGGGCTGGGGCTGGGGCTAGACCTGGACCAGTCCCCGTTGAGCTTGGAGAGCGAGTCATTGAGGTGGTCATAATTGACCGTGTCGACAGGCAGCAGCTTAGGCTGGTCCACCTCTGGGCTAAACAGGTTGATGTCTCTGGGGGTTGGCGGAGGGCGTCGCGGGGGGTCCGGCAGGGGTGGCAGAGGGTTGCGGGGGGGTAGGGCTGGCGGGGGCTCGTCCGGGGGAGGAAGTCCCTCATAGTGTCCCTTGTTCCTTGGCCCTGAGTCCAAGATATAGAGCGGCTCCTTGCTGGATGTTGGCGGCTGTGCATAGCTACTGCCAGGCTGTCCATTACCATTAGGCTGGTGCGCAAGTCCTGATCCCCAATCTACCGTCTGAAAGCAGCTCCCTGGGGGGCTCGGGACAGATCTGGGAGGGGGGATTGGCAGCTCCCTCTGTGGTGGCGGCGGCGGCTTGCTCCCTTCCTCGTCCGCGTCGGACAGGCTCTTGCTGCCGGCCGGGCTCTTGTCCTGCCGGAGGCGCGACAGGGCGTCGTACTCCATCTGCAGGGCCTCGGCCAGCACCAGCTCGCGTGGGCTCAGGCCCAGCGACTCCAGGCAGCCCCAGCGCTGCTCCCCGTCACTCTGCATTTGTGCAGCCGACATGCCCTCTCCTCCTCGCTCCCGTACGGGCCACCAGGAAAGAGCAGTGGTGGCGGCAGCGGCAGCGGCAGCGGCAGCAGTCCCTGGAACACCAGAGAGGAAGTCACGGCCTCCACAGCAGACTCATCTGGCGACAGCTGTGGAAACAGTCACGGGGATTAAACTCTGCAGGCTGGCAAGCAGAGCGCAGCACAGCACAGCACAGCGCAAAAACCTCCTCTTTCATGCCGACAGCAGCGCACATTCATCTAAGTTAACCAGGCCGAATGTTTGATTCATCACCGACGTTCTCATATATATACTTCAGCTCGGCTTCAACTTCAAAGCTAAAAAGAAATGAACTGGATGTTGCTGTAAGCGACCTCCTATTTTGAAACGTGATAGATAACACAGCGATAAATGAGCAGGCCCACCATCTTCAAACAGACTCGGCATCTGGCAGTGGTTAATAGTTGCTTAGCTCAGCGCAACACTAACGCTAACGCAGAGACGGCTGATGAGCAAACTCAGCTCTGTCCACGCGACCAACCACATGTGCGGCCTCCTCTTTTTTCACAAAGGAAGTGTCACATGAGGGGAGGGGGGTGGGGTGGGGGGTTGGAGGGTTGGCACATCTGGTTCAGCTCCCCCTCCACTTCACGCAGACGGTCTTTTGCCGAGCTGGTGCTGTATGGAACTCAGACTAAACTCTGAACTCTGCCGTGACCCAGAGACTAAACACTCTGACACTGAACTGGCATCCCCCCTTAAGACGAGGGTATCTGCGAAACGAGCGCTTTTGTGCCGCCAGCGTCATCTGCACGTCAACACTTTCACCTATTGCAGGTTCAACAGTTCACCTCACTGCAAGGCTGGTCATTTGACACTCTCGCCATGACTGCTCAGGTTACTGTGCCTCTTTCTCAGCCGTCAATCACTCAAAGCTTTCACTTCACAAGCACCTCTTCACCCCTTCAGGTCACCCCAGGGGCTGACTTTAGTCTTTCTCTCTCTCTCTCTCTCTGTCTCAGGGGTTCAATGTCAAACCTCATCACTTGTGTTGACAGCCCAGTTGTTCCTCCGTGCTTTGAACGCAAAAAAAAAAAACAAAAAACAAACGTCACACCTCACCTGTCAGAGGCCAAGTGCTTTACAGTGTTCTCCTGTCAGCGGTCAAATCTAACACGAGTGGGCAGCTGCCAGACCCTGCCACCGTCATGGCCGACTGTAGCCTATTGGAGGACCCCACCATCCCCTTACCCAAACACACACGCACACACACACACACACACACACACACACATGGTTGCTGCACTGCCACTAGCTCACAGCAGGTGTCCCTGTGACCTCGTCTCAGAGTCCCACAGCAGGGAGGGACTAGACCCCCAGGCCCTGGGCAACATCATCTCTCTCTCTTTGGCCTTTTTGCTTGGGCGTGCTCCTCTTTTGCAGTCGACATTTTTTACACCCCGTTCACACGTGGTTTAGATGCTACAACACGATGGTTTACCGTCGTTACACTTACTGAGTGGAGGATGATATTTTGCGATGATGAGGTTGACAATGTAACATTCATATTTGTACTATGTAATAATTGGAAGATAATATTTTAAGATGATGACATTGAAAATATAACATGCACATTTGTAATATATAACTAAAATATTTTATGATGGTGATGTTGACAGTGATTTATGGTATCATTTATGATAGTAACAGTGATGTAGTGAATGAGATATTTGTTGCTATTTGTTGATTTGCAAAATTGAGAATTTGGAGTTAAAAAGGCATATTTAAGTGCTAATGTCAACGAGAGTTGTGCCTTGCTTTCCCTATGCTGTGCCATAGTGAGTTAGCAGATTATGGAAAAGCAGGTGGGAATGAAGGGTGGAGATCCAGAAGGGCACACAATGAGAGGGAGAAAAAAGAGAGAGGAGGAAAGAGAGAGAGAGAGAGAGAGAGAGAGAGAGAGAGAGAGAGAGAAAAAAAAATGTGAAAGAGAGAGCGAGAGAATGAAAGAGGGGAAAAGTCAGATGGAGTCCCCCACCCATCTTTTCTCCATCACCAAATTTACGACCGCAAGTGTGTCTGTGGCAAACGGCCGCCTCTCATCCCTGTGACATTAGGGGGGGGAGGACGAGTGTGGCATGGGGGATGGGGTTCGGTAGGCTCGTTTCCCACAGAGAAGACAGAAAAGAGGAGGATGTGCTGACTCAAGTCAAACCAGCCCGGTCCTTTCTTGCCATTTGTCTGCCATGACACACATTACAAAGCAGCGGGAGCACATGTGGCTAAGGCATCATAGCCTGCAGTATTCTATTGATCCTGAACAATGGCAATAAATGCTGTTTGGCCCAACATACAGTGCAGTACAGTGCCAGCATCGCCAAGCCCTACGCAGTAAATCAAGCCCTTCTCTCTCCCATGGCGGTGATGAGAGTGAAAGCCAGACATGTTGGTAAACAGACCAAAGCCAGACGTCAACAGATGGACTGCAAACGATATGAGGGTGTCGATTTCTAGACATACTCTCCCTCTCTCTGGCTCTTTTTTTTTTTTTTTGATGGAGCCCTCTGAGGTTCCCAGGGGCCTAGCCTGGGTCCCTCCCCTCCTTGGCCTAGTCTGGGACCCAGGCCTGGGGACAGACCCTGAGAGAGGGGGAGAGAAAAAGAGAGAGAGAGAGAGAGAGAGAGAGAGAGATGGGATGATGTCAGTCAGTCAGGGGTGGGGTGGAAAGGGAGGAAGGGATGGGGTGACAACGTGAGGTGGTGGTTGGGAAAGATTTGGAAAGGGAGCGGTTCGGCAAAAAGATCCTGTTCCTACAGCTAGCCTGAGGCCAGATAGCGGGGGAGATTGCATCCTCCAGAATCAATCTAAGATTCTTGGATCTAATCCCATCCCATTAGGAGAGGGCTCCAAAATGACGGGGTGGTGGGTGGGGGTTGAACAAAGGGAGGTTGGGGGAGGGCGGGGGACCATAGCGTCACACGAGGCCCGGGCAACACAGACATGTTCACACGGCTCTGCCACCAAGAGACAAAAGGGCCGCTGTCATACACACACACACACACACACACACACACACACACACACACACACACTCTTGCCCCTCCCCCAGTACTACCCACCCACTGACACTGACACACACACACACACACACACACACACACAGCCTTGACTACACTCTGAGTGTAACAGACGCATGCTCCAGCTGATTCCCCAGGGGGGCTCGAGGGGGGGCTGGTGCTTTTAGTCACATGGTCCCACAGAAATCCCCCCCCCCACCCCCACATCATGCTGCTCCTGCCGTCTGGAAAGGGTTCCCTCCAGTCCCCAAAACCCCAAATCTGCATGGGCTCTCAACCAAACATGGAGCCCAGATGCCAACACTCACTGCCTGTTTCCTAAACTCCATACTCCATAGGCAAGTGTTTATACACTGTGTACACTGATCGTAACTAAAATGAAGTACTTTTCAGTGAGGATCAGTAGCCTACATGAGTAGCATAGCATGCTTATAGGATAGCACTGTAGGATATTTCAGAAATATCCACCAACCTCCAGTGAGTTCTCCTCCCTGCATGAAACCAAGAGGAAGGTAAACATAGGTCACTTGACTACGCACTCCCTCGCTTCCCCCAAGTTTCCTCCTGGAGTCACATTACTCTGTGATAAGTGCTAGTTTCTTTCAGTGGGAATGACAACAGCAGCAGGAATAGCAAGAAACAGTCTCTTCAGTGAGGAAAAGACGCTGTGATGTTTCACAAGGTGTTTCACAATATATAAACACAAAATTAACTTTACAACTATTAAACTCTAACTACAGGACATGACCCTCACAACTGAACTCAACATATTTCCATGTGTGTTTATCTCTGTTTAGGTGAGTGATCATTGGCTGATCTACTTATCAAGAAATCACAGCAGTGGCATGCTGTAGCCTATTGTCACACGGTCACATATTTCAGACGTTTTTTTTCCTTAACCTTCACATGGACGACAGTCGGTACTGATCAACATACAAGAGAACCTGGAGGGATGCCAGGATTCCAACCAAGCAGAGTAGTGACATGTTCAGTCCACCGTCAGAGCTGATCAGACAGGGCTATGGAAAAAAAAAGAGACATCAAAGGGAGTGGCCCTTTGCCATGGCAACACACACTGACCACTGGGCTGTGTATGGACGATGGAGCTCTGGCTGTTAGATGGGCCTTTCAATTCCACAAGGTCTTCCAAGACACAAACTCCAGCAACGCATGAAACTGTGTTTCGTGATGCAGCTTGGAGAAGCTGAGTAGAAATGACTCTACAGTATAGGAGTCTGCGAAGACAAGCCTCAGGGATGGAGCAAGCTATTGTGATAGGCTAAGTAGGCTAGAGGTGGCTGAGAGTGCCAGGTCTTAATGCATCTCAGCTGTTGTCTTCCTTGCATAAAAGTGCAGGCTTTCAGAGAACTCACAACAAATAAGTGTGCTTTGAGCTTGCTGACAACAAACTGATGTCACTTGCCCAACCTGTTTGTCAAGGTTTAAGACAGTGGGTCTCAGCATCAAAGTAAAATGCTGCAGGGTACTCCAAGGCCAAGGTGCAGCGTAATTCCCAAACTAATCTAAAACAATGAAATTCTCTTGAACTGATCTAGACTGTAATGCAGAGAAGAGAGCACCAAGTGTCTGGATTCACATATAACTTCAGCCTACAGTGTCCGTTGCCTATGAACGAGAAGCCTGAGTTACACTCAAGAACCAGTTTTTCAATGTTGAGTGGAAAGGGGATTACAGGACTAAAATTGACTCATGTTCAGCCTCAAACTGCATGCTTACCATGTACATCAACAAAGATCTCGGCTGTCCAGAAAGTGTCTGAATAAATGTGACATACTGTAGCTCTGCATGGATTCAAAATAACACCACACTACTTCACAAACCCTCTCATTTTCGGTCATAACACTTCACCTATCTGGATCTGCCTTAGCCTACTGACAAGACTCCCGTGGCATTTGCGCAACCAGTTTCCCCCACACAGCGTCTTGTAAAGCGACAGCTTGATAACAAACACAGGATAATTGTATTTCAGTGGGCTATTAAGTGCTGTCCCACCTATCGACTACTGCCTTCACACAACCATTGATGACTGATTAGGCTGCGTTTAGCCTACTGTAAGAGAAACGTTGCTGAGCAGAGATAAAATACGACTCTGTACTAGTAACCTACTATCCCCGCATACTGACCCTAATTAGAGCTTAATCACTAATAGCTGCTCAATAGTAGACTAAATTATACATTTCTCTGCATGAAGAAACTGCGGAGCCTACCTAACTTGACACAGCATAATGTTTACGCGTCGCCATAACCCGACCATTTCACTATTAACCACTGGTCTGATATCTCGTTTATTTCACTCAGTGGCATAATAATGCAAACTCCGTTTGATTTTGTCGGGAAGTAGCCTAAAACCTGCATGCGCAAGGCTGCAGTGGTGGTGAGTGAATGTTTGACAACTAACGTTAACGCTGGGTGACTGCGCCCCGGCGACGACGGCGGCAGCAGCAGCAACGCAATAACGTTAACTATAGCGTAAAGATCTTTTGAAGAAATAGCTGAACATAGACAGAATACTATGTAAGCTATGCATTTTACATTTCTAGCCTAAATGAAATTAAACGACTTAGTCGTCGAGGAAAGGTCCCTTACCTTCTCTAAAATGTTTCAGCCGCTATCATGATGTCCGATTTCGCGTTAGAACGTATTGATTCCCAATTGTTTCTTCGACTCCCGCATTAAATCAACTCTAGTCACTAAGCGTTGTAGTCTACAAACTGACTCAAGAAGCATCCATTTCATAGAGGTTACGGTTTTACGTGCTGAATCCGTGAAAACGTCGTGGAACAATGACACTCACGTTTGCTACTATCACCCGGTTATTTTGTTGCCAACTGGAGAGGCTTCCAGCCCTAGCAGCAGTTCACCGCTCATCGTTTTCTCACAGCGAATGAAGTGGAGCCAGTCAAATGGAGAACCACCACGAGAATCCTGACCTCTGGTGGACGTTTTTAGTAACACACCCGTATTTTTCTTGTCATGCTACTTAGCCTAATTTACAGTAGGCTACATTGGGAATAGGCTACCCACTATTATCAGTATTTTTAGTATTAGTATTATTAGGCCTATAATCATTATAATTAATCACATCATATATATAACTATTATATGATTACAAGAATACATGCATACATACATACATACATACAATGAATGTATGTACCTGCTGTTATATGCCTGCCACTTGTTTCATTAGTGGCTACTCGCATTGCGCGAGTTCCAGTTGTCACTCTGCATAATCTGTCTTGCCACAGATTTCGAAGCCCTTTTGATTGGTGCTGATACACAGCAACGTCAAAACTGTAGCTACATGTTGATATTCTCCTCCTTTTCATCTCTTTAAAACTTTTCACATTATTTGCATCACTTCATGACGTGTTGCACTGCATCATTCTGGGTACTTACCTTGACGACGTCATTGTGGATCTTCCATTCTGAGTCTGGCTTCCGAACCACAGCCAAATTTTTACAAAAAACGTCCACACCCTAAGTACACATTTGGTCCATGATACAGATGCTACATGTTATGTAACATTTTACAGAGTAGCAATTAACTATAGCGTAAACAGTTCTGCTATGTGACTAAGTCTAATTTATCCTCAGAAGTGAAATGAGATCTGGTTGTTGTCTGCCAAACTCTGCCCACAATCTTTTTTCCATGCTCTAAAATGCCTTTCCTGAAGGGGTTTTCCGAAAAGACCTCAAAGTTTCTGTTAATTATATAGCTGTATCCTAACCTTGAGGCGCAGAGAAGACAGACAAGTTACAGCTACAAGATGATGGAAAGGTGGCGGATATCTGTAAAATAGGTCCAGGCCTCTTGTTTTTTTATCATGTTATGTTACTGCAGTCTGGCGGTTAAGTACTTGCTGCGGGGACGTTTTAGTCATCACCGGAAGTGGAAACTTGGCTGAGAGCATTTCAAAGTTTGAAATGTGAAACTATGCCGCATGTTTACGCACACTTACTGTATTGATGACAAGCTTATTTTTGTAGACGGCGTCATATTGCATTTGCACCTGTACCCACTAGAGGGCACTCCAGAGCATTGTAAAAATACATTTCACCAATAGAGAGCAGTATTTGCCAATCTTTACACATACACCCATCAAAGACTGCACTGACTTCCCCGTGACTTTCAATAATGTGCTGAAGATGCCTTATAGCGTCCAAGTGATCAAAACATATTCTCTTGATTTGTGTTATTTGTAAATTTCCAAAGAAAAAAATGCCTCCAAAATTTAAAACATGTGAATGGCCCCGTAGTACTGGACCCAGCCCTCACTTGCAGTAGCTCTCATTTCCCCGGGCCCTGTTAAAGTTTGGTGTGGGCCTGTTCCTTGTATAGGCTAAATGTAAATAGTAATGCAATGCACTGCATTCTTCATACACAAGAGGTAGTTTTGGAGACCAGAAAATATACTCAATGAGAAATGATATCAGTTGTTCAGTAGAATGCTGTTCTAAATAGCATAAGGCACAATGACAAGAAACATATTTTTTCCCATCCATAAGGATACAGGGGTGTAAAAACTTTATCACCTAACACATGCTGACAGGCGAACTAGGCAATCGCCTGGGGCGTCAAATATCAGGGGGCTATTTCGATAGCCTACATTTATTATTATTTTTCTTTCATTTTTCACGTGTTTCTAGAAAAGAGGGAGCAAAACTCTAATCTGGCCTAGGGCAGCAAAAAGGCTATCCCTGTGCATACTGTATGTAGCCTCCAGTAAATATCTATGCGTATGTCTATTGTATTTACTAACAACTTTCCCTCTTAAATTGTGTTATTTACTTCCAGTATCATATTAAGATATTAAAGGAATACACCACCTTCTATGAAATTGGTTTATTCACCATCTTAAATGGGGTTACAGAATAACCCACTTTCATTAAAAGGTGGCGTATTCCTTTAAGGTAACAATATACTGTTCCCTCCACTGTGGCACAGATACCCCTGATGTAGGATAACACCAAAGGTGTCTCATCGTGTCAGTCAACATTATAACTCAAAAAATGATCAGTGCCGTTTCTTATTCTTTGTTTTTCACACACATCCACATGTATTGGTGACAACTTAGATGCAAGTTACAGGATAGAAATAGAAAAAGAATCAGCGGCTGTAGAGGGAGCTCCATACAAAATCCCAGACTTGTCTTTCTTCCTTTAAAGGACCACACCACCTTTTTTGATATTTATGTATTTGCATTATGCCCAAGTACTATTCAAGAAAACGCATATCATTTTCTTCTCAGTGTGTTCAATACTTAGATTGACATTATTAGCATAGCTTAGCACA
>JASCQY010000232.1:16517667-16532667 GCA_030264315.1 Sardinella tawilis
TTACAGCTATTTTCTCTTCTTTTCTGTCTTATGGGGAAAAAATCACACTCCACAAATAAATTCTTGGATTTGTGGTAAGCATGTAGTTCCCTTAGGATATCTTAGGTCACTGTTTGTAGATATATAGACCTTAGATAGCAGCACTATATGTTTGAACAGTGGCGGCAAGCACCGCTGTTTCAACGTTTTGTGTCCAAATTTAGCAGCATGCTTCAAGACACAAGCACAACTAAGAATAGGAGAAAGAGGCTGAAAACAGTGTCAGCGAAGAGCTTGGATGACACATTTATCCCATTTCAGCATGATGACAGGACCACAAATAGATTTGCCATGAAAAAAAGAGTACTTTGAGCCCGGTGTGGAGACGGATGCCCACTGATATCTGTGCCATAGTCAACGCACTGTTTCCTGGTCATGCCAGTCGTAGACTTCAGACGCCGGCTCATAGCCTATGCTGCTGTCCTGTTGTTGTTGCTGGTGCTGTGCTGTGCTGTGGTAATCTGCTGGTTTATACTGGAAGCCTAGATAGTAATGAGCACTGGTTAACAGATTAATTGTGGACTTTTCTTTTTGCCCACCTCATGAGATGTACAGTACAGTATTTTTTGAGTATACTCAACGTACACAGTGTACTTTCTAGAAGTTTTTTGTTCTCCCAGAATCCACCAGCTTAAAACCAGCAACGCCCTGCCTGCAGAACCATCTTAACAGCAGCCAAGCAGCCAAAGGCCGAGCTGCCTGTCTCTACAGCATGCAGCAGGGGGCGATGTAGGCTACTGTGGGGATTGATTAGCCCAGTCATCTGTGCAGGGGCTAACAAGAGCTAGCGGAGGAGGAGAGGGAGTAAAAGGCCCCTTGGGGTTGGGGTGGAGGCCAGAAGCAGGGGGCGGGCAGCAGTGACCCTTCAGGCTGTGAGATGTACGGGAACAGTCTAAGGAGCTGAAGCCATGTCTGCCATGGTCCAATTTCTGATAACGAGCATCTCTTGTCTGTCAGTCATGTCAGAATGCAAACTCTCCTTCACTTTCTGTCTGGTTGTCTTGCTGTCTCTCTCTCTCTCTTTCTGCCTTGTGTCCTTCTCTCTCTTCCCTCTCTCTCTTTTCTATTTCATTCCTTCTTTCTCACTTTCAAACACTTTTCTGTTTCAACTTTCAACCCCACTTGTTTTCCTGTGCCTTTTCTCTGTGCTAGCTTTCTTACGTGTCTCTCCTCTTCCTCTCTGTCTCTCCCTGACAGAACTATATACCAGCTCAGGTACTGACACCTCAGGTGTAGGTAAAGGCCATTAGACAGCCTGCTTGCCTCTGTCTTGTCTGTCTGTCTGTCTGTCTCTGTTTGTCTGTCTGTCCGTCGGTCTTTTGCTCTGTGGGTGTTGTCATAAACCTTATATAAAATTGACATCCTCCAAACTCATTTGCACTGCATATGAATGACAACCAGATGTCATAGCTTGATCATTATTCATAGAGCTCATCAAACATACTCTACATACACATTTTTCCCGAGGAGGCCCTCTGAACACCTTGTATACTGTACCTGACATGGAATTCTGGACATTTATATGGAATTTGATCTTCTGCTCCAACCCGTGCTGCGGTTGGAAAAACAAAACAAAACATGGAATGTTTGTTATTCATGAGCATTCTAAGTTTTCATATTTGAAAAATTTCAGCCCTCAATTTCAGTTAGCAGAATATCGATTGCAACCAACAGAAGAAACAATCCAGTGTGTTAATGGACCATCAACAGTTTCCATCAGCTTTCTGTCATGTTCATGTTCCTCTGTGTCTTTCATGTAAGTGCTTTCTGGGACAAGGCTTAACGCCACTCCTTAGATGTGACTGTAGAATAGCTCATGTGTGCTTGAGTCCCTTTCTAGAATATGCTGTGGGAAGCGGAGGGAGAATTTCCTTCAACTTGCTCTTATGTGACTTAGTATTTGCGAGTTACTCTAATTTTGCTCCAGAAATCTTTGATCCCTGATGGTGCCTGTCTACTGTTTCCATGACATCAAACCCTCACCTATTACCCAGCATGCTCTGTTCATCCAGCATTCTGTAAAAGTGACATGGTGAATTGTAACATGAGGTGCAATTCAACTCACTCCACCTGCTTAAAAACATTTTGAGGTTCCACTCCGGATGTTCCCCGCCTTGTTACTATGGTAACAAGTGTACACAGAGCTTTTGTGCGACCGTAGAAGGTGTCAGAATTACCACAGCAGCATGTGTTGAATGTATTTTAAGGCCACATTGACAACCCATGGCTGCCATGGTGCGGTAAGTCTGCTATCTGTGCAGTGATAATTCATCTGCTGCATTGCATTTGCCCACAAGAGGGCAGTGGAGAGTCGCCAAAGTGGCCTCATGGTGGAATGGGAAGCATGTCTGACTCTGACTCTGGCTTTTGGAATGGGCATTTGTGCACTTCATCTTTATAACCATGAAGTCAGGGGTGTCCACAGTGCTGCCATTCACCGCTGATTACATTCAACATCTAGTCGGTTTTGCTTGCTCACTGCTGAAGCTTGTCATGTTGAGACACCTGAGTATTTGCGGATGAGGGAAGGGGTGGGGGGGGATCAGCATTGTTTTATGGAAGTCCAGACATTGGTCGTGTTGCATTCTGGGTAAAACATAAAGGTAAGAGTGCTGTGTGGTGTGGTGTGGAGCTCTCAGCTGTTGGCTTTGCTTGAGACAGGATACTGCACCTCACATAGGCATGACTTTGCTACTGCGTCATTCCTGCTCTGCTTTCTATCTGTGCCACCCATCTCTCAGTCTGTCAGCTTGTCTGTCTGTCTGTCTGTCTGTCTGTCTGTCAGCTCATCTGTACCGGTATTCTTGTACCAGGCTTGGTCATCCCACTTCACTCTTGATCTCTCAATCACATCTCATTCTGGGCATGAGGGGGAAGACAAAGTACTGGCATGCTTGGTCCTATGTATCCATAAGTGTTGCATAGAGAACTGGCTATACTATAAAATGCTGGCATTGAATTGAGGGATTTCCTGGAAGTCAGAGAAATCCGGCCTGTTCGTCAGTTTCAAGGTAAACAGTTTGAAACGAACTCTAGAAAAACGTGAACAAGAAGGTACAGTGAAGGAGACTGTTAATGTCCTATGTGCATGACAATGATGGTGTCTGAACTCATGTCAGCAGGGCTGCCAACTTTTGGAGAAACCTTGAAACCCCACCTCGTTGTTAAAAGCCAGAGTGATTGGTTTAAATTGACGCGATCGGTTTCTTTGCAGTACCTCATGAATAAACTCACAAGGCCTAATCTATATGCCTGTTCTGTGCTGTCGCATAGGAGGTAGGATTTGTGTGCACAACACTGCTCATTAAAGGTAAACAGAAGACCTAGATAAGAATTGGACAATATGTGCTGTTTGCCATAGTGCTAACATACAGGAGATGTCAGCTTGAACTGAATTGTGACTGATAAGTTTGCAGCCCTGCATGCATATGGATGGCCTTCCCAAAACAACCGTCACCTATTAATGATGCTTGGAAAAGGCTTTAGGCAGCGATCCACAGGATTTGCTGGCATAGCTTTACATGATATGTTTGCCTGTTGTGGTATAAAATAATGCCTGCTATTGGCCTAGGGAAACCCAGATGCACTTCTAGCAAATTCTAAATTTGTTTTGAGGTGCAGTCTGGTTTTACTTTGAGTATTTGAGATAAATGACTGAATATTAAGTCAAATCAAGGAAACTAAACTATGCTGGCAGTTTATCCCAGGCTTGCTTTTGGGAATCCCATGTGATTTGAGAATTCCTTTTCTTCTATCCTCTGTCTGTGATTGTGAACTGTGTTTCTCCTTTCCTCTTCTAACTGTCCTGTTTTTCCCTCCTGTCTGTAGTTGAGCTCACAGACGACTTGGTGGCTACAACCGTTGCTGTACCAATTCCCACTACCATCCCAACAACTACAACCATTAGTACCTCAACAACCTCAACAACTACCACTACTACCACCACTACCCCCGACACACCCATCCCTACAGTGGGCTTTACTACCCCCCATTCTCGAATGGTCCCAAACTTACCGGGTACAAACTGCCCATCACATCAACTTTGAGAAATATGGAAGTAGCGTAGTTCTTTCTCCTTTGTTAGTGGCACTTTAAGGGGAAGACTGGGTGTACGTACAGTAGATTGAGGAACTTGTTCTTCAAGTCACTCTCTTTGAAAGTTGTGCCAAACAACCTGATGAAAGTCTAGTCATTTGCTGTAAGAATGGCTTTCCATTTGGGTGTTTGGTAAAGAAACTCAAAGAACAACCCAGCAAACATGCCCTTGTGGGGCCCATGTGGGTTTTTCTCTGGTAGTGTGGGCTAGGGCCAGCCCACACCAAGCCCTAAAGGGCCCCAGTTTAGGGCTATGAGGGCTGGGTGAGGGCTGGGGCCAGTACTGTGGAGCCAGTACTTATACTGCGTTCCAGAGACATGGGAGGTGGTACTTATCCTACCTGATTTGTCCTAGCTCCCACTTCAAAGCATTCCAAGCAATTGACGTCGGATATTTAGAAAACGTAAGTTAGCCTGCTAAATCATATAGCTAGCCTACAATCGAAATAGCATCGTCTAGAGAAAATATTGCAATAACAAATCAAATATATTGATGAACAGCACTGGGTAACATTGGCTGACTAGCTATTGTGGGCTAGTGGCCATCTTCACCAACTGAAGCTGTATATGAAAGCATCAAAACATTACTTGATGGGCGCCGCCATTATCCTCTGACTTAATTTGTGAGGTGGGGGCAGGTCGCACTCCGCCGAGTTCGCTAGTCGGAGGTTCTACTTCGACAGGCGTTCCAGTGCACTTATCTTAGTTGAAGGTCTGATAAGTCCCACCTCCACTAGTTTGGATGCTGTCTGGAATGCACCATTTGGCAATAAGCAAACTGTCACAGGCCCCATGTGGTGCCCTCACATCTGCCGAAATTGGGCCGGAATGGGGCCAGCACAGGCCTACTTGCTAGGAACTTTCCTTCCAGTTTTTTAGACTGTTTAGCATCATATGTGTTAGCAGTAATGTCAGACGGGGCCTGTGTTACGTGTATGAAGTGTTTGTTTAGTCTTCATTTTAAAGGTTTTCACTTTTCCAGCAACCTGATTTCAGAAATCTAAGTAAAGTGCGTGAACTAAGCTATAGCCTACAGTGTTTTAAAGTTAGCATTTAGCATCTGTTGAATGCTCTTTATGCCAGTTTAATATTCAGTTCTATATGAGGGAAAGATGTAGATAAAAAATATGAAATATTTTCCCATTGCTTCTCACACTAGGCCTAAAAGTCCTTTGCTCACTGAGTAGTAAAACCCTAGGCTAGATTTGTGTATATTTTAAAAGCAGTCATATACATTATTTCCTTAATCTGTAAGACATGTTTGAACACTGGACTCCTCTCTGACCTGTTCTGTGTAGCCACCCCTCGGAAAGAGATCTGGAATCTGACGGTGGAGCCTAACAGTAACTATGCTACCGTCAGCTGGGAGCACAACTTCCCGGCCGACAACAGCGAGTTTGTGCTAGAGTACACCTTGCAAAGTAAGAACCAGAATCAAAACCCAATGGCTCGGACCTTCCATTGGGAGCCATTGGAGTTTGAGGCAGTCTGTTGGAGACCCAACTCACCTCATCTCACAAAGAGCAAAAAGGCCCTAATGCGCTATTGAGTCTTAGCTACGATCTGTAGCATGCCATTAGCTTCATGCTACAGATTGGTTAGCCTATGGTAGGCCAGATTATTGCATGCTCGATTTCAAACTCTTCCAAATGATTCAGTCCGGGAGTGTTTTCTATGGTTATAGTTAACCCTAACCCTAACCATAGAAAATGTGGAAACATAGGGCCGTGGGAACACAGGGCTGACCCCTTCAGCTCCGGGTCATTATGCTGATGCTAAGCACATGGGGGTGGTCACTTGTACACATCTTAGACACCTGGGATAGAAGACAGCAAGAAGAGTGAGTAGACTAGCCTACTGTACATACAAAGGGGGGGGGGGTGTCTTGAGTCTCCAGCTGTGACTGTGGCTCCCTTTGGAAAGCCCAGCAACAATCTGGTGGCTCAGAAGAATGGGGAGAGAGATTGGAGTGGAGTGTGAGACAAAGAATGAGTGAGAGAGAGAGAGAGAGAGAAAAAAAGAGAGAGAGGGGCAGAGGGTGCAAAAATAATTCAGACTATATCTGGCATAGCTTAACCAAATGGTTCACATTGCTTTTGTGTCCATATACACTCCATCATACTTTAGCCTAGTGTTTCGATAATTCCACAAATATTTGTGCTGTATTTCATAATTGCAATTGATCATACAAGCAGTCTGAAGAGAATGCTGCTTGTAGCTGACTAGAGCCATTGGAGGTTTTCAGGAGTTACTGTATGTGTTAATGTATCTCTATATCATCTCTTGAATTCTCCAGATCACTCCTCATGAGGCCTCTCAATCTCACACACTCATCTCATCTCTCAAACTATGTCTCTCTTCCGCTCTTTCTCTCCGTCTCTTTCTCTGTATCTCTCTCTCCGCATCTCCTTCTCTATCTCTCTCTCTCTGCATCTGTCTTTCTCAAGAGCATCTCCCAGTCTATGTCCCTTTCTCTCTCTCATTTGCCGTCTCTTTCTCTGTATTTCTCTCTCCGCATTTCCTTCTCTCTCCCTCTCTGTATCTGTCTCTCCACATCTCCTTCTCTATCTCTCTCTCTCTGCATCTGTCTTTCTCATGAGCATCTCTCAATCAACGTCTCTTTATATTTTCTCTCTCCCTCTCTGTATCTCTCTCTGCATATGTTTCTCTCTTTCAATCTGTGTCTCTTTTTCTCTCTCTCTGTATCTCCGTCTCGGCATATGTCTCTCTCATGATCATGAGACAACTCTCAATCTACGTCTCTTCTCTCTTGCTCTTTCTCTCTGCATCTCTCTCCACACCTTTTTCTCTCTCACGCAAGCGCTCTGTGTCTCTCTGTCTCTTTCTCTGCCTCTGTATGTCTCTCTCTTGTCTGTCTCTATCATTCTCTCTCTCTCTCTCTCTCTCTCTCTCTGAACCTCTCTCTTTCTTCCCAGCTCTTGTCTCTCTGCAAGTCTCCAACACTTCATGTCAGTCGTCAGATGCCTGGCAGCCAGTTGCCTCATATGCTCCGCTTTGTGCGTGTGTGTGTGTGTGTGTGTGCGTGCGTGTGTGTGTTTCACACTGCTTGCTATGCTGCTCATGGCTACAGCCCTTATCCTGCTCTAGTGGGAGTGGGAGAGTGGATGGGATGTGTACATCACTGCAGTTAGCATGCTAGTTAGACACTGTCTGAGGTGCTCGGGCAAATGTACCTTTCGGTCACGAGTCACAAGGCTTTATGGTACCGAGCAGTTAAGCAGAAAGAAATAGTTGTAAGCAATGGCTGTATCAATCTGAAGGTCGCCTATTACAGTTCACCCCTCAAACAGAGTTACATGTAACCTCAAAGCCAAGTGACACATGGTTATTGCATGCAAGTAACAAGCAAGGTTTAGGTGCTAAATGTCTGGAGAATGCTGCACACATTTAGATTCTTTACCATAATGCCCTCGTTCTCAGCTTGGAGCTTTACACATGCAGCTGCACATTTTGTTTGATGCCCTCAAGCCACACTCACCTTTGACCCCTAGTGGACTTCTCTGGGCTCCACCTCTTTTTTTGATTATCGTTTCCTGTTTTGCTTTTGGCTGTTGACATATTTCTCGTTATCGATGGCAAGTCCACTGCATGTTCATGCATGATAATGCCAATGCCGGTTCAAGATTGGGCATTGCCAAGGTCATGCCAGCCCAAGTTGTACGGCGTCTTCTCTGTGTGGAAAGGCGAACAGTTTTGACATCTTCCAACGAGATGTTCATGGGTAATCGAGACATAGCATTCCTCCTGTTGTAATCAATCTCGTTCAGCTGCCTCTTGGTTGTCTTGTAGTAATACCGTTAGTGTGAGGGGAAGGGTTACCTTTTTTGCCTACCGTATTTCTGGCTTTATAACTTAACTCCTAGGTTTGGATTAAACCTTTGGGAATGATTTTCTTAATGGACTGTAGTTCTAACTTTTAAGTGTTCTGGAGATTTTGGCTTTGGGCACCATTTCTCTCTTTCTCATAAAAACGGTTCATTTTCTCCCATTGCTGTTCTCTGGAGAATAATACCCGAAGAGAGAAAAAAAGCCATCTTCGTCTTTCTTGCTCTCTCTGTCCATTTCTCTCTCTCTCTCTCTCTCTCTCTCTCTCTCTCTCGCTCTCTCTCTCTCTCTCCATTTCTCTCTCTCTCTCTCAACTGATATGAAAAGTCCTGGAAGCAAGGAAACGAGGCCTTAAAATGCTGAATATTAACTACTGGGTGTCTTTTGAAGACTCAGAGAGACAGGAGGTTTGCTTTGCTGTCTCAGCCGATGTCGGAATGAACCTAACATCTCGTGGAAGCAGGTGTCTGTCTCCAGATGACCTGTGCACTGTGCTTTTGAAGTTATTGAGACCTGTGGATCTTGGGTGAGACAGGCATCTTCCCCTGCCCACTCACCCGTCCACCCACCCCCGCTACCCGTCTGCGTTTGATGGGCCCCTGTGCTCTTGTCTCCTCCCCTTCCCTGAAGGTGACAAGACGGTGAAGACAGTGTCGGTTAAACACAAGTCCCACATTAGGTTGGCTGACCTGGTGGAAGGGGCCAAATATCAACTAAGGGTGTTCTCACTCGTGCAAAATCACATCAGCAGTCCTTTCGTCACCTTCGAGACCAGTCGAGGTGAGCCATATGTAGAGGCTACTAACGGAGATGTCTACCATGGTTATGACAGCATGTAATCCTGAGTTTGGGTCAGTATTCATACTAAAGGCACTTAACCGATTTCCGAAAGACACTTAACTGATTTCCTATGCTAATGAGATGGAAATTATGCTTAAACTTATAAGCCCTGTCTACTTGGTATTTGTGTGTGTGTGTGTGTGTTATACATGTGAACACTTTTTGAATTGCTGTAGTTGAGATTTTGGTGAGATTCTAAAACCTTAATTGTGATGAAAGAAACATACTGTACAGGCTATAATATCCAAAAGAGTTGGAGATGGAGGGTTGAAAACACAAGCACAGAAATAGTTTTCCTTCATTTTTAAAAAGGTGAAATGAACTGAACATGAGCCAGTTTTTATTTGAAATAGTGAGCTATGATATGAATCTATTTGTATAATTTCTGAACATTGAACTGAATATTGATAGCATGCATATTTGAAATATTTTTTGCATATATTTTTGACCACAAAGTCTTTTTATCCCTCTTATGGTTGACACCTGTTGTCTTATTTCATGTGCTTTGGTGAACTTAGAGATTACACAGTGTCCTTTGGGTATGCTTTGTTGTGTAAATCGGTCATCTGGATCAAAACAAAATGGCTGCCAAAGTCTGACTTCTTTCCATCTGCTCCTGTCTTCGATGTGTGTGTGTGTGTGTGTATGTGTGTGTGTGTGTGTGTGTGTGTGCCTGTCTCCAGCAATCACGACGGACAGTGTGGACATTGCCACGCAGGGCTGGTTCATCGGCCTGATGTGCGCCATCGCCCTCATCGTCCTCATCCTTCTCATCGTTTGCTTCATCAAGAGGAGTCGAGGAGGGAAGTATCCAGGTCGGAAAGTCCACGCTTACTATGTTTTTGCTGAATCTCTTCCTTGATAACTGGAGCCTGTGACTTTTTGACAGTGTTGCGAAACTGTCAAAAGGTAAAGCCATTCTCGAGCCTGTACTCATGCACTCCTGACTCCCGTCCAAAGGGAGTGGTGAGATCCAGCAATCACACAGTCTCTCTGTAGAGGCAGTAAAGCAGCTCTCCTGCCTCCTCTATAAAGCAGCTTCATTTAGACTTTATCCATCGCTAGTCATGTCACAGTGCCCTGCCCTGCAAAGATAAAGACCTCAAATGAAGAAAAACATGTTCCTTGCATTAAACTTGTGTGTCCTCTTTTGTCTAGTGAGGGATAAAAAAGACCTTCCTCTAGATCCGGTTGACCATAAGGACCAAGACGGATCCTTTGACTACCAGTAAGTTCCAACAATTTTGTCTCCAATGTGCACGTGTTGTCGTAAAACAGAATTGACGTTCTCAATTTCTCAGATTTGATTGGGCTAATGTCCAGCAAGTCCAAAAAGATGACCCAAGGTGCTTCCTGTTTCTTAGTCATGTTCTTCTGCTCGTTTCAGGTTCTACAGAGCTCTGGGCACACACCTGTCTGTCTTTGTGTCTCAGCTCACTAACCTCAATCCATTTAAGCCAAAAGAATAAAAGCTGCTTAACACTCACAACATAACATTTATAATGTACTGTATTTAAAAAGTTGTACATGTTACATTATACATAGCCTATACAGTATGCAGTATATATATATGGGCTCAAGCAGGTTTAGATAGTACTATAGAGGGAAGATTGTGAGATTGTGCCCCCATTAAATAGCAGTCATAAGTTCTCATCAATGTGCAAGTGCCTGCCCACAAATAGAGTTAGTTTCAAGCACTCTGGCAGCCATAACTGTGCTTCATGGCTAGGTCAGACCAGCTCTCTGGGACAGAATTACTGAGAAATCCCTACGCCACATGACTCCTCATTCCAATGTTCCCATCACTGTGACATTTAGAGCATTTCAAGCGTGGCACTTCACGAGCAATTCTCCATTCTGCCAGTTCAGCCCTATAGGATGTCCCGATTTCTCGCCCTCTCATCTCGAAAGGTTTTCATTTCTGTCGGTTTTCCCTCAGGAGCACAGAAAAGTCCTTGGTTGGCCCAAACCCCCCTTTACTTGTGGTCAGTTCAGTTTAGCGTTATCTCCTTTTTCCACATTTGTGTAGGTGCCCCACAAGGTTTGTAAACCACATGTGCGGAAAATAGCATTTGGTTAGTTTGGTAGTTTTTCAGTTAGGTTAACCTTTTCCATAATTAACTCCAACTTACGTGCCTAATCATCAAGTTTGAAATTTGTGTGGACAGCATTTAGTAAAAACTAAAAAAACAGCATCTAATAACAGCAAAATTGACTTGGTGACATGGTAGCAGGGTCTAACCAGTGTGTTAAGCCAGATTGATGATCACTAATGACATTTGCTGCACTTCAGGCTTACAGTAATTTAAGTCCTCGTAGCAAAAAGTGCCATTGCTAACGATCCAGCTCCAATGTTTGTCTTTTTCCCTTCCTCACCCTCCCTTTACAACGTTCCTTCCTTCCCTCTTTCCTACCTGTGTGTCTCTCTCTCTCTCTTTATCTCTTCCTCTCACCTCCTCACTGAAAATGGCATCCGGTTTGGTAAAGAAACGAGAACAGGTACTTGGTTTGAGCACGGCATCCCCTGCTGAGTTGAAGCATGCCATTGGCTAACAACCTTTTGACAGGACGGAACAGAAGTACACACTGGATGCTCTTGGTTCACTTGTAATTCAGGGGTGCCAAACACAAGGCAAATTTGCTACTCTACCCAGTCAGAGCGCTTAACATGCCAAACCCTTGTGTGCTGAACAGTTTTGAGGTGTAGTCACCCCTTCCAGAACTGTTGACATGGCGGTAATTAAATGGATGAAGTGAAAGGGAGTGTGAGTCCGAATAGCTGCTTGCTCTGTTCCAGGCTACCTTATGTAGGCTAGTGTTTTTCTCCCTCGCTTTGCCTTTGTTTGCATTGTACCTTTACAACTGCAATTGTAATTGGCAGAGTTAGTCTGAAGAAGACTGTAGAGGTTTGGCACCCTTGAATGAAGACAAACACTTTTGTCACAGGGCTCAACACAGAGGCTACCCTGGCCTGATCCTCTGCACATGTGCAAAAAGAGGTTTGGGTTGATCAGGCACAGTTGCTTGGCGGTCCTATTCAGCCTCTTCTACCTGCATGCAGAGATGTTTGTATCTTAATGAACAGTGGTGTAATTTGTTGTTGTGTTGTAGAGTGAGAAACAAACAAATAATCTGCGCAAATCACTGTAGAGTCTTTGAGATTCTCTCTGACCATTGTGTACAGAACAGTACTGGTGTGGGACAGGTTGACAAGTACTCTAGGAGCAGATCTACAGTTGTTGCCTGTCTGTGTGCTGAACCTCAACTCTCTCTCTCTCTGTCCCTCTCTCTCTTTCTCCTTGATGTTTTGCCCTCTTCCTCTGCTTGTACTCCACTTCCCCCCTTCCACTTCCTCTCTTTTCTTCTTATTCTCTTCTCTAAAGGTCTCTTGAAAGAGAAGACAGGTGAAGCTCTTAATGCAACAAGGCTTCTGAGCTGTTAACCTCTGAAATTAATTGCATTTCTTTCTTTTTCTTTTTATATTGCGTTTGGGTTTTATTCAATTAAAACACTTACACCCCCTGATCAAAATATCTTCAACCATCCACTGCATTTGTTGCAGTGTTCAGCTGTGCTAATTGATGTTGCAGACAGAATTCCTACTATTTGGAATGAAAAAATATTTTGGAGCAAGGGTGAATTGGTATCAAATTTATAAAATTGCAGTTGGAGATATTTCATGACCTCTTTAGCAGCTGAAGTACGTTGCTGAATATTGTCATTATCCAGTCATGTTATAGAACTTATCAAGCTATCACTACATTCCCTACCCCACCAATATCTTCCCCTTCCCTCACACTGACCTATATGTATACTGTATTTCCTTAGCTGAAACTCTCACAAAATTTGGTATGTCAGCTGCCCCCAAAATGGCACTGTTTTCAGCAGTCACTTTGATTACTTCATTTTTTTTACTGTACCTAAAAATAAAGCCAATTCAGCAGCACTTTCCTCTCTGCCTATGACCATGTCCTACCCTGTCTAAGTACACTCGACTACTAGTTGCAGCGTAAGCACATTCGACTCTGTGGCTGTCGCCAGACTTTTCTTAGGGCAAATTTGGGCCTTATCCTGGTATTCAGACTGAACTCACTCAGGTGAGGACATGGGACTACAATGCATAGCTTCCCACATGGCGGTGAAGGGTGTGGCTGAGAGTGCGCTCCGATTGGTCCCACTCCCGTGCCCCTTCACTTGTGCTGGCGGGGTAATTTGATTAAAACCCAAACGGTCAATTGTTGAAGACTTTCTCGTTTGTCTGAGAGTGTCTAGCCTGTCTCTAGAAGAGCAGAAATGGATGTTTGTTCACCTTGGCAGGGTGGGAATTTTAGCTTGACGGAGTGATGAAGACTCAGTAGAATGTCTCTTTCCAGCTAGCAAGGCCACTTCTGATGACTCTTTCGCTGGTGCAAGTTTGTCTTCAACTGTCATGATGACTTGGCATGTTGCATGCTTGGGAGCCCTTGGTCTCCTGGTTCACTAGCAGATGTCTGATTGTTTTTCTCCTGGAAACATGACTTTGACTCTTGGGGTAAGGTTCAACGGCACTTGGCTTGCTTCAAGCCCGGAAGTTTGACAAAGCAAAGCTAAGAGCATCTTAGCAATCAGGATGGCTGAGGAAGGGCTGTGATGGAACACTGTCCCTGCCAGGAAAGGGCACACATTCACCAGCAAGCTCTACAACTCTCCCAGGCAGGCAGGTCCACATCACAGCCCGTCAATATCCATCCGAGGGTACAGAGCGCGAACCTCTTCAGACTTGAGCGGAAACAAGAGGTTGAAAGATTGACAGCGCCTTGCATTTCCCCCCTCTCCCCCCCCTCCCTCTCCCTCTCCCTCTCCCCGACACACCTTGTGAAAATTCCCCAGTGATGTGTCTGCAGTTTCATGAAAGCTAGTCTGCTTGTTCGGATGCAGGGAAGTGACCAGGCCTGTCTATGGTACACCATGCATGTGGGAGAACTGCCTTTCCCAGTGGGAAGATCGACCTCAGCTTAGGCTGCATGCGTGGGAATGCAGTCGTGAGGACGGGCGCCGGTTTAGGAGAAGGGAGCCTTTGCTGTTTTGCATTGTTGCAGATTTGAATACTTTGCTGAAGTGCAAATATAGTGATGAGATCATCACGGAAAGCAAGAAGCATAGCTTGAAGGCAAATGATCTTTTTTCTCCAACAGCTGTTCAATCTTGAAGAAGACTATGAGATTTCGCCATCTCTTCTGAGAGTAATGTAGCACTAATCATGTTGTACTGTATGCCTTCAGTTCCACACCTCTTTCCTGGGACATTAGCTAATATTGTATTAGCTAATTATTAGACTTGATTAATCAGAAAGGATGTCAGGGGTTAGTTGGACTTCATTTGGATGGACCAACAATGAAAATCAACATACAGTCATGTTGAAAGTTTTACTAAAGCATAAAACAACATATCCTGTCACACCACAGAATAGATGATAATACTGTATGTAGCCTATGTAATCTGTAAAAGTCAGGTGTCCAAATGGTTAAAAGCAGTAACCACTATTGTCCATCTTAAAATGCTGGGCTAGAGTCTACTTAAGGCACCAAGAATAGAACACGTCCATTCCAGTTAGCATGCCTTTCTAACATTATCTGGTAACACTTTACTTGACGTTTTTGACATAAGAGTGAAATGACCCTGTCATAAACATGTCATGAACATGAATATCACTTTTTTAATGTTCATGACTGTTGTCATTAAGTGTCATTTGGTTTATGTAACGTAAAGTTTACACTGTTTAGGGTTCAGATATGACAAAAACCGAATGACAATTAATGACAGTCATGAACATTTTTGGGTGTCATTACACATTCATGATACAGTACATGTCATGTTTATGACAGGTTAATGTCACTTTTATGTCGAAAATCTCAAGTAAAGTGTTAACCATTATCCTTCAGGAGTCAGAATAAGGATACTGAACTGCTCTTCACAGTTGTTAATATACAACTGGCACCTTTTGCTTCAGGGACAGTGAAGTGGACCTTGAAAGTGAGCTGGACCACCATTGTTGCTGAAGTGTTCAGTAATTTCCATACTGTGACATATTTGTAGGGAGGCTATGCTCTGGAGGATTTCATTTAGGCACTGCAGATCAAATACTGAATTTAGAGATGCAGAAGTACAGAATAGTTCCAGGTCCAGTTCCACAAAAGAGTA
>JASCQY010000232.1:16560716-16570895 GCA_030264315.1 Sardinella tawilis
TGTGTGTGTGTGTGTGTGTGTGTGTGTGTCAGGTGGCAGGTGAATGGCACTGAAGTAGTGCTGGGTGCTGACCCAAGCTACACGCTGGTGGCTGGGAACCTGGTGATCACAAACCCTCAGCATGACCGTGACGCTGGCTCCTACCAGTGCCTGGCCTTCAACAGATGTGGCACCATCATCAGCCGTGCAGCCAACCTCAAGTTTGGCTGTGAGCAATGATCCTCTCTTTTCCTCTTTCTCGCTCTCTGAGTCTCTCTCTCTCCCTTTGTTTTTCTTCCTCTCTCTCTCTCCATTTCTCTCTCTCTTTCTCTCTCTCTTTTACATGTTGAATACAGCGACTAGATGAATTGTAATAAATTCTCTCTCTCTCTCTCTCTCTCTCTCTCTCTCTCTCTCTCTCTCTCTTCCAGTAATCAATATAAATGAACTGCACAAATACGATGTCTCATTGACTAAAGTTAGTTTTTCTTCACGTATTTGCAGACCTGCATGACTTCCCACCGCAGAACAGGACTCCACAGACGGCCCACGAGGGGGTTGGGACCTCCATTGCCTGCCAAGCTTCTGCCCACTACCCTGGTACAGTGCAAGTCTTTCCCCACTGGGACCACACATCCCAGCCAGTGTAACCAGAGAGGACATTTCACTTTATAAGCAATAAATTGGCTATCCCAAACCTGAAACCCCTGGTGACTGCTGCTTCTCTGAGGGCAGACACTATGCCAAGGAAAGGAAGCAAAGTAGTCCTATACTAGAGGGGTGTTTGCAGTTTGCACTTTGGAGAGCTGAACAGAAACTGTGAAGACAGACTTCTGACAGTGAGACACAGTGTAGGCCTGTGAAATCCGTTTAAATGGCTGTGGAGGGGATTGCGCTCTGGAATGTGTTCACAGCTGGCTACCTCCCAATTTACTGTAGTGTTAATGAGCTCTCTCTCTCTCTCTCTCTCTCTCTCTCTCTCTCTCTCTCTCTCTCTGTCTCTCCCTCTCTCTCTCTCTCTCTCTTT
Source organism: Sardinella tawilis (assembly GCA_030264315.1). NCBI lineage: Eukaryota > Metazoa > Chordata > Actinopteri > Clupeiformes > Clupeidae > Sardinella > Sardinella tawilis. Next base: position 16,561,723 of record JASCQY010000232.1, read on the forward strand.
CTCTCTATCTGTCTCTCACTCCTGTTCCATCATTTTTATTCTACACAAAAGTTTAATTGTATGAATCTTTAAATGTTTTTGTAGACAAATAAAGAGTTAATGAGCCCTTTCTCTCTATTTGCCCCTCTTTCTCTTTCTCTTTCTCTCTTGTGATAATTTGGCATAGTGAACCTCATGACAGTCCTTCCTTACAAGTTCCTACATCTTGGTCTCAAATATTTGCAGATATATATTTAGAAATCTAGAGTTTAAAGGAGTTCTCCTGAGTGAATCAAACCAAAGCCCTGTTGTTTGAGGCTGCCGAGTGCATATGAGGGCGTATGAAAACGAAACCATAGTGAAAAAGACATGCCCTAATCAGTTAGCGGTAGCGGCTAGTTCTCGAATTCGGTCTACGTTTTACCTACTGCTGTCGTTCTGATGCCTATCGACAGCACTCGGCAGCCTCAGACAACAGGGCTTCGGTTTGATTCACCCCGGAGAACTCCTTTAAGATCGTTTTTTGTTGTTGTCTTGTTTTGGCTGTTGATTTTTTTTTCTATCTATGTCCATGTTTTTAGCCATCTCGTACCGCTGGTTCCTCAACGAGTTCCCGAACTTTTTGTTGTCGGACGACAGCCGCTACTTCGTCTCCCAGGTGACGGGTGACCTTCACGTGGCCAAGACCCAGGCCAACGACAGCGGCAACTACTTCTGCTTCGCTACCATCAAAATGGAAATCAGCACCAAGAGTATCTTCAGCAAGGCTGTGCCGCTGACGGTGCAACCCGACGGTAAGCCTCTGCTTCTGGGTCTCTCCCACTGGGTGAAACCCCTGGGCCTCCTTGCAGGCTTGACTGACGAGAGTTGTGCTGCCAACTCTGAGATTGAAATAGAGTGCTTCTGATGTCAAAATTCAGTCTATTCATCACTGCACTGATTTTGAAAAGGCCTGTAAAGATGAATAATTCAATATTCTAGTCTATTTCAGTAAGTTTTAGTGCTCAGTAAATTATAACAGAGGTGAACGGAACCATAGTGCCCTGCTCTGTTTGAAAGAGTGCTGTCTGTTGGATGTTATATGCACCTGCAGCAAACCCCAGGAAGTCAGCCCCCAGCATCCGTGTTCGCTTCCCCACTGAGACCTATGCGTTGGCTGGGCAAGACACCAAGCTGGAGTGCTTCGCCTACGGCAAGTAAGTCAGCGTTGATGCCTGTGAACCCATCATGACTCCAATGGAAACCTGCACCAACTTTTATACTCTAATCTCTTTCTCTTTCTCTCCCTCTCTCTCTCTCTCTTTCTCTCTCTCTCTCACTCTGTATTTCTTCCTTATACTTTTTATCTCTTTTTTAACTACTTCCCTGTGCTTCTGTTTCTTCTCTTCTCCTTTGCCTTTCTCACTCGCTCTCTCAATTTAACTCACTCTGACTCCGCTTAACCCTCTGCTCTTCTTTTGCTCCGCCCTCTCTCTCTCCTTTCTTTCTCTCTGTCTCTATCCATCCCACTCTTTCTTTTTCTCTTCCCTTTTGGTATTATCCCCCCCCCCCCCCGCCCTCTCTCTCTCCCCTGTAGCCCGGTGCCTAAGCTGCGCTGGAGGAAGGTGGATGGCGTGCTGCCGGTGAAGGCGCTGGTCAGTTCGGAGAGCCCCATCCTGGTCCTGCCTGAGCTGGGCTTTGAGGATGAGGGCGTGTACGAGTGTGAGGCCTACAACTCGGAGGGCAGAGACACCTACCAGGGCCGCGTCACTGTCCAGGGTAAGGGGTTAGGGCCAGGGCCAGGGCCTTCAGATCGGGAGGAGCATGACTTGGGATATAACATTTACAAAACATTGTCATTTATGTTGGATATGTATTATAATATATATTGTATGCTTTATAAAGTATGTAGCTTGTGTATATTGGCTTGCAGTTAGTTTAATCATATGTAACTAATAATGCTTATTTGACTGCTAGAGTTTGCCAGACTTTTGAAATTCATTTCATTTAAAATAATTTATGAATGTTCTTAATCAGAAATCAGTTTTATAAGTAATGTAATGACATACTGTAACAAGGAAATCATGGTGAAGTCTTGTAATGTTACTGTTACATTTAAAAGATCTGAATTGAAGGTAAAAATTGATGTGCCTGTGTTTGTGTTTGTGTGCATGTGTGTGTGTGTGTGTGTGTGTGTGTGTGTATATGTGTGTCTGTGTGTGTGTGTGTGTGTACAGCCCAGCCAGATTGGCTGCAGGTGATGAGTGATTCTGAAGTAGAGATCAGCTCAGAGCTCCAGTGGAGATGTCTGGCAGCAGGCAAACCCCGACCATCCATCCGTTGGCTCCGCAACGGAAAGCCCCTCAGCACACAGGTACACAAACACGCACGCATGTACACACACACATACACACATACACACACACACACACACACACACACACACACACACAAGCACACACATACGCACGCACACACACACACACAAACCACATCAGTTTGCACTTGTGCAATTGTTGTGTTCAATTGCGCTGAATGACATAGGAGAAAATTGGTTTCTCAAAGGTGTGATTCCATGGAGGGTCTGTCACTGACCACTGACACACTCACAACAGATACTTAATGACATGTTCTCACACATGCCCACAGAGCACACACACACACACACATATTCTCTCGTTCTCTCTCTCTCTCTCACACACACACACACACACATATACTGTACACAGACACATGCACGCACACACACCATCACACACACTCACACACACACACACATGCAGTATTTTATATGAAAAACAAAGTTTCCTCCGTGCTCCTGTAATTCACTCTCTGGTGCATCAACGGGAAGGGACTTTAACTATAACTTAGAAGGAGTGTCACCGGAGGAGCTCAGATGTGATAATTTATCTTTATTTACGGTAAAAAGGACTAAGGTTTCGACGTATGTCACGTCTTCATCAGAGTCTTAAGAAGTCTTAAGACTTATCACATCCAAAATGCAGTGTTTTATATCTATAATAAATAATAAAGATACAGTATAAGATTGATAATAAATCTTATATCTGTGTTTATTCAGTCCTTACATGCAGAAAAGCTGATTCCTACTGTGTGTTTGCTTCTGTGTGAAGAAGGCCTTTGGGAATGTCAGTGTATACTGTGTTCAGACTCATCATCTTACTGATTTGCCTCTCTGACGACAGGCCAGAGTCCAGGTGAACAACGGGCAGCTGAAGATCAGCAACCTGGCCCTGGAGGATTCTGGGATGTATCAGTGTGTAGCAGAGAACAAACATGGCACCATCTACTCCAATGCAGAGCTCAGGGTTCAAGGTGAGAGGTCATAGTTCAGGGTGACATGACAGGCCCTTTTAGATAATTACTTTGCCTAAGACCAGTTTGATCAGTTTTCAATACTTACTATATACTTACCCATTCAGTGCCTTTCACCATTCAGTATCATTCATCAGTATCTAGACCACCTAGCGGCAGAATATATTCTTGCCCAGCTGCTTGGTCTAGTCTCGCACAGTAAAGGCAAATCTTGGCCTGTCTCGACCTAGGACCGACCAATCAGAACGCTCTATCTGTGTAGCGAGTCATTGGGGCAGGTTAGCACGATGACGAAAGGGCTGTCTGTTGGATGAAAGGGCTGCCTGATAGCTCTCATTGGTCAGTAGCGCTGGCCTATTACGTGTAGAGGTGTAGAGACAGTTTGAATGATAACTTGATCCCACCCATAGGCTTCGGCGCTGTGAACGGTCTGATTCCAGACTATACAATTCATGTGTATAGTTTGGCTTGCCAGGCTAAATCACTGCTCTATTTTGTAACACTTTTTCATTGTATTTCATTTTCATTATTAAATTACATTTGATTGAACTGTTTTACTTTCTCTCCCTGTCTACCCATCCAAGCCTTGTTTACATCCCTGTAGCTCCTTCCAGTCTTCTGTTCAATCACCTCCATGCTGTACTCCATGCTCTACCTCCCTCACTCCTCCTAAGGCTCCAGTAGACCCACAATTAGCTTTGTGGGCCAGTAGTTTCAATTCCAGTTGGTGTCTATCTTTCTCACATTCCACTCCTCTTCCTCTCCTCCCCCTCTCTCCTCCTTCTCTCCTCTGTTCTACCGCTCCCTCTGTTCCACTGTTCCCTCCTTCCCCTCTCCTCTGTTCTATTGTTCCCTCTGTTCCACGGTTCCCTCCCTGTCTCAGTCCAGGGTCCAGACTTCCGTCTGAATCCAGTTCGGAGGCTGGTGCCGGCGGCGCGTGGCGGTCAGGTGCGGATCGAGTGCAGGCCGCGCGCGGCGCCCAAACCCACGCTCTTCTGGAGCCGTGGCACCGAGCTGCTCGTCAACAGCAGCAGGTAAGCCAGCCTGGGCCAGAGTCCCATCATCTGCTGTACTGACTAAAACACAACATGCGCGCTTTCTGCCAGGCTAGCGCTACTCTGGAAATGTAAGCTGTAGCATAGAATGACCAATAATGATTCATCATCATTACTTACCACTTACCTCTACATCTACTTAGTATTTAACTATTTACATACTACTTAATATTTTCATTCTTGAATTTTTATATATATATATATATATATATATATATACAGTATATATACAGTATATAATGTTATGTATCTACTGTATGCAAAACACAAGCGCTCTGTGTATTGCCTAAACCCTCCAGCAGGGCGCGCTGTACTTCCATGTCTATACAAAAGTGACCCTGACAAGCAGACCTGTCCCTTCAGGAGGGCTTGGCTTGTTTCCCACCCTTGCCAGGTGTTTACAGTATATTCTTCTCAGAAACAACATTTAGCATAGCAGTCGGGCAAAGAATACAACTCCTGGGTGGCCATAAAGTCAATTAGTAATGTCACAGCTAATTACATGCCTGACACAGTTCATCATAGATGATTGAATTCTAAATCTGTATCAGTTTGCTTGTTGTTTTTGCATTTAGGCCTTGGTTTGTGCATTAGATGCCTCAGCGGTTTGTGTTTGTAACAGATTAGTCATTAACAAGACTGTGTTTTGCCATGAATATTAGATAGTAGAAGTGACAGCAACAAAATGGATAGACAGGCCATTTCTACATGCTATATTTTAACTACCTTATTCCCAGGCTGCAGTGAGATCATCATGTCAGGGAGCGCTATCTGCAGTGCATATCATATTTGCTGCAGTTGTACAGTAACTTCAGGGAATGTCCTCAGTAGGCGTTGATTGCATCAGTCCTTGCCACAGTACGGGCGGATGGGAGCGTGTGAATCGTCTCATCCTAGACAGGTGCCCCCCCCCCCAGGGGGTCCTACCTGCTCTCGGGGAGCCAGCAGACAAAGCTGCACAAATCAGCACTTGGCTCTCGGGACTGTTAAAAACACGAGCCATGTCAGAGAAATAACAAACAATTTCATCAGAATTTCTCCAGAAAGTTCTACTGTGCACACTAAGGAAAACTTTTTTGAAAGAAGAGAGAGGAGATTGCACAAGGCAAAAACTCTTGCAGGGTGAAGGTTTTTTTTAAAAAAAAAAAAAAACATCTGGTGTCAGATGGTGAACATATTTCTTCCATCACAGAAAGAAAGTGTGTGCCATTGCTTGCTCCTGCGGGGTGTCTTCTCTGCTCTATGTGTAATAGTGCCCCCATGGGTGTGATCACTCCGCAGGATAACAGTGACTCCAGATGGAGTGCTTTTCATCTACAACATCAGCCGTGCAGATGAGGGCAAATACACCTGCTTTGCAGAGAACTCCCTGGGAAAAGCTAACAGCACAGGGCATCTTTCTGTACGAGGTAAAGTAAGCTGTCTGTCTGTCTGTCCATCTGTCTCTCTGTCTGTCTGTCTGTCTGTGTGTCTACTTGCCTATCTGTGTAAGATAGAGTCTGTCCATCTGTCTGTCTGTGTGTGTGCTTGCCTCTCTGTGTAAGGTAGAGTATATGCCATCTATCTGTCTGCCTGTGTGTGTGTGTGTGTGTGTCTGCTTGCCTCTCTGTGTATATCTCTGGGTATGTGCCATCTATCTCTCTGTGTGTGTCTGCTTGTCTTTTCGAATTTGGTCTGTTTCCTTGCTCGGCTGTCTGCCTGTCTGACTGCCTACTTGCCTGCCTGTCCGTCTGTCTGTTTGCTTGCCTACCAGCCTGCCTGTATGTCTGTCCATTTCAGATGCTATACTGTAAATATCTGTCAATTTTTTGCTTTTTCTGTTATACCAGATGCCACTAAGATCACCCTGGCACCGTCCAACCAGGACATCAACCAGGGAGACAATGTGACCCTGCAGTGTCATGCCTCCCATGACCCCACTATGGACCTGACCTTCACCTGGTCCCACAATGGCGTGCCTCTAGACTTGGAGGACCGCAGTGGACATTACCAGCGCGCAGAAGGAGTGAGAAGATTTTTTTTTCCAAAAATATTTTTTGGGGCCTTTTGCCTTTATTCTGACAGGATAGTAGAGAGTGATAGGAAAGCAGCGGGTGAGAGATGGAGAAGGATCGGGAAATGACCTTGGGTGGTAACTCAAATCCGGGTCTCCAGGTGTAGGGTCTGACACCTTTGCCCACTGAGACACAACGCCCCCTAGTGAGAAGATTTTACCGGGCACACTGAAGTTTTTCTCCATTTTCTCCAAGTTTTTTTTCACCATATTGGAGAGATACAAATTAAATGTAACTAATACATGATAGTGTAGACAACATAATTAATAGGCTGTGTAAATATTACCTAGCTGTCAAATGCTGAATCTCATTTTTACTGCTGTTTATTGACAAGAATGTTTGAAATATTTTTCAAACAAGAGTTAATCCTGAGGCACTCAAGAGGACAGTAAATGTAAAAAGCGTTTATTTAAACTTGGCTATCAATTCAAAGCATGCCTACATGTTTCTTCAGGTATTCTTCATATATAAAATATCTCCATCCCTGTGTGAATGTCTCTAATTTTTTAAACCCTCGACATGACCAGTGTTCTCTTTCACATGTGTCTGCGTTGTTGACCCCCCCCCCCCCACAGAAGGAGACCATTGGAGACCTAATCATTGTGAATGGGCAGCTGAGCCATGCGGGCAGCTACACCTGCGCGGCACAAACAGTAGTGGACACAGCCATAGCCACCTCCAAACTAGTGGTCAGAGGTAAGCAGGCCACCATTTGCAATGGCAAAGAGGGTTGGATCTTTGTTTGGAAGTAAACATGTTTGTATGACTTATGATGCTAATCTGACTGCACTGAATTGAGTCAATAAAGTTGTTACTAAGCTTGATTGTTTCAAAGGGTGCTTTACTATCTTTACTGTCACCATTTCTTTTTCTGTCTTACATCTCTCTCTCTCTCTCTCTCTCTCTCTCTCTCTCTCTCTCTCTCTTTCTGTATTGCAGCCAATAACACTAAGATCCAATGCAAATGACTGTTAAAAGTTTAACTTGAAATGTTTCAAGTTCTCTCTCTCTGTCTCGCTCTCTTTCTCTCTCTCTCTCTCTCTCTCTCTCTCTCTCTCTCTCTCTCTCTCCCTCAGGGCCCCCTGGTCCCCCTGGAGGCCTGGTGGTCAAGAGTGTGAATGAGACGTCTGTGGAGCTGAGCTGGAGTCGTGGCTATGACAACCACAGCCCCATTGGCAAATACATCATCATGAGTCGCTCCGACCCCTCCGGCACCTGGAAGAGGATGAGGACAGGTACAGTAACCACCTCGTCCATCACAAGGACGAGTCCACCGATGCACACCAGCCAATGATCAAACTCTTTATTGATACAGTACTAAAGGAAGGCTAACTAAGCAATGCTGACTAAGCAGAAGAATCGATTGAATGATCCACAGATCCACAGAACATTGAGGGAAACGCTGAGTCAGCGCGTGTGATCGGCCTTCGACCCTGGATGAACTATGAGTTCCAGGTCATCGCCAGCAACATCCTGGGCAGTGGCGAGCCGAGCATGCCCTCTCAGACCATCCAGACGAAGCAGGCAGGTAAGAACTGCAGTGCCTCTACTAGCGCCCCACATACCCATGCCTACAGTATGTCCACCCATATTATGGGGTGTTCACTCTGTCTGAGCTCCAACAGTTCTCTCTTACAGCTTTTTTTTTACACTGTTAAAAGTGCTTTCAGTTCATAGTTCATAGTTCCTGGTTCCTTTAACGGATTCCTTCAATATTTAGGTTAACATTATTCAAAGCAGTACATTTGGATTACAAAATACTTGCCTCCAAGTATGTTTGTAATTCACTCTAATTCTTTCATAGTGATTGATTTTTTTTTATTTATATAGCAGCTGGATGTGAATCACCACTGAATATGATAAGACTAGATAACTAGATTACTAGATAAGATAATACTGTTGATTTTGTCACGCGATGGTGGTAAACATTCACCAGCTGTAATACTGGATCCGTGAGTCTGATTATTTATGTGGATAAGTGTCATCTGTGTGCACCAACACACACACATGCACACATAAACCACCAAATGTGCACCATGGCTGTGTAAAGTGAAGCTGTGTGTCAGGCTGTTGGTGTTGATGAGTGTATTCGTTGTGCAGCTCCCACGGTGGCTCCCAGTGGCCTCGGAGGAGGAGGTGGAGATCGGCATGAGCTCATCATCACATGGACGGTGGGTTTGGGTTTCACCCACAAACGCCCTCAAAAATCAAAGGCTGCTACTCAATTAGCCGGTTATTTTTTTTGTCTGCAATTTTCTAAGTGAAGTGTAAGGTTGGGTCGCCCACAAAAAAAAAGAGATACAAGGTCTACAAAAAAGGAGTTTTAATCAGAGCAAGAGTGCGGTTTTCTACATTACATCATGTTTGTTATCACTAAACACGATTGCTGCCCATCTTATAGCGCGTCAATATACCATCAATTATGTCATGAATGTCACAATACATATAGCAATGACATTTTTAGTCACAATATGAGATTGCAGTGGTAGTTGCTTATTGGTATAACATGGACCTTTCCAGTTGTTAAAGGAGTTATCCGGAGTGAATCAAACCGAAGCCCTGTTATCTGAGGCTGGCAAGTGCTGTCGATAGGTATCAGAACGACAGCAGTAGGAACAACGTAGACCGAATTCGCGAACTGGCCGCTACTGATTAGGGCTCGTCTTTTTGGTTTTCATATGCGGTAGCGGTAGCAGCCAGTTTGCGAATTCGGTCTACGTTGTACCTACTGCTGTCGTTCTGATACCTATCGACAGCACTCGGCAGCCTCAGA
>JASCQY010000232.1:16570995-16582329 GCA_030264315.1 Sardinella tawilis
GTGAGTGAGTGAGTGAGTGAGTGAGTGAGTGAGTGAGTGAGTGAGTGAGTGAGTGAGTGAGAGAGTGAGTGAGTGAGTGAGAGAAGGATAGTGGAGAGTGGATGGGGAGGCAGGGAGATGAGAGTGGATACCATATGCAGTTGTCATCTCAGACATACAGTACTCTACCTGTTATAGTTGTACTGATTTCTACAGTATATTGGAGATGTAACTGGTGGTTTGCATGATATGGGATGGGAACATGTACTGTACCTGACATGATCCCTGATCTGATTTTATAGATATGCTGGAAATGTGATATTTCAAAAGGTGCACCAAAAAATCCCACCCCAAGATCTGGGGAGCTGAGTTGGTGTCTTGAATTCAGTGTTATCACAGTGAGATAAGGAATTGTGAATGTGTCTGTCTGTGTCCCTCTCCAGGTGCCCTGTACCCAACCAGCATGAGGATCAATGAGCAGGGCCGGCTGATGGTCCACTTCCGCACAGAGGCCCGCTTCAGGGGTCTGTTTGTGGAGTCCCACCCAGGTAAGGCCTGCAGTTTAATCTAATCTATTGTACTCTTTTTGATCCCATGAGGGAAATTTTGTCTTTGCTTTTTAATTTCACTAATCGTGAATTAGTGAACTACTGTACACACAGCACAGCACACAGTGAACACACTTCAGGTGGCACTGAAATATTTAGTGCCTTCTGGGTGAATAGTGCTATATGCACTAATAACTGGTTTATGTGGCATTCTTAATGTTTTCTAACTGTGTACATTTTTTATTGTTTGTTAAAGGGAGCAAAGGACGTTACAAGAGAGAGGACAAGAGGGGTATGTAGCACTTATATTCAACCATTGTAAAAATCAATTGATACTTTATTTGCATTGGGTCTTTTTGTCAAAAAGATTCATATTTCCTGGTTTTGCCAAAAAAATGTAACTATGGACAATATGTACTGGTATAAGCATGTTATCTCTGATACAAGTGTAAATGTAATGTAAATGTATTCAACACTTGTGTTTTCCAAACAGCATCCAGCAGATCTATGGTCATGAGTATGAACCACCCTGCCCTGACCTTTAACCTCTCCCTGGTGCGCACCGAGCCCACTTACAACCAGCCAGTCCAGCAGTGGACCTTCATGTCCGACTTTGCTGTAAGTGTGTCACGCCCAACAACAGACACGAGTGGTGGGACAGAGAGTATTCAAGTGCTTGAATGAGGAAGGTGCTGAGGAGAGTTCGCTTTGATGTTCAGAAGCCTATACTGGTTGTCTTCAACTTCAGAGTCCTACTTTGGAGACTTTATTAAAGGAGTTCTCCGGAGTGAATCAAACCGAAGGGCATATGAAAATGAAACCATAGCGAAAAAGATATGCCCTGATCAGTTAGCGGTAGCGGCTAGTTCTCGAATTCGGTCTACGTTGTACCTACTGCTGTCGTTCTGATACCTATCGACAGCACTCGGCAGCCTCAGACAACAGGGCTTGGGTTTGATTCACTCCGGATAACTCCTTTAACAACTGGAAAGATCCATGTTATACCATTAAGCAACAGCACTTGGCAGGGTTTTGGTTTGATTCACTCCGGATAACTCCTTTAATGTGTGTGGGTGAGAAGGACATACATAGAGACAGGTCTATTCCGAGAAAGTGGGTGGGAGAGACCACATTCTATTGTGACAGACACACATTATGTCATCTGAGAGAAGAGAAGCTGCTGGACACTTTAGACATCGCAGACGTCAGGAGTGCCTGTACAGTATAGAAATCCATCCATCCTTTTAAATGTGGTCTCAAATGTTTCTCCATCCATCTCCCACTGCCTGCTGGGCCCGTAGCCCATGGCTAGGGAGTACCAGAATGGAGACGGCTTCGGCTACATCCTGTCCTTCCGCCAGCGGGACACCCAGACCTGGACCATTGTGCGGGTGCCGGGCGTTGAGTCCTCGCGCTTCGTCTACACCAACCAGACTTTGACCCCCTACAGCCCGTTTGAAGTGAAGATCAAAGCCTACAACAGGATGGGGGAAGGCCCCTTTAGCCAGGTGGCCCAGGTGTACTCTGCTGAAGAAGGTACCAGAATCTGGACAAAGTCTAGACCAGTCTTTGATCTAACCCATATCACTGAAACCCTGTGTGTTGTTAGCATGTTAGCTTTCACAAACACAGATAGGACTTCTATAACTTGTTTTAATGCATGGCTCGAATGTTATTGACCACAGCCACAAGAGGTCAGAGCCACTCTGCTGAAGCTCAAAGTGATGCCTGTGTTGATGCCAGCGTTGCAGTGACGCCATGGTAGCCTCATGAGCCAGACTCTTTTATGTAGTATAACCTAGCTAATGCTGTGGCCCTTACTGCTCTTACAGTACAAGATACCAGGGATTGGCCTGAAAAAGCAGCTTATTGCCTCATTTTTATTTTTACTGACTTATCTGCCCCATCAGCAACAAAAGTAAAAACTGCTCTGATATCTTTTAGAGGGTTTCAGAGATTTGATGTATGGTTAAATGTTTTATTACTGTAAAAGCCTTCTCTCTCTCTCTTTTTCTACTTTTACATTTTGAATATAGTCGCAAGTTGATCTTGATGTATGATTAAAAATTGTAATACAGAGATTTTAAAAATTCAATTCTCTCTCTCTTTCTCTCGCTCACTCTCTCTCTCTCTCTGTCTCTCTCCAGGTTTTAGTGTTTATATGTCTCATTTAATATGACTGCCTCTCTCTCTCTCTCCTTTTTTCTCTCCAGGTTTAAGTGTTTAAATGTATCATTTAATATGCCTGCCTCTCTCTCTCTCTCTCTCCCCCTTTCCTCCCCAGAGCCCACAGTGTCTCCTCGCAGGCTGAATGCTGAGCCCCTGTCTGCCTTTGAGATGAAGGTGTCCTGGGACCCTGTGCAGCAGTTGCCCTCCAATGGCATCCTCAGGGGCTATGAGGTAAGGAATGATCTCAGTCACCCCAACAGCCGAACGTTCCCGACTCCCGCATGGCTCAGGCCATGCCACGTGACACCACACAGCTGCCAAGTGCCTCTGTGTGTGATGCTGTGGGATGCCACATTGTTATCACGCGCACCATTACGAGTCATTACGTGAATCGCCACAGCTTCATCGCCATTTCTGCCTCTGGCCTCATTCATAGATATTTAGGGTACCACCATAACACCTTGTTATCATTCCTCAGAAGTATGCCACTGCCTGTGAGCCTCACGGAAATTGTTTGGAATGACGCTTTTGAAGCAATCCTCAAAGATATGATAATAGACAAGGTACATGTAGCCAAACATGAGCAAGTGCTGTTCTTTTCAGGGTCATAAAGTCCACTGTGTATTATTAAACTTGATAAGTTAACTGAACACTCCCCCTTACTCTTGACAAAAATCCCCAAGCGTGGTGCCAAGTACAAAGGCCACTTCACTTGATTTTCTGTAAATTTCAGTTCCTGTGCATGTCAGTACTTTGTGCCATGCTACCCTATGCATTCTATACATACAGTATATCAAACAAAGAAAATGAACAAAGATGCAGATTCATGTTTATTAGCAGAGGTTCTCCACTGTTTTCTCAGAATTGTAATATTTTGTTTACCTCAGGAGAACAACATGTTAGATCAATGGAGATCCAGGGGTTGTCATTTATTGCAAATAGGCCTGATTTTGCCAGGTTAATTTCACTGTCCTTCATACTTAGTGAAACTGCTAGAGTATGATAAAGAATCCGATTGCTGGACAAATGATAGTTATCATCTCCAAATGTGACCTGCCGAGTATTCCCCCGTCTCCAGATCCGTTACTGGCGCCAACACGAGCGGGAAGCGGCTGCTGATCGTGTGCGAACAGCCGGCCTGGAGACCAGCGCCCGCGTGGCCGGCCTGAGGCCCAGCACTCTCTACCACGTCACAGTGTTGGCGTACAACAGCGCTGGTACCGGCCCTGCCTCCCCTAGGACCACGATTATCACCCGCAAACCTCGTAAGACCACACAGCTAGCACCCTGATGCTAGCCAGTAGCCAGGTTTAAGCCTCCAAAGGGTTTCTAGTGTCATCATTGTGTCATCGTTGTAGCTTGAAGGGGTAAATAAGAGTGTAGTGACCAGTGGAAAGGTGTGGCCACATTCCCAAGGTAGATCACTTGACTATTTTGAGTGACAGGCTATTGTTTTTAGCCCCAGAGCAATGAAGTTCTCTGATATCAGCTGCTTTTAAGGCTCACTGTACTGTAGCTTTTTTTAGCCCTGTGCAGTGTTTGTCAGATTGGTATTTAGTCTGCTGGTGGCTGCACACACACACACACACACACACACACACACACACACACACACACACAGCTTGGGAGAATAGAGTGGTAGTCTGTTTTGCCTCAGCAGATATTTAGTTTGGAGCACTGCTATGAAACAAATGGACCACAACAGAAAGATGAGCATGCAGAAAATATCATTAAAAAGAAGTAAGGGTGAATTCATATCACCCTTGGAAATGTGTGAGAATAAGGAAGAATATTTCACCAGAGATCACCAGACTCTGACACACACACACACAAGGATAGTTTCAGACACAAGATTACATTCTGGCCCTGCTTTCACTTGCAGCCCCTAACCGTCCCCCTGGCAACATCTCCTGGAAGACAGATGGATCATGGGTAACCGTGAGATGGGATCCTGTGACAGCCATGGACAATGAATCAGCAGTGTTGGGCTACAAGGTGAGTGACAGGTCTAGGACACATTCTATGTGCAGTAGTATCTTTATCATGGCTTGTGTGTACTGAATTTGTGTATTTGCTGTGTGTGTGTGTGTGTGTGTGTGTGTGTGTGTGTGTGTGTGTTTGCATAGTATTTGTTTGTGTGCCCACTGTGTGGAGTGGTTCCATTTCTGTGATTATTCGGTAACACTTTACTTTCGACTTAAGAGTGACATGAGTCTGTCGTAAACATGACATGACTTATATCATGAACATTGATGACACTTGTTTTATAGTTATTGTTTTAATTAGGCTAATGCAAATATTATAAAAACGATTGAAATTTAAAGGAGAAGTTCGGTGTGAATCAATCCATAGCCCTGTTGTTCAAGGTCATTGAATGCTGTATATAGGAAAAAGAACGAAAACATTTGATACGACATAGGCTGAATAATGAACCGGGCAACTAACACTAAATAAATGGGGCATAGCGTCTTACTTTCAGATTCATTTCGCTATGCCCCATTCAGTTAACAATAGTTATTGCTTTATAACTCGGCCTATGTTACATAATTTTTTTTTTCGTTCTTTTTGCTACAGACAGCATTCAGTGACTACTAACAACAGGGCTATGGATTGATTCACACTGAACTTCTCCTTTAATGACATAACCATTTTGAAGTGGCATTGATGTTCATGATATGACTCATGTCATGTTTGTACAATCCTATGTGTTGCAGACCTGTTTAAAAGTCGAGGGTCAGAAAAACAACAGAACATTGTTATTGCCAGCTATCAATTTCACCAACACTGCACGTATGCCATATTACAATGGAAAGTCACCATCTTTATCAAAATATTAGAGATATGAAATATAGCTTAATGACATGCTTCTCAATAACTGAAACCAATTGTAATGTCTATTTAACCCTCTTCCTTATTGGAGGGGGCATAATTCAGTTTTATAGGGTTCCCCATTCAAGCCACACCAAGAGATAGGAATATCTCAAAGTCTATTATCTAATATATATCTGATAAATAGTGGCTTACAATAAGTGAATGGACTCCACTGCACTCGCCTTGGAATTTTTTTTCAAGGGTCCGAAAATGATAATCACACACAGTCAGCTATATAATTACCTATGTACATGTAGCAAGCACAGTATATAAATTGCATAGACATAATTATTAGTATATCAGTATATGTATGTGGATGTGTATGCATGACTGCAATAACACAGTTGCATCTGTGTGTGTATACACGTGTGAATATAGTTTCAGTGACGAAGTACAATTGAAAAACTGCCATATCATGCCCATGTTTCCCACACAGGTTCTGTATAAACACGAAGGCCAGTCTGCTCTGAAAGTGCTAGACAAAGGTCAGACATCAATCAAGCTCCCGCTGCCCAAAGACAACGGCTATGTTGTCCTGGAGGTGCGGTCATGGGGCGACGGAGGGGACGGTGCAGCCCATGAGACGATTGTGTCTCGGGACTCAGGTAAGCCCACAGCTTGCTGGCCAAGATAGTTTCTGCACAAAGGGCAAACTCAGTGATAAGAGGCTCATTATTTGAAGCTATTTTTTGAGGATGTCTGACGCGTGGGGGGTGCATGTGATGAAAGTCACGTCATTGACAGTAGCGAATAAGTTCTTTAAAGGAACAGTATGTAAGTTTGTGGCCAAAACTGGTACTGAAATCGCATTCAAAATACTACAGAGCATAGTATCCTTTTCTCCTCTTCCTCCACGACAAGAGGTTGCTAGCTAGGTTGCCAAAATCAAATAGGTGGAGGGTAGCGCAACAGGTCAAAACACATAATATACACATAGTAAACACACAATGACAACATCAACACAAGTTGAGGGCTGCAAATTCACTTTTGTAATGGCAATATTCAGGCTGGATTACTGTTGTCATCGATAAAAGTATTTGAAATAATCATGATTACATAATGTCTTGTGATATATCAGGGCCATTTTATGATTCATTTACATTTATTTTTTACATACGGTTCCTTAAGTTAACCTGATGAAGGTCCATTGACCACAAGCATTGGAATAAATAAGTTGCTTGCAGAATGGGCAGTGTGCAGGATTTTACATGGGTTACCTGAAATGCACCTGTACTAGGTGTGCAAAAGAATGTGGCATTGCATTCTCTTCAGTAAGAGACGTCCACACCTTAACTGACACTATGTTTTTATCCAGACACTGTTACCTACACATTTGTTGGTTCTCCAAAGTCTGATGTATACAAATTTCCAGTATAAGATTTCTTAAGGAAATGGTTTCTGATAGGAAAATGGGAAGGACTGGCCATGTATTTTTCCCAATTTAATCAGTGTGTGTATATGTAATGTATGTGTGTGTGTGTGTGTGTGTGTGTGTGTGTTTCCTTTCAGGAACTGGAATGATGGTGCAGAACAGAGCAGGCCTGTCTAAATCACAGAATCCTTTGCTTCTTCTCACAGCTGTTGCATTATGGGGACTTTTTTTCATTACGATTCTAGAACAGTGATTCCAACCAGCCCTTGAGCTCCCCATTTGTTTTTATTTTGTTGTTGTTTTTTGTCTCCTTTTCACCTGTCTCGAGTCTACCAGTTTCTAATCCTGTATCATGACGGGAAGTGTTGGAAACATCCTGTTGTTTTGGACCAGGAGATCCAAAGATAGGTAGCGGTTGGCAGGTTTTTATTGCTTTTTTACATAAAATAAAAAAAATTATGAAAAAAATAAAAATGTAGATGTAGAAACTAATGACTCCACTGGATTTGAGCAGAGCTTGGCTTTGTGCACTGGTCATATTGTCATATTGTAGAAACTTGCCTTATGGGAACCAATCAGGTGTGTTTATTTGAGTTTGAAATGTGTCTGCCCCTGGTTCCTTCCACGCTTGGGATTCTTTTTCTCCACAGCCCAAGTCAGTGCTCGTTGATCAAAGGTAATGACATCACAGTCTCACTGTGAAGATCTTATAATGAAACCTATAAAGCCACTTGACGTTGCCATTCTCAAACCATATGAAATTGTTTTAAGAATATCATTGCTCTGTTTGTATTTTGTTTTCTATTTATTACTTGTTTATACTGTACTTAATTTTGTATTATACATAATATATGATTTATTTAGACTTGGTAAATGTCCTGGGCAAGTTGGATGGATCAGGCTGTTGGATTCTTCTAATTCAGTTACAAAGAAGGTGGTTGCATGTAATATACTGTAGCTTTATATCATACTGTGTACTTATAGACTTCACTTGAAACACCTCCCATAGTGAGCAGTATGTCATGATCACATGAAACAACTGATTGGACAGTTTCCAATTTTAATAAAAATGTGTTTTTGTTATGATATTTACCATAGTGTGCTTCAAAATACGGACATTTTTGCAAAACGTATGTGATAGTTTCTGGAAGGTCTCATTCTCCACCATGTTTTGCCTCAGCAAGTCTTCTTTTGTTACATGTTGTGTAATATTCCTGTCAATTATTAGCAGTTTAGCTCATTTCCCTTCATACCTCTCAGATAAGAGTTTAGATTGCATTGTTTCTTATCCAGTGCACCCTTGCCTTAATAGAGGCAAAATATTATGAAACTACTGTATAGCAGGAAGCAAAACCACAAGGCTGATAATTCTGCTTAGTTCTGCATCACTGGTCTTGTAGGGACAACACCAGGGAAGAGGAGAAAGAGAGAGATGACGACCATCCATTTTGCGATAGGTGTTATTTTATGGGAGTGGCTTCATGAATGACATTTCAAGTGTAAACCCGAATGGGACTGTAAGATGTCCCGTCTCAGAACAAGAGTCAGAATATTTCCTTTTTGTGTGTATGTGTGTGTGTCAGTACTGCAGGGAGAGTGTTTCAGTCATGTCATCATTGCCAGATGATTTTGTGTACTTTTGTGAATTCCTCTGCATCTGGTGGGATGCTGTTGGACCAACATATGCCCAAAAGTACACAGCAAAGGATGCATTTCACTCTTGTGCTCTGACTTCTAAAGACCAAGACATTCTTGATACAAATGTAAACTTGTACACCAGTATTAACTCTGTGCCTAGAGAAACACAGGGTGATTTTCTATCCAAGTGAGTTGTGCCCTTTTTTTGTAATATTAATGATAACAATAACAAGTTTTTTGTATGTGATTAACATTCAGATAGAGGCAGCTACTCAAACCGCGAATGTTCCGGCCTCTTGGTTGTTTAGTTGTTTCTTAAGGAGAAATAGTCACTTAAAAGTGTGATGATTCAAATACGGCCATTCTAGCATTGCCTTTTGTACAACTGTGAATAGACGTAGGTTTTGTTTTTCAGTTTGCTTGTGGTCTACTGTATGTCACTTACTCTCCTTAGACAGTTAGATGCCCACGACTGACGATATGTGTATATAGGTTTTTCTTGTTTTATTTTGCAACAGCGACTGAGGCCTGTCATACGAGGCAGTCTAGTTGAGTCGAGTTATGATGCATTCCCTGTTACATGAGATCTGCTCACCACTCGAGTGTAACTTTTTAGTCAGCGCACAGATGTTGGACATTTTTGTGTCAACTCTTGAGCTTTGGTCGGTCTTCTAGCTGCCTCCTGGGAGACAGATGGCGATGCTTCAGTACCTCTCTCAGGTGATGCTCAGCAGTAGGATTGAATGAGACAATGTGAAAATGGCACTTGTAAATAAACTTCAATAAATGTATGGGGACTGTGTTCAAAGGCCATGTTGTGCGTGCCTGCGTTCTCTTTTTTTAATCCATTATCAAATGTGGTATAACTGTTTAGCCTACTTACATTGTATAATTAAGTAACCAGCTTGCACATCTAAAACGTGTCAAATCATGCAACATTTAGTGACTTTGGCATATGACAACAAACCTGACCTTGACCTTGACCTGTTACGTGTTCACCAAATAAATGTAAAACATTGTCAAAATTAAAACACTTAAGTCAAGGGTTGTCTAATGGGCAGTCACTGGATATTATCACTTTATTGTAGAAAGTACATTGATAAATCTTGAATGATGGGTGGAGATTGTGGGCAGAGATTTGTTTTTGGGTGTCATGGCAACAAAAGTGGCACTCCTCCATAATTCTTAGATTACCTATACACTTGCCAAAAGGAAGAAACACTGTCTTCAAGGCCTAGACAGTGTCAATGACGTATGGCCCACAATAAGCAGAACAGTCGGCCTAGTAAACATGGCAGGTGTTTGGTAGAACTCCCCTTCAGATGAGACTGTTAATCTTGTGATGTACTGAATACACACATTCGAGATGACACTACTAGATTAGGAGGGGAAACTATGGACTCAACTATAGGCTACTTGAATTGGTCTGAGAATCTTTTCTCCTTTAAGATAAATGTTGTGTTTCATCATGAGCTCATTTGGTCCAGTAATTGGTGGAAAGAAGGGAGAGAGTCACTAGAAAGAACTGAGAAACATGTACATATTGAATATGTACATAATATTGAACAACCTTGCAGTGCTTTAATTCTCCTGCAGCCTTGCCCCTATGTACTGTACAGGTCAAAGCAACCTGCACTGCCATTTTTGGGCCACTATTTGAGTACAAAAATCCTGCAAGAGTAGATGTTTATCCTTGAAAAATGTGATTGAAAAGTCTATTTGGCTTTGCAAATGCTGTTCAAACTACTGTATATGCCTTCCTTGATTTTGACCAACTTGTTGTGCCAACCATCACGCTCCATGTGAAAAAAAGACTTCACATTTAACCAAGGCAATAAGCATAGACAGTTAAATACTTAAGAAGTTCATCCTGTAGCATTCAGGACAAAACATACACACCCATACACCACAGAAATAATAAAAAGGTAATTATTTTGTGTATAATGCTAATGCGAGGGATTCTGGGAAATTTAGACCACAACCTTCCTACAACCTACCTACATCTACATCAAGTACAAGCCAGTGCAAAGGCAACCAATTAACAAGTGTACCTATAGGAAGTGAGCTTCTGAGCTTCAGTTTGTCAGATTGTTTACCTCACCTCTGAAACTGTGGCCAGTAGTTCTAGTGCTCCATAGAGAGGTGTTCTCTCACCTGTACGGTTCACCCTGTACGCAGCCAACTCTACATCAACTCTGCAAGTTCTCTGACAGCAGTGCCATTGTGTGGTGTATTAATGATGGGCAGAAGATGGAGTACAGGAGGCTGGTGGATGACTTTGTGGGATGGTGCAGGACAAACCATGTGAAGTTGAACACCACTAAGACTAAGGAAATGGTGGTAGACTTGAGGAGGTCTGCCCCACTGGGATACCAATGTCAATTGACGGGTTGAACATGGAGACTGTCAATACATACAAATACCCAGGTCTGCATCTCGACAATAAACCGGACTGGTCTGCTAATACTGATGCATTTTACAAAAAGGGTCAAAATAGGCTCTATTTCTTGAAGTGAATAAGGTCCTTCAACATCTGCACCAACTGTATCTCTCTCTGATGACACACCAGTCTTGTGGCAAGTGTCCTATTCTATGCTGTAGTGTGCCGCAGTGACAACACTACACTGTAAAAAATGATTTGTAATGATTACTTGAAAAATGTGTGCAAACTCGTTGCCATGAATAAGGTAAGTACAGATCACTTGTCTCTTTCAATATATCTTTACCATAACTTGAAAGAGACTAGTTATGGTTACT
>JASCQY010000232.1:16591766-16609431 GCA_030264315.1 Sardinella tawilis
AATGTGGGCTCGACTTTGGTCTGCATAAAGGGGGACGTTGGTTCCTCTCGCTCCGCTTTTACCCTCTCTGGTCTATATGACACATTTGTGGTACAAAAACACAACCTGCATAATGTCCCTGCATCATGGCACCTGCTAAAATCAGCTGTGTGTTTTGTCACTCATCCTCATGTTTGAGAGAAAATGTTGATGGCATCTCTTGAAAGTGATGGTAAACCTGTAGTACAGCTTAAGTATGATATCATCATACTGTCCTTAATCATTTCCTATGCCTACATGACAGTACCTTTATCTGATAGTTCATTTCCTGTTGTGTCCAGGAGCTTGTGGAGGCGTTTGAAGCTGAGAGCAAAGCCAGTGGGTTCCAGATACTGATGCTCACCGCTGCTGTGGCTGCAAAAAGAAATGTCATTTACTTGAGCTATGACATCCCACAGATATCACAGTGAGTCAGACATGCATTCCACTCAGAAGCACCATTTGGCAAATACATACTGATGACACATTCATTGCCAATTTACTTTTAGGTACTTGGACTTCATCAGTGTCATGACATTTGACTTTCACGGAAGTCATGAGGGTCTGACGAATCACCACAGTGCATTATATAATGGGGAACATCAAACAGGAGAGAGTCAGCATTATAATGTAGTGAGTATCCATGAAATATTTTGTTTGCATGTGTAGCCGGAATGGTCTGCAGTCCCAGCTACACTGCGTGGACTCTTGAGAGACGACACTGACAACGACTTTATCTGGGCACTTTTATTATAACCTTAACAAAAGTGAAAAAAGAGTACAATTGGAGATTGTCTTATTAGAGCTCTGGAGCAAGCCTCTCAGAGCCAAGTGAAATGCAATCTGACTTCATTCATATTACATCAAAAAGGGATAAAACAAAATACAATACAATTGGAAAAATAAAACTCTCGCATTAGGCTAACACATTGCTTTGTTAACCTATTTCACTAGAAATGCATCTCAAAGATCAGAAACCTGCACTAATAAAGACTGCAGGAATCAAAATGCATGTTTTTTACCCATGTCAAAAACTTTAAACTTTTTAAAGGAAAAGTTTGGTGTGAATCAATCCAAAAGCCCTGTTGTTCAAGGTAAATGAATGCCGTCTATTAGAAAAAGAACGAAAAAATTTGATGTAACATAGGCCGAGTACCGAACCAGCAACATACACTAAGTAAATGGGGCATAGTGTCTTACTTTCAGTTTAATTTCGCTATGCCCCATTCACTTAACAATAGCTAATCGTTTGTTACTCGGTCTAGGTTGCATCAAATGTTCTGGTTCTTTCTGCTATAGGCCTAGACAGCATTCAACCTCTAACAACGGGTCTATGGATTGATTCACACCAACTTCTCCTTTAATGTACAAACTTCTTAGTGGTTTTGGGAGTATATACTGTACCTTAACAAAAGTGAAAAAGAGCTCAATTGGGAGATTGTCTTCAAATAACAGTTCTGGAGCAAGCCTAGCATGAGAAAAATATATTAGCTGAAATACAAGCAGTGTAGGCTGCTGACTGCCAAGACATGCATGAAAAACAAGTGATTAGCTGGTTAGCTTAGCTATCATGTGCTCAACGAAACTTGAAATATCATTTTTTCACAAGCCCATATCATAGTCTATCATGTATGCAACTTAGGTTACATTACAACACTGCAATCTGTCTTTTATAACTGAACTGCGTAAATCACCCACCTCTCCCAGCCAAGTGAAATGCAGACTGGCGAGAGAGCGTGAATAATGCAGTACATACGCTACAGCCGCTAGAGGACGCTCTAACACACGGAATAAAACTTCCATTACCAGATAACTTTGCAATTACAGAAAAAAATTAGGGATTTGGGTGAAATAAACACACCAAACCTTCAAAGCAGAGTCACATGGGCCTGAAAATAAAGAAAATAAACACATACACTTACACATGCACTGGAAGTACAGGTGACTGCACAGAAGATTAATATTATAATCCTGCAATATAGGCTAACATTGGCATGGCCATTGCAATGGACTTACATGAGATTTTAACTCAACTCTGCCCACAATGATGGTGCGGTGTGCATCTCCTCACTGTGCACTGCTCACAGTGTGCTGTGTGTAGTTCACTAATTCACGATTGGGATAAATACAGAGACCACACTTCCATCATGGGGTAAAAAGAGTACATGTAGGCCTACCTGTACTATCAAAGAATGACAGGCTTCCATATTTTGGCCTCCAGGACTCCGCCATGTTATTCTGGAAGGAACAGGGTGCCCCCGTGGAAAAGCTTCTGATGGGTTTTCCGACATTTGGACGCTCATTCCTCCTCACTTCCACAGATGGTGGAGTCGGAGCCCCTACCAGTAGCCTTGCTGCTGCTGGACCTTATACTCAGGAAATGGGTCTCTGGTCTCACTACGAGGTGATCTGTGTAACACATTATTTTAAGTAAATTTTATAACAACCACTTGTTATGTAGTTATTTTACTTTGTATTACATCATAAACTACATGTTTTTGTTTCTCTTCAGATTTGTTCCTTCCTGCGGGGTGCAACAGTACAATGGCTTGACAAACAGAAAGTTCCATTTGCTCTGAAGGGGCATGGGTGGGTGGGTTTTGACAACAAGACTAGTTATTATCATAAGGTGGGCTATTTACATACACTTTGCCTTCTTGGTATTACTGATTTGATACAGTATTGGTATGTTATCCAGGGACTTTTATTTGTATAGGTGCAATACCTAACAGAACATAAACTTGGGGGAGCTGTTGTTTGGACTCTTGGCCTTGATGATTTCTCTGGAGAATTCTGTGGTCAGGGGAGCTCACCTTTAATAAGATACCTGAAAACTCAGCTAGAAAATGGTAAGAGAAATTTCACATAATCATGATTTCATGTAGGCCATGGATTTAGAAGCAGCTATGGATGTAAAGCCTGTGTAAAAGCCTTGGCCACACATTCACACAATATGTTCATCAGTTCACTCAGGATGTGAAAACAAACTGAGGTTTATAGTCACTGATGACTTTGCTACTTGCATGTGACTACACTTTATACTGACATTTGATTCAATTATCATCTTTCACAACAGGTACTCACATGAAATGTAAATAAAATATTTAATAAGCCCATTATGAATTTCTAATATATAATTTCCCACATAGGAGAGCAGTTACCAGCTACAACTGAAGACCCGATGACAACACTCACTATAAATCTGACCAGCAATCCACTTTCGACTAAGAGCTCCTACAACGTCACACTCCTTGGTCACACCTCTTCGACTGCCATGATAACCCATTCAGTCACATGTGAACCCCTTACAGTTGCAGTCTCCTCAAACCACTTCTGTAACGACAAACCTGATGGATTCTATCTTGAACCCCACAACTCTGCCTCCATGTTCCAGTGTGCTGATGGCATCACACATTTAGCATGGTGTCCTGATGACGCAGGCCATAACATTGCGGGAAGGATAATTCCCTCAGGGAAAACTAGCATCATATTCGTGGGAATAACATCCCTACTCGTGACTGCCTGGGTACACAGATGATTTTTCACTGGATTATAGAGCCAGGAAATCAAGCAATGCCTAACTGGTTTCAGTCCATGAAGGAGAAACCCGGTATCAATCAATCCGTAGCCCTATTGTTTGAGGGAAAACAACACGAGAAATGGATAAAACGGACCAAATAGCAATCTAATCGGTAGAGGGGATAGGCCTAGCCTACAGTCTCGCAAATGGCCTACAGTTAGTTACACTGAATGAAAAACTAAAACAGAGGAGGAGGGGGGGCGCGGGGAGTTCCCATCCAATAGGCCTATACGTTTTCTGAGTTTTTAAAATGTTTTAGTTCATTTATAGATATATTAGTAGGTCGTTTGGTATTGTTACTAGGCAACCCAGATAATGCGAAATTTCGGCATCATTTCCAGCCGTACTGTATGTGTATCTCCTTTAGTGCTAACCATAGCAAATTGACAGCTAACTAAATGGAGCACAGAAACTCACTTTCGGTTTCATTCCCCAAGTCCCATTGAGTTAACACAAAGTTCTTCTAAGGTTCCAGCTAAAGTGTCTCTGGTTAACATGGTTCACTAATCAGTCTATATTACAGTAAATTGTATGATTCTTGTTCCAACAGACAGTGTTCAGTGACCTTGAACAACAGGGCTTTTGATTAATTTGATTTGGTTTGGCAGAGGGCGCTCTACCTCTGCCATCATCCTGGCTTAATAAGAATTGTTCAATCATACTGTCTTTATAAATTATTAATTGATTAAGTCATGAATCAATTTAAAAAAGACACACGATTATTGTGACACATTTAAGAAGTTAAAAGTCATTGCCAAACAGTATGCTACTGAATGTGAGCAAAGTGCCTTTGAGAAAATATTGCTTTTCTGTTGGCTACTGATCCTGTACAAATAAAAAAAAACAGTTTGCTTTGGTTATGTTGGTATGTGGGTTATTGATCAACTCTTCAACTATGATCTTGCGTTAGGCCTTGGCTATTCCAGGGTTTCCCCCAGTGCTTTATAGTTAAGGCAGAGACACTTAGAAGGACTTTGGTTAAGGCGGCCACCTTGACAACAAACACCTCCCACCTTGACTAAGTCTCCAGAAAAAAATGAATATTTTGTATTGTAATCATAATTTCACAGGTTGTTTTCCAAAAAAATTGTATAGGCTATTTATGTTTTTGCTTCCTGTCATATTTTACATGAAAATGCACAACATAGCCTTTCCAATGGCAATAGTTAATATTCTCTAATACCAACTAACACCACCCCCCACCAGCACCACCACCACCTTGACTAACTCATTTTCTGCGGGAAACCCTGTATTCACAATCAAGACATCGAAATTATCATTTCTACTCTAAACACAGTTGCAGAGACATTTTCATAGAAGTTATGCAATACGCTTAAGAGGTATTTTGAATTTGTTATTATGATTTTCACCATGATTTATCAGCTTTCAGCAAAAAGTAGCTGCATTCATACTCAGGAAAAAGTGCATCAAAAGAATGACCCTCCCAGACGTGACACATTCTGAAGTATGACGTCAATCGATTCGAAATCTAGAATTTCAAGATTGAATTTGAGAACTTGAGTCAACCATGTGTCCGTTGTTCCTCGATCATTTAATATAAAATAACACTTCGAGAGGGATTTCGATATACATGTAAGTTTTCCGTAGGAGAATTATGTTAGTCAAGAAGTCCTTTTCAAATACTTATGTCTATGGTGTTGTTTACAGTAGCTAACGCTAACGTTAGCAGAGGACTATCTAGCCGTCGCCATCTTCCTTGCAGAAAGAAACCGAGTAGACAGAGGAACAGGACCGAGGAGCGAACGTCGACAATTAAAGAACGGATAACGATAGTTAACATTTCTATTTAGTTTACGGGTAATTACCTCGATCTACTGAAACATTTCCCTTTGTTGTTCCGTCTGAGTAATGTCTGTCTGAGCGAGCGATTGCGAACTAACGTCAGAATTTTGTGTAACGTTAACGTTTGTGTTCATTATGCTAGGTAGCTTGCTAACGTAGCTATCATAAGCGCGCATGGCCGCTTGCTAATTTGCCAAGCGAGCACTGTAACAAATTTAGTTTGTAGACATACGCTATGTTTTATAAGTAGTTGGTAAACAAGGTGTTAATCTCCAGTGTGAAATTGCTAGCGGCAAAATGCTGATGTGAAGGAGAAAGATGACCATCTCGGGCTAAAGGCCATCTGTAATGCTAACAATATCCTGTATTCAGTACCAGTACCAGATACCAGTTCAACTAAACAGCTTGTGCTAACCGCTAAATGGTGTTTGGTCTGGAGTCCACTGTCGATCTTGACGTTAAGGTTATCTTTTATGTGGACACGTATTGGGTGACGGTCAGATAACTAGAGCAGGTAAATGTAACGTTCAAGGTACAACGACTTGAACCATCGTTAGCAAGCAGCTAGCATAAAGTCTGAAAGACTTGCTAACATTAGGTGATATTCCCTAACGTTTCGAAACACCTCGTGTGACAAGCCAACCTTACTGATATTTATAGAAGTGCCTACATTAGGCATTGCAGTAAAAGACACGAGCATAAGGCTAGCTAACGTTGACCTTTTGTTGCAGTAGTAAGGACCGAAGATGAACAACGCGTTCTCCAAGTAATTCTGGTAAAAGAAACAGTCTTGTTGCTTATCTGTACTGTGATTAGTAGTCAAAGTGATCTGGCACAATACTGTGACGATAATTCATGTATTGTGATAATTGTTGCCAGTTCGTGATCTGCTGTCCTAAGATGGGTAGATCCAAACTTTCTGAATATATTTGTTTATTATCCAGTGTTTTGAATACATCCCTCATATTATTGCTTTTCATAATAAGGAATAGTTGTCTCAGTTGGCATTATGGAAGTAACATGATGGCCTATGACTATAATGGAAAATCCCCACACTTGAATCAGAAATATCCTGCCAAGTATCTTGATTCAGTAACCTAAAGTAATCCAGAATTATCAAGGATATTTACACAGATTAAGCTGATGGTTTGTTAACCTGACAAATCTAGGCAAATGTAGCTCTACTCCTCGGATGAAGAGTATTGATTGACCGATTGCCTGAGGAGTAGACTAGTGGTCTCTTGGCATCAGCTGCTTTGGTATTTTTGTGTCTAGGAATTTAAGCATTGCAAATGATGGTGTGTGTGTGTTATAGCATACACATCATTCACAAGCATAAAATGTACCATTGCCTTGGTAGATTATTATGGGTATCAGCACTGTAATATCAGTGTCCACAACCCATTTCATGGCCAGATCACCTCAAAGATGACATTTGCAATGGATTTGTTGTTGTGTCGGGGAGTGTGTTTCTTTTCTCCTTACATTTAGGTAAAGAAGCTCCTTCATTTCGGAAGATTTTTGGATATGGAATAAGTCCTTTTTTTATTGAAGAAAGGAATGAGATTTCTGGAGGAATGCCATATTCTGCCCCCTTATACTTTTTTTTTTACCCTGCATCAGTTACCTCTTATTTATTCATTTGAAAAGTCTACCTTCAACCCCATCCCTCTCAACACATTTTTCCTTCAATAAGCCAGTTGTCAGAAGACACAAGATCTTTACCTCCCCATAGTATTGCTCATTTTGGATGCCCTCCCTTGGTTTTATCTTCCTTGGGGAAACCTCCACCCAGAAGATTTTTTTTTTTAAATGTCCACCATCATCCCTTTTACCGCCCCTATATTGTCTTCGTTTTGCCACTATTAATAAAAAGAAAAAAAAAAGACTCTCACCGTGGATCAGTGATAGTTGATCAGGCTAACGGGAGCAGTAGGATCTGTCTCGCCGTGCTTACACTCTTTACTCATGGATCAAGTGTTCCTTCAGGATTTCAGCCTTGCCTCGGACCACAGCACTTACGAGAAGAGCAGGGGGATTCTTCTCAACCGCTCCAGGTGAACACAGCACACTTGTTTGCCTTTTCTTCTGCCAGCCCCATACTGGAACGTGCCTGTTGACATGTCTGCATTTACACCCGCGCTTGTGTGTCAGCCAGTGTTTTCTTCTAGCAGTGAGCAATGGTAAGGTCGGGGCTGTGCTGTGCTGAGGCAGATCTGTGACGAAATGTGCTCTTGTGTTGTCAGGGAGAACTCGGGCCCTGAAGGAGACAGCCAGTAAGAGGATCCAGAGTCGCCTGTCCCAGCATGACCAACCACGGTGATGACTGCTACTTCTTCTACTACTCGACCTGCACCAAGGTAAGGTTCTAGTTTCCTGAGGGTTTTTTTTGTTTGAGTTAGTAGGTAGTATAAAACCCTGTGGAGTTTCAGAGTTTTATGGTTTGATTGTTTTCTTTTTAATAGGGCGACAGCTGCCCATTCAGACATTGCGAAGCAGCCATGGGTAGTGAGGTGGTGTGCAGCCTCTGGCAGGAGAGCCGCTGCTTCCGCAAGGTGTGCAAGTTCCGCCATATGGAGATCAAGGTGAGCATTAAACATCTCTCTCTCTATCTGGCTCACACACGCACAGGAATAACTGCCAGCATTGGCCTCATGAGTCATTACTTAACCTCCGGCATTTCTATGGCCGATATTTGATGGTTCTGTTTGAAACTCTGCCAACAGAAAAACAGGAAGGAGATCCCATGCTACTGGGAGAACCAGCCCATGGGGTGCCAGAAGCCTCACTGTGCATTTTTCCATGAGAAATCTCGCCTCATAGACGGAGTCTTTGTTCCTGCTAACAAAGGTCAGTCAAGAACACCATGATTTATGCGCATTAATGGCAATAACATTTGGTTTATTTGAAAGGGTGATTGTTAAACATTTAATCGGAGATTCTTGTGGTTACAGTTACAGAATTGAATGAAAACCTAAAGCAGAGGGGGGTTAAGGGGGTTTTAATTTTCTGAAAGTTCTAGAGTTCTAAAAATATTTTTAGATCGTTTAAAGCTATATATTAGCAGGTCGTTTGATATTGTTACGAGGCAACCCAGTTGAGTACGAGATTTCGGCGTCACTTCCGGCGCCCAGTGTATCTCCTTTAATGCCTACCATTTGAAGGTGTCTACATAAGAGTGACATAAGCTTGTCATAAGCATAATATGACCTGTATAGTGAACATTAATGACACTGCAATAATGTTTATGACTGCAGTAATGAAGTGTCATTCAGTTTTTGTAATGCCTGCATCCCAAAATGTTACTGAACATTTCACAGGCAATGGAACTGTCACACACTATATTTCGCAGGTAGTAGTGTTACACGGTCTAGGAAGGTGGGATTTGGTTAGCATGAGCATAGTCTTAGAGCTCTTTTACAGCCATGTCCAGAGCTCATTAAAAGTGTGAAAAGTGAATAAACGGTAAAATAAACAGATTGATAATTTTTCTCTCTGCTTCCTTAGGCCCGTCAGCCCTGAAGAAGGATGGTGAGGAGGAGCCTACCCAAGAAGAGCCAGCCCCCAACCCCTCGAACCCCCAGCTCCGCGGTGTCATCAAGGCTGACACACAGGAGAACGTACCCAGCCCCACCCATCCGCCAGTGGTCATTAACCCCATTGATGATGAAGATGAGGATGAAGACGGTAAGTTTTTGTAACACATATTTTCAGTGCTACTGAAACAACCGGTTTTTTTTAAATTATTATTTAGTTATTTTTATAAACGAGTCTGTAACGCTCACTCCCATTGCTGGCATGTGCAGATCAATTCTCAGAGGAAGGAGAAGAAAGGTCCAAAATGTCCTCCCCAAGGAAGTTGATCATGGGTCCTAAAGGTAAAGTTAATGTAATATAATGCAATCATCAAGCCCCCGTTTCCTGCGTCACCTCTTGCCACTGGTTATTATAGCTTAATGTGTTTCTCTTTCGTGTGTAGATGACTCTCTGAACTTTAATGTGCGGACACTGGAGGAAATCCGGCTGCGCAAAGCCCTGAAGGCCAGTCTGAAGAAAGCAGGTATTTAAAACTGTGGGGTGTTTTTTTTTGCTTTGTGTCGCATAGAAAGCTGCACTTTCATATAGCCCTCCAGTTCAAATGAAATGTTTGTGTTTCCAGAGGCCGCAGGGTTCACCGTACCAGGCCAGCACAACAACGGCAGCACTGGCGAGAAGGAGAACATGCGCTCCATCAGTCGCCCAGCACTTTTCACCGCCAAGAACCGTAAGGCGGTGTTTACACTTCAAGTTAGGAACTCCTGCCATTTGTTATTTTTTTTGTGTGAGCATGCATCTCTGAAATTTTTTTTCCAACAGGCCCAGAAGAAGCAGGAAAGCTCCGAATCACAGATCGACTTGAGAAAAGAACACTTAACGATGGTAAGTGCATTCACATTGAGATCGTTGGGAGAGGGTAGAGATAGAGCCTGACGCCGCTAGAAATGATCTCACTCAAAGTTGCGATGTGCCGTGGTGGTGTTCCCCTTCTGAGAGTAGGGAAGGTAGACGGTGGTGAAGCTCTAGGTGAAGGTGTGCAGTGGTGCTGATGATGCTGGTGTTTTTCCACAGGTACTCCCGCGGAAGGCGAACTACCTCTGAAGCGAAGCCTGGCCCAGCGCTTGGGTGGGAAGGTGGGCGGCTCGGACAAGGACGTCGACCAGCCGGCTCAGGGTAGGTGGCTGAATGAATAAAGGAAGAGCAAAAAAAGACGACTAGTGTTGAATTTGCTCTTCAACAAACACTATATTGGTTATACCACACATAGAATAATGGAGACCGAAGATGTCTGATTCCAGATGAGCGTGTCTCTGCACTTAAAATAGACAATACTGCTAATAGGTTAATTAGCTGACTTACCTGGCTAGGAGATTGTGCTAATAGGATCAGCTTGTTTACAAAATGGTTGGAAGAGATATGTGGTTGGACTTTTGCTCTCTGAGCCTTTTAAGCCTGCCTGCGCTTTCAACTTTCATCCAAGTGTTCCTCAGCGATGGGCTGATGTGTTTTGCTGAGCTTGGTGCTCTGTGTCTCCTCAGGCGTAAGGTCGATGCGGGAGAGGCTGGGCCAGCCCGCTGAGTCTGGCCGTGCTCCCAGTCCTGCGGCCCCAGCCAGCCAGCCGGCTCCTTCTGGAGAGATCCGCATCAAGACGCTGGAGGAGATACGGCAGGAGAAGGCTGCCAAGGCCCAGGCCCAGGCCTCCGGTGACTCCCCCAGCAACCAGCCCAAGAAGGCCGTCGCCAGCCCTGCTGACACGCCCCTCACCAAGAAGCAGCAGGGACCGTTCAAGAGGAAGGTGCGGGTGCTGACCGAAACGAGCGGCGCTCAACAGGCAAAAGAGACCCCAGAGGCCGCCTCAGTGAGCGCCCTGGTCGCCAAACCACCCGCTGCCACCCCGCCAAGTGGCGAGGTGCGGGTGAAGACCCTGGAGGAGATCCGGCGGGAGAAGGCGGCCAGGCTTGGAGCCCAGGCCCAGAGTGCAACCGCTGCCCCAAATCAGAGCACATCGTCTGGGTCTGAGGATGGAGATGCCCCTAGCAAGAAGCGAATCCTACGCATTAGTAAAACACCCTCACCTGGTAAGCCTCACATATCCACAGTTACTCTTCCTGAATCATTGGTGGTCATTGGTGAAGACATATAGACCATTTCAGGTTCTAATTCCATAGCTGGACAAAGCAATGCTTGAACATTCTATCTTGGTCCCCAACTACTTCCTGTTACATTAACATAACATGTAGAATGTTGAACAGGAAGTCCTAGAACCTGAAATGGTCTATACACTCAAAAATTGATCATTGATTGATTGCCTTGATCGCTTTTCAGCATCGTCTGATGCCAAAGTGCAGAAACCAGCTGAGGTGTCTGAGAAGTCTAAAGACAGTGGCGAGGTAAGATGCTTTTCCTTGTGTACCATACCAGTAGAATATAACACGTGTGTATACTATTTATATTACATTCTTTTTTATAATGATTATAAAGCCATAACTTGTGGTCTGTCTGTGCCCCAGGCGGTGGCCAATGGGAAGGCTACAGCTCCCACTGTTGAGAAGGCGCGTGCGGACTCTGGTTTGGGCTCGGGTGCGGTGAAGGTAAAGACGTTTGAGGAGATCATGCGGGAGAAGCAGCTGCGCAAGCAGCAGCTGGAGCAAGAGGCTGCTCAGGGCTCCACAGCTGGCCAGAAGCAGCCCGTCAGCTCCAGCGTTACCACCACCGCCACCGCCACCTCCACGCCCACACCCAGCCAGCCCATTGCTGTCCCTACCCGCCAGCGTATCAATGTCAAGGCCAAGGTGGCCCCCGCGAAGCCTGCTGTGGCAGTTGCCGTCGCTCACTCCACCGAACCCCCAGTTGCTGCAAACGTGGGTCCCAAAGAACTGCCTGTGAGGTTGGCGAAAAGGCAGAGGATAACTGCAGCGGCAGATCCTGCCCCAGCCCCTGTCCCCGCCCCCGCCCCTACCCCTGTTCCTGCCCCCGCCCCCGTCTCCACCCCCACTTTGCCTGTCAAACAGACACCGGTCTCAGCCGCAACACAACCAGACCCTGGGGCCAGTTTGGCCAAAAAGCCGAAGATGGCTGCTGTACCTGCTCCTGTTCCTGTTCCTGCTCCTGCTCCGACCCCGACCCTGACCCCCACACCCTTGCCTGTCCAGCAGACGCCCGTCTCGAGCACGGCTCAGCCAGAGATGCCAGTGAGTTTTGCGAAAAAGCTCAAGACGCCTGCGGCTGCAGCTTCTGTTTCAGCCCCTGCTCCTGCTCCTGCTCCTGCACCCTTGCCTGTCCAACAGACCTCGGTCTCAGGCACAGCGCAAGCGCAGGCTCAGCTGATAGCTCCGGAAAGTTTGGCTAAAAAGCCAAAAACCTCCGCAACCGCTACTGCTACCCCAGCTTCCTTACCTGTGCCTCAAGCCCCAGCCTTGGGCATGGCTCAACCAGACACTACCCTGGAGACCAGCCCTCTCAAGAAGTCCCCTGAGAATAAAGGTAGAGTAAAGCTGTTTGTTTTTTTTGTTTGTTTGTTAAATGCTGAGCACTGGTGTCGTTGCTAACCTCCATCACAGTCTTGGAAGTTATGACATCGGGAGAATGGCTAATGACCCAAGATGGCAACAGTCATTATCAACACTTAGTTAGTAAAAGAAGCAAAACCATCCTATGTTTAGAAGTGGCTCTCATACTGATTTCAAGAAACACACAGACCTCCCCAGCACCACCTTAACATCCCTCTGTAATTTCTGTTCTTGCAGTGAAGCCCAAGGTGAACGTGAAGCCCGTGGTGAAGTCCTCCTCCGTGAAGCCATCAGCCCACGTGCGTCCGGGCCAGAAGAGGAAGGCAGCGGCCGGCCAGGGCTCTGCTGTTGCCGCGGTGAAACCCCTGAGCGCGGCTGCCACTGCTGGCGGAGAAGCCTCCGAACTGCAGGAGCCGCCCTGCAAACGCTCAGAGGTGAGACATCAAACATCAATGGCCTCGTCAAACATGCCAACTTCCTGCTTTCATAGCCTTGGTCCAGTAGAGAAGGCTTTGTTATTACATCTACAGCAGACCCCCAGTAACAGGTGCATAGATAGGTGTTGATTTTTTTTTTACTTAAAGGATAAGTGGCGTTTTCACGATTTGAGACTTATTTCAGAGACAAAATAACGTTACTTACTCAGCCGTTTCACTTTCAACTGAAGTCACACGTTGGAATCGTAGCCTATCCATGTAATGGAGTCATCGGGGCACTGAAATGCTGCCAGTAAATGCTTCATTTCTGGTGTTTGTTATGATACGGTAGTGCTATTCCCATTTCAGTCAGAAGTACTTTGCTATCGCCTGTGTATTAGTAGCTATTAGCTAAACAAGCCAGTTGAATGTATGTAATTTTCAGGAAGTAACGTGACTGGCGGAGCTATGTAATGACATCATCACTTGTTGTTTCGGGCAATTTCATGAATATACAGACCCCGAATGGTGATAACAAAAATACTTCCACGTTGCTTCCTGAAACTTACATACATTCACCCTGAAATAAGTCTCAAATCGTGAAAACGGCACTTATCCTTTAAAAGTAAATGAAGGCATCTAGTCGCTCTCATGGTACACATAATGTATGTGTGTCCATACTCTAAAGATGCAAAGAATTAAACTTCTTCGACGACAATTCTATACTTATTATTTAATGATTGTTTAGTTCCAGAAATCTTTCCACTGAAATTTACTTTAATTTATATATTGCATGTTTATTAATAGATTTCACCGATTCATGTTCACAGGTGTCCACTCAGGGTCCTCTCCAGGGTCCTGTTGTGAGCAGCTCTGCTGTGGAAGGCTACACACAGCAGAATGACGAGCCCCAGACGGTCCCTGTGTTTGAGCAGGGCCCAGTCACTCCCACTACAAACTCGCTGGACAACCTCATGGCCGTCCCACAGAGGTGAGTCCTATTAGATACTTTAGTGTTTTTTCTTTGTTTGTTTTTTGAAACAGCTTAGTGATTTTATATTTGGCTAGTTGGAGATGAATGTTAGTGAATGTAGATTTTAGGTACCGATATGTAGAAGAAAAGCACGAAGAGCATTAAGAATGTAGAATTTGCTTTGACATCTGTGCTTTGTTTTCCCAGTCCCTCTGTGGCGAAGACTCCCAGCCAGGGGAGGGCACGCAAGGGAAGCACCACCACTCCCAGAACCACCTCCACCTCTGCTGCATCCAGCACCTCTGCTGTGGACGACTTTGAGGAGCTGATCAATGAGTTTGACATGGACGACGAGGTCGACCTTGAGCCTGACAAGGGCGAGGACGACATTCTGCTAGAACTGTCCGAGATGATTGGCAGCTGAAGCAAGATACTCCAGACAAGCCCTTCCGTGCACCCATGTCTTATTCACTGTTACTGCCATCAAATAATGGAAAAAGAAAGAACATTTCTTTTTTTTTAAAGTCAATTTCATTTTAAACTGAACTCTGTTGCAATTGGGTTTTAATTTGAGTTGGGTGCATAGCAATGTAATTATTTTAATATTTTAGTGCTGTTGATTTTAAGGCTATTTTTTTTCCAATGCTTCTCTTTTCCTCAAAAAAAAAAAGTTTTTGTTTTGCTCATTGCTTAGCTGTTGTTGACTCAGCTTTGTAGAGGAAGCGAGGGGGAGAGTGCTGAACCAGACTCCCCAGGAGGACGAGAATCATGTTGGTTTATTCCGTATACTGTGTATGCAAACATCAAGCGTCAGAGAGACATGGGAGTTATACCACCACCCAGGAACCTTTCCTTTGCTCTCTTTGAGTTTCAAATCATGTACAAAGTTATTTGTCCCTTCATTTCTTCTTTTTTTTACATTGAAATGCTCACTGCTGTCTGTCCGTTTGCCTGTTTGCCCAAGAAAATGTGATCAGTAAAAGTATGTGGCTGACCCCTTAATGCTTTAAGCCATAGTTTCTGAACATATATGTCCATGATACTTTTGTGTTTATTGTCAATCCCCTTTTTAGAGATGGCTATTTGTGTTTGTTTGGTTAGCTTATCACCGGCATTTGCTTTCTTTTACACCTTACTTTGAGGGACCATGTTGAATCTACTCTTTTCAGTCACAATTATGGCTTGAAAACCGCTTCTCAGGGACTACTCTTGAGCTGTCTGATGGTTACTTAACTGGTTACAATACCTTTTGTTTTCTGATAACCTGTAGTTTGTGCTTTCCTCATCTTGTGTGTTGCCACATATTTGTTAATCTCAGATATGAGTGAAACCGCATCTGTTCTCTTCTTTTGGTTCTCATCTTCCATCCTGTTGTATAAGTCTTTGTAAATAATAAAACAAAACATCTTTTATGAGAACACTTGAGTTTGGTCATTTACATGGTCAGCATCTAGAGACGGTCTGAAAGCTAACAAATTACAGCTTGTTCCAGTATATCCCAGAAATCTCAAGTGTTCCATCTTGCCCAAAATAGCTGCATAAAGAAAATATTCTATTCTTCAAATCTGAACATTTGATAGCAGTTTCTCGTTATCCAAGACACATGCATGTCTTATGAACTGAGTGTACCAGTTCAACATTCAAGTCCTGCAATTTTGTAGGATTCTAATGCCTGGGGACCACATGCGGCCCTCTGCTCTGTTTCATGCAGCCAGCCATGAAGTAAAATTTTAATGGAATATGGCCTGTTTTTACATAGCATCATCAGTGTACTTTTGGGAACTCTGATTGAATAAATTGGATTTTTTGTATGGTAACCACTTTGTCATTGCTAAAGTATAGCATATAAGATACCAGTCTTAACAGCTTGTCAAACAATACTATTTACTGCTTTTTACATTATAAAGAAATGCAATTAAGTTTATGCAGAATTAAGTTCAGCCTTTTGGCCCGGCCCTTCACAATATTTTCAGTTTCTCATGTGGCCCCATGGAAAAAAAATAATAAGAAAGGTGCATACCCACAATGTAGCTTCCGAACTCCAGGAGGCGCTGTGACCAGCGCGCTGATTTTGGCTACTCATAGAGGCTAACCCGGAAGTGTTTAATTTCCGAAAGCAACGTGAAGATTTCGTCGCCGCGCAAATCATAGTGCAATACAATAATACAAAACCAGTTTTGCTTGTGAACGAATAACTCTTTAAATCACAATGGCATACCGAGGACAAGGACAAAAGGTCCAGAAGGTTATGGTCCAGCCTATTGTATCCTTTTCATGTGGCCGCATTCACCTTCTTTCATTCAAACTTGTGTTCAAGCTAACCGTAGCCG
Source organism: Sardinella tawilis (assembly GCA_030264315.1). Taxonomy (NCBI): domain Eukaryota; kingdom Metazoa; phylum Chordata; class Actinopteri; order Clupeiformes; family Clupeidae; genus Sardinella; species Sardinella tawilis. Next base: position 16,607,933 of record JASCQY010000232.1, read on the forward strand.
ATCTAGCGAGGTGACATGCTCTCAACAAACATTTCAGGTTTTGGTCATTGTGTAATTTTATAATTTATATATATACTGGTATGTAATTCCAGAGTGGAAGCTAGAGTGGAAACTCGTGTTGCAGATTATAGTAATTGTGAATAAGTTTTGTAATGATATATTAGCTAACTTGCTTAGCCTGAGAGTCAGTTAGCATTTATTGGTGTTATAGGCCTACTAAAAATTCTCTGGTGCTACTCTGGTTTTATCTGAACTAATGCGATAAGTCTCTTCAGTCCATTTTGTCACGTTTTCCTTGACCAGCTCTTCAGAATCTAATTTTCAGGTATCTTCAAAATGTAAGTATTCCTCTACATCTTGTTTTAGTACTATAATAGTGTATACAGCACTCAGTAACTGTGTTTTTGAAAAGTGCTATATAAATAAAGATTATTATTATTACTATTATTATTATTATTATTATAGTAATAGGCAAATATTAGTAATTGAGGGTTTATGGGCTGAGATGGTTTATGGTTGGGTAATGTTTCTTGTCATTTTATGTACGGTTTTGATATCAAACCCCATATATGTTCATGTTTGTATGATCTTTTCCAGTCTCAGTTGGTCAACTAACTGATGACTTGATTGCTGCTTGCTATTTTTCTTGTGTGCGTGATTAAATGTTTTTCTAGGTTTGAGTGTTTTGCTTGGTGGAAGATTTAAATGAGTGAAGATTTAAGTAATGTAATTTGTGTCTTTAGCGGTCCCGTATTCAAGTCTGGCTCTACGAACAGGTCAACATGAGGATAGAGGGATGCATCATTGTAAGTCACCACATTGTAATTGTAAAAACGGAACCTATCCTTTAAGTGTGTTTAAGTCTTGAACATGCTCATGTAAAGCATACTGCGGTTTGCAGGGCTTTGATGAATACATGAATCTGGTTTTGGATGACGCAGAAGAAGTACACATGAAGACCAAGAACAGGAAACCTCTGGGTAAGATCACTGTTTTAATCAAATCTCTGGGTTTAGTCTCTAAGAAGTAGCCCAGCTTGTATGACTGTCCCCTGCAAACCCCTCCCCTTGGCCTTTCCCTGTGCAGCATGCACAGCTACTGTGCCTTCTCAACAGCAAGGGCAATTTGCCATTCCCCACACAGGTGATATGATAAACAGAAAAGTCTCCATTTCTGTCATAATAGACATATCATAATAGCAATATTGAAATGGCCTTTGGAAATGGGAAACGCTCAAAAGCCCGAGAACCGTAGTCAATGAACACGAGGAAGAAGCTTTCTCCCTAACGCAGTTGTAGAGCAAAATGAAACTGAGCAGAAGCACTAGGCAGCGCTAGCCTGGATATATCTAAACTAACATATAATGCAGTAAAAATACACCACTTACTAGTGATGGGTCGTGATGAAATAGTAACACTGAAAGCAGAGGCAGTAATGGCTGTAGTGTGGTGCAGTTCTTGAGTAATGAGTAGCCTTTAAGATGAGCATGCTTAAAGGAA
>JASCQY010000232.1:16613763-16637834 GCA_030264315.1 Sardinella tawilis
CCGCCCCCCCCCCCCCCCCCCCCCAGTCCTAAATGTCTTAGCCACACACGCACCACTCTGAATATGTCTCTATTTAGCTCTTAATTTTCAGATGATTCTATTTTCATTAGTCATTTGTGATCGTTAATCCTCGCCATCTTTTTTTTCGTTTGTTTTGTTTAGCCTGTGCAGCAGGGCCCTGGCCCCAGTGAATGCCACTATTTTATCTGCAATCACTCAGCCAAAAAACAACGGTGTAATGTATCCCTCTAACTGATTTATCACCCCCACACAGTCAACAAACAGAGGTAGGTGACACACAATGCTTTAATTGAAATCGGTGTTATGGAAAAAATAACGGTGTCAGTCACAGTTCATGAAGACCACTGTTTTTTTTTTTTTGTTTTTGTTTTTTTTTTCTCATGGTTGATCTTGCCCAGCACTTTCTCAGGCAGGCCAACTTATAGTGGTGGCCAATAATAGCTTCGCATTCATAGCGGGTGCAAGTGATATGCCTGGAGTATTCTTAGAGCTGTGCATTGTACACTGTGCTCCTTAAGCACGCCTATTATGCAGGAGATGCAGACACTGACCTTCTGCACCTTCTCAGCTCAGTCTGTGTGGAGTCAACCATTTAACACGGCGCTTGCTTATATTTTTATACCTCGCACATGGCACGGAGAATTAGTGCCCATGCATTTGGTGGCTGATGTTTCATTAGAAACATTTCGTGACAGTTATTCCTTACTTTCAGATCACTAATATCATCACCACATCGCCGGCGTCTATTTACTGATGGGGAAATGTGCTGTCATGGTGATGATAATTGCAGTGATAATAATTACTAGGTGCTGACCCGCAGATATTCTGTTGTCTGGAGCAGCTGTCCATCATTTGGCTTGCATGCTATGCCGTAATTGTAAATTTACACCACAGCCCAGAAAATGGTAAAATAGGGAAACTCCAGTGACCTCCTGATGGTCTTTCACCGGCCTGTGTCGTGCAAAGTGCAGCAGTGTCTCTCATTCTCTCTCTTTCTCCTTTTCCTCCCTTCTGTCTCTCTCTCCATTTCTTTCTGCTGAACATCATTGCTCTTATCTTGTTTTAACAGGGCAGGCACGATGCACAATGCCTTCATTTTTCACCTATTAGCACGTTGAAATAATATGCAGGTTCCGATAAGAACTTTTATTGTTCCAAATAAGCCTGTAAAAACAAGGATACATGGCCGCATTGAATTCTTTGGCCGAAGAGCTGTACACTGGGGCGTGAGTGAGTGAGTGTGTGTATGCATGTGTGTGTACGCTGAGGGGGTGGGTTATATGGGCCAGGTGTCCACATTCAAGTTGTAGGTGACGGACTGCAGATAACCTACTCATACAAACGTGTGAACAAACAGGCTCATTCTCTCTGGAGCCTCCTGCCATAGCAAAGGGTGCGGAGTGTTTGAGAACAGCTCATTACCTCCGAGAGACACTCTAAGAGTCAACTAGTCCGGGACTCCTAGCGCACATCACGCTGCAACCTCATCAGCCACTCAGAGGGAAGAAAATAAGCCACGTCTGTGTCCTGTTTATCTCTCCATGAAATAAACATCATGCACACACACACACACACACACACATACTCACAGAACACACACACACACACACACACACACACACACACACACACACAGAGACACACACACGCCCGGAGGTGACTCAATATGAAGTGCCTGCAAATGTGGTGGAACAAAAGATCTGCAGGGGAGCAAAAGGAGAAGGGGAACAGAAAACAAACGACTAATGAAATTATAACAATACAGAGGGAGAGCGAGAGAGAGAGCGGGCCGAGCGAGCCACAATGGAGGGGAACAATCGTGCCGCGTCAATGGAAAGAAAGGAGGAGGGGGAGGAGGGGGGGGGGTAGCCGGACAATGGAGCCGGTGACAGCGGCACAATGGCCACACTGTTTTCAATTAGACATTATCTCATGGAGAGAGTGGCAGGTCACATTGTGCGAGGAGGCTATTTTCAGGGCCCGGCTTTGTGTGGGGCTCCGTCGGTCCTCCCCTCCAGCCCCTGCCGCGAAGCCTTTATTCTCCTCTTTCTGTTTATTTTCCACCCGACCCCTCCACCACCACCACCACCACCACCACCATCTCTCCCCAGCCAGAAAAAAAGGAAAACAGAAGATAGTGTGGGTGGTAATGGCCGTGGTCCTGGTGACCAGTTCTCTGTTCAGACACCTTGCTATTAGCGCCATCCTCCAGTAGCCTCACTGGCACAGCCGTGTTCCTCAATCGTCTTCTGCTCAAACCATCATGGCTGCCCACCGTTTGCACTTTCCAACAGCAAGAGCTGCTGCCAAAGAAGCCATTTTGCCTTCCTCAGATGCTGTGTACTGAATGCCATTCAGGACTCCTTGCAGGTGGAAGGCAATGTCAAAACCTGCAACGTTAAAGAGAATGACAGGCCTTATTCACCTATATCTTTTTGAGAGTTTTTCTTAAATTTGTTCCTAAGGTGGGTGCCATTTAAAAACCTTCTTGAAAACTGCCTAAGGGTAACCTGGGGATGCCCATGCTGCCTTGCGCGCTCGTTCCGAACTGCACGGCAGCCTGGAGACTATGGTTGAAATTTTCGTGTGGATTTGGGAACCAATCGCAGAACGGGGAGAGATGGCAAGACGTTGCGAGATCTTTTGGACAAACAGGACCTGAAGTCCAGTACGAGAAAATGTATAGGTGCTCCCCAGACTAAATCGCACTTGAGATTTAGACTGGTGTTAGTCAGGCTAGCCTAAGGGGGTTTTAAGAAAGAAATTAAAAATGGTTAATTAAAAATTCTTAAGAAGGGTTGGTGAATGAGGCCCAATTTATTAATCCCAGTTTTTACTTACCAGAACTCTCAAAGACTAAAACGGAAAGATTTAGACAACCATAATCGTGCCAGTTAAGGAAAAAATCTAGATCATTTCAACCCATAGCCCTGTTGTTCGAGGTCAAAGAGTGCTACGAAGTACAGTATCAGGTAGACCAAATAGCATAGGCCACTGACAGCCAAATGGCCAATTTAGTTAGCGTTTTTATTCCTAAGACCTGGCTACCTCAGACATTTTTACATTGGGTGTGACCAATGTAAAAATGTACTGAGGTCTTTTTCATATTAGCCTAGTTGGATCTGCCATGTTAGGCTACATCTTCAGCTCTCTTTCACTTCTCCCTTACTAGGCTACACACCATGAGCGAGGACCTCAATCTCATCATGTCCTAAACTGGGCTCAGCAATGGCCTCCCTATTGCACAAATAATCCCCAGTCTGTGTGAGAGAATCTGCCACAGCATAGCAAAGCACAGCATAGCTCAGCCTGCTTATGAAAAAAAGGCATATTTGGAAGCAAAAACGTGAGCAACTAGACAGTTGTGTGGTCCCCCCTTAAGCCTTTAAAAGATTATGTTGGTTGGAAGGCCGTAAACAACAAGCTGTGAGCTTTAGAGAGGAGACAATTCAACATGAACTTCCTGAAAATCCCAAACATAGTGCATATTTTGTTTATGGTTTTGTTATGCAAACTAGTTACCATGTTCCAATCTCTAACTTGATAGTCATTATTGTCACAAGAAGAGGCCTGCAGATTGTTTATCGGACTGTTTTGCATTAATGCTGTTTTGCGGAGCCTTAGTGATGTAAATTGTTTCAGCACAAAAAGCCACAGTTAGCTGTGATCTATATCGGCAGATGCACATGAAAAAAAAGTGGACATTATGGTGTATCTTTTTTTTCTTTTTAAAGCAGATATGTTTGCAGCCTTCAGTATCTCTGCGGAAGAGAGGACGGAATTGGGGGCGTTGGTGTTGCGGTTTTCCGACACTTCTCAGAAATAATATGGTGGTAGCAATCGGAGTGCACACGTATGCGTTCCCATGAGCGTGTTTGTCGTGTTTGCTGTTCTATATCACCCCAGTTCTTCTCTGCGGTTGGCAAGTGTATCCACCTCAGCTCTGTTTCCAGATTGCCTTTGCATTTTGGTTTTCATTAAAATGCACACATGAGCAAAAGTGTCATATTGGTTTCCCTGCTATTACAAAGTGCACCAGGCAAGCAAAAACCTCACACCACTTTTTTTTTTTCCAGGTCGTGCTCTTCTTTTTGAGGGGCACTGCTCAGGAGTGTGTTGAGGGTGTCATTCCGAGCCCTTTCCAAGATGCACCTTTGCTTGGACAGCTAGACGTATATGGTCTGCAATGCCTTAAAGTGCATTGGTGGTTCTGAGGTCATTGAAGTGCAATTCAAAAACACTCTTATTTCAGTAGATTTTGTTCTCCAAGGCCTAAAATAACTTCATCTAATTGAGGATGCTTCATACAAGAAGTACTGCATTTGCAACAAAGCTGTGGCATCAACATTGCTATTGAGTGGTCTACATCATGACTTTTTTTCTCTGATTGTTACTTTCCTTTTTGCTTTTATGAAAATAGTGTCACCTGTGGAAAAAAAAACCCATCCGTTTCCTGCCCAAAAAAGTTCATTAGAAGCGTTAAAATCCACAGTTATTTTCATAATGATGACAGAGTGGCTGTGGTCTGATAAAGATCTCTGCCAGCAGGCGAGGTGGTGAAGGAAGAGGCTGTCATCTCTGCACACATGGGGAGTCGGCTCAAAACAGGAAGAGAATGCAACGACACATCTGCACTATCAAGTGTCAATGCCTACATGCACATGAGATAATTGTGTGCAGGTCTCTTTTTTTTCTGGTAAATCTCTTTTCAAAGAATGAAATTCATCTCGGTGTCTTGATGTTTATCGTACTACAAAGTCATGACCTCCCCACATTATAATTTCCTATAATTAGACTATGTTTTATTTGGACCAGTGCATTTTTTGTCACAGTAGCATTGATGCAGAAGTGTTTGTTTTGCTCAGATTACTATAAGGAAGACATCAGTTCAGAACGCTCCAAGCAAAACGCCTGATCTCATTCTGGTTGCATTCTTATTGGGATTTTACAACTGTGGGGGCCAAAAGGATGCATCATCTACACAAACCACCATTTTCCCTCTAGAGCTTACTCAACAGGGTGGCCTGGAGTCATATATGGATGTCACTTGTCTTATAGTAAATGCCTGTTTGCAGGCCATGTGATGTCTGATGGCATACAGGAGATTGGAGATTTCAGTAGACCCAGCCTCTGCCTGCTGCAGAGCACTAGATAGAGCTGGAACAGACTGGCTCCTAGATGCACCTGTGCTGCTCTTCTATATGAGACTTTCTTGCATGTTACGCATGATCATTTGGCAACCACAGGCTGTCAAACAGGTATGATTAAGACATGACCTCCACTCAAACAGAATGCCACACTCACACACACACACACACACACACACACAGAGTTAGATAGACCCCCCCACCCCCAACTCATTCAAAGGCCTGGCACAAGCAGACATGCCTATCACCTCTTTGGAATGTGAAGGATGCAAACATAACCATTTTGATGGTGCCTCTGACACTGTGTCCCCTCTGCTTTTTAATGGGGGATCAATTCCTCATCGCTAGAGATGCCGATGAGTCCTCGCTAAGGTCCCCCGGGCTCTAGGGTGTCCATTAAGTAGTGGAGTGTACAAAACGGACAATGAGGGTTTCTCCACGGGAGTGTCTCTTGTGTGTCTGGAACATGAGAGGTGCCGGCTCTCCTCCCCTCTCCCCAGGTCTACACAAAGCCAATGCTCATTTAATCCTCAGGGTTCAGGACAAATGAAAGAGAGAGAGAGAGAGAGAGAGAGAGAGAGAGAGAGAGAGAAACAGGCAGTTGGATAGTGGTGAGGTAGGAAGGGGGTGGTGAGGCCAGGAGAGAAGAATGAGAGAGAGGGAGAGAGAGAGAAAGAGAGAGGGGGAAAGAGACAACTTGCCAACTTCACCTCTGCTCAGCGGGAGAGACAAAAGTGGAAGACCTGAAAAGTGTACGGAGGAACAAAGGTGGAAGTGCTAGGGTAGGGTTCCCGAGTTGCTTAGTGACAAGAGGCTGACACAGAAATAAAGAGGTGTGTGTGCACAGGGGGAGATGGGGGAGAAGAAATGACAAGAAAGCAGAGAAAAGAAGAGATGGAGCGAGGGAGAGAAAGAGAGAGAGAGAGAGAGAGAGAGAGAGAGACAGGGCAACCAGCAAGAAGAGGGAGAAGTGGAAAGGGGGCTCTGTAATCCTGGAATAGTGGTTAGTCAAGCATCTCCATGGAAACAGGCACAAAGGCCTGTGGTTTCCTATTGATGGCTAATTGTATTCTTCACAGCTCTTTTGTTAATTGTTGTCTGCCCGGCACTCACTTCCTGCTGGGCCCCAACACAAAGGCAGGAACAGAGGGGATTAGGAATGGCACATCGGCTTTGGGCCCTCACCCCGAGAGCCAGTGGCTCGCTGTGAGCACAGGGGGGAGAGGTAGAGGAAAAGAGACATAAAAACACCAACCTTAACACTTTGGAGGCCAGAGTCCTCTACTGCATAGGCTATCACGCCTGCTTGTATTGTCGTAGTGTTGCGTGAGAGTGTCACCTCAGTTCCTCAAGCCTGTTGGCCCGCGCACTTTTGGAGCTTTTTGGCTGGGCACGACCTGCAGCCTATGTCCAGTTTAGTTGGGGCATTAAGTTTATTTTTTCATAAAAAAAAAAAACAGTTAGCAAAAGAGCATGCAAAAAAACTAGGGAAATGATGTTACTGTACACACTACCATGTATTTAAAACATTCAATAATTTTAACGAAACAGCAATAATTTCGTTTGCATGGAAAGAGTGTGCTAGTTTTGATTGTCGGTACGTCTGGATTTCTAAGCTATTGTCAGCCTAGAAAACTGTGAAAAGCAGACTTAAAACTGGTTTAGACTACCATAAATATTTGTCATGCTTCACACTCGTCTATCCCTACATATCCGCGAGAGGCTCAAGGTGTCTCTCTCCTCAACCGAATTATGCAGTGCTTTCCCTTTAAGAGGGAGGTGAGTGGCAGGGGCCTGAAAATGTTGGGAACAGTACATGAGAAAGTCACTCGCAGTCTGGGGAGAAACAGGAACCAAGGAGCGATGTAAGAGTGGAGTTCGCGGAGCCGAGATCAATCAGCGTCTGTCCAGTTGCCCTCGCTTTATATTATAACCGACAGTTAGCTTGACTGGCGGTGGTTAGATTTGCAGTGGTCCACAATTTGCATGTGGCTGAGAGCGCGTTAAAAAGCACTGGAGGGACAACAGAAGTTTGGGCAGCACGGTTCTCTCTGGAGTGGTAAGTCTAGAGAATCCAGGATTGTGAAGCTTTCGAAGTTTTCTAACCCTCGTTTGTTTGCTTACCTCAGTAAAGACTGTTTGTTTGCCTTTTTCTCACGTGAAGCTGTGGTGCGAAACCTGGGGATTTGTATGTGCTTCCCAGAACATGCGCTCCATTAATCTATTTACAATTGTTCTCGATACACCGTTACCGACCAATAACTTCTAGACTCCATTCAGCATAATATGAAATAGGAGGTTGTAGATTTCATACCATTTGTACAATTATCTTATTATGATCACGATTTGCCTTTTCACATTTGGGCGCACAAACCTACAAGGTAGGCTATCTATTATTAGTGTCCATCATGATGGGAGGCGTATTAAACTAAATGAAAAAGCATCACCGATCGGTGTTAGATCAAAGTGCGAAATTCGCTTTTGGGGGGAAGTTTGTGTCTGGCGCGTTGACAGGAACCTGCGCCGTTTGACAGGCAGGCAATCCGTTCGCCAGCAGAGTTGGAAACTCCATGCGCAAAGGGACACCTAGCTTTTGGATGGGATTGCGTGTGTCATCCAACGTTGGTCGCTTAGAATATTACTCTTTATGCGATTCTAGATAATAACAGCTATGATTGATGAACTGGAATAGAGGCATGCTCCAATCTGTAAATAGTAGACTATTGTGGTCCCTAGGCTATCTGAAAGTTTAGGTCTTTAACTTGAGTCTCTCTCTCTCTCTCTCTCTCACTCACTCTCACTCACTCTGTTTCTCTCTCTCCTTCATCTTTATCTATTTATCAGACATTAAACAAACCTGGCACATAACACTGGATGTCTCGCAAGGCATGTGGCATGATCTGTCTTTTGTGAGCCATCTCTCTCCTTTGGTTTCACCCATTAAGCATGTTTAGAGGACTTGATAGTAGGATGAGTCAGTTGATCAAAGATAGTGGGAGGGTTTATTGTGAAAATGTGGCTGTTGCTGATGCTGACCATGTCGATAAAAATGTGAGTGTGTGTGATAGAGAGAGAGAGAGAGAGAGAGAGAGAGAGAGAGTCTATCTGTCTGTCTGATCTGGATGATCTTGGCTCTTTCTGGGCTGTCTCTCAGAGGCTCTGACTCAGAGCCAATGCTCCAGGTGAAGGTCAGTTGCTGCACCAAGCACCTGAAGCTCACCCACTGGTTGGAGTGACAGCTCCATAAAAGAGAAGTTTGGGAAAAGTGTCCCTGAGTGTGTCTCTTCACACTGGCTGAATCTGCACAAAGCTTTCTGTCAGCAGGAGAGTCATCTACATCTAGATTCTCTCTCTCTCTCTCTCTCTTTCTCTCTTTTTTTTTCTTTCTCTCTCTGCTTCTCTCTCTCTGCTGAGCCACTCGTTTTCTTTCTGTCTTCCTTTCTTTATTTCTTTTTCTCTTTCTTTCTTCCTTTCTCTGTTTCTTTCTGTCTTTCTTTCTTTCAAATTCTCCTCCACCCATACACACACACACACACACACCCATACACACACACACACAAACACACACACACACACACACACCACCACCACCACCACCACCATTGTAGCAGGGTTCTATGTGGGGCAGGTCTGGGCCTTGTCCCTACTCGACGGGTGAATAGGCCTGTCCTCCACGCCTGTCGGCATGGGAGACACAGGACCATGGGGACACAGGAAGGCGTCTCCAATACAGACACACTCCCAAGTGACTCAGTTCAACCTGTGGGTGCTGAGTGACGCTGTGTGCGCTTTATGGATGTTCCATGAGCTGCTTGTGACCAAGAGATGTTGTTTTTTTTTCCCTCTGTGGTTATGTGAAGCCGTTGATCATTTTTATCAAAAAATTTTGTGCTGATGATCGAAAAAACTGAGGCTTTGGTTGATGTTTGTACAGCCCGTGTCACAACCATGTGTTGATTTATGTGCTCTGGCTCCCTGACAAGGTTGAAATCAGAGTACCTGGTTCATAGCGGAAGTCATAATCATGACATTTGGCCAATATTGAAAGAACAATTACTGTTCATGATTACTCACTGATTTGGGAAGCATCATCCCCTTCGCAACCTTTGAATGAGCGTCTGTTGAACACTTCATAACTAACCTCAAAAGCTAGTTGGGGTTGTCAACCTCTGAGGGTGTGAAGCTGGGGGGTTGTCAACCTCTGAGCATAATCATTGTATTTTGATTATTTGATTACTTAATTAGATTAATTTGAATTAATTAGTTGACATTTGATCCCTGATGGAAAGCACAGGTGTGTGTGAGGAGACTGCGATGTTGTAAAAGAAAGCATGGGCCTAGTTCAGAGAAGTTGCAGAACCAGAACCATCCACCTGTCAAGGTGAACTCACACTTGGCCATGTCAGATCGTGTAGAGGCCTTCACTGCAGCACCGATGACATAATCCAGCCATGTTGATATAATCCAGCTGCTTAATTCTCTGGAATTAAAGTAAAGAAAATGTCATCCTGAATAGTGTTGCTTTATAAAAACAAAAGTATGTACGTGTAAGAAATACAATGCATGACTTGCTTGCTAGCTGTCTCATCAGTGGGTAAGATTGAGTGATTTATGTATTTCATATCCTGTTTCATCATCTGATTAGAATTAGTACCTCAGACAGGAAGCAACATTGTTTACCATTGCTACTACATTGGCCCTGTTAGACAACTCAGAAATATTCCATTGCAACAGATTGATTTAAAGGCCAACACAGACAAGTGTGCAGTATTTGGGTTAGTGTTGAGCATAAAATACAATAATTGGCACAATCTCCGCTCTTGAGGAGAAGTGCATTTAGACTGTCTGTTTAGACTATTTGTTGTGCTTTTGCTTTTTGTTTGTGCAGATTGCTGAATTCGTCATGATTACTAAGTAACACACCCATTTAATCTTAGTTTTGGGGATAACAGTCAACTTTAGACTGTCTCTAAGCTCCAAGAATGTAAATCATCTTAACACGCGTGTTTTGATTTCCGCCAGTTCAGGCCTTTGAGAGTTGTCGGTTGCCGTTGGGTTGGGTTGCCGTTGATTGTGGGAGATCTTCGTATAACACCCCTTCCACTCATCACTGTTCCACCTGCCCACTTTCAGGACGAACCCACCATAGCGCGTCCTAGGGTATTGCGGAAAAAACCTCACTTCTGGTGTAAGAATGGCCCACATGTTCACAGAGACGCATTCAGTGAAGGGAGCAGAACAAACGAAGCAACAATCATCATTATTCTGTCTGCTGTCGGTCTTGTGAGGTAAGCTGCTCGAATTTGTCCTCAAACTGTTTGAACAATACAGTTTTCATTAAGCATTTATGTTTAGTGTGGAAGTTTTTTCTTAATTTTAGATTTCTATATTACTATTACTAGGTCTACTATTATTACAACTATTATTATTATTTATTTCTATTATTATTATTATCATTCTTCTTCTAATTATTATGATTATTATTATTTTTATAAATTCTTATAGTAGTAGTAGTAGTAATAGTGGTGGTAGTATTTCTGATTTATAACCAATAACTTAAAAAAAAAAAAGAAAATTATTATTTTTATAACCAAAAATCAACTCACTCTCTTTAATCACAAATTATTATTTTGTTATCTGTATTGCAACTACAGTAGGCTATATTTGTAATAGATGTAATATACCAATATTTATATTTTTATTTTTATTTCTGGGATTCTTTCTGGTACGCTATTTCCCCTTGAACAGAAGCCGGCATTGTGAATTAAAACCCACATTCACAACACTCAAATAGGTAGGGCCTTAAATAAAAAAAAAAAAAACAAGTAGCTGAATGACCTTGAGCTATGTTAATGTAATGTAGCAAGACTAGGCTAGGTTCATGAATGGTATAAGAGATGGATAAGTATTGCACTCCAAAGGTGTGGATGTTTTTTTCTGACGTGAATCTTCCACACCTAAGTTCAGCCATAGAAATATTCAATAGGGCGGGTCAGTGTTCAGCAGACACAGTTGGTATTTGGTATTTGGCATAGGAGATGGCTTGATGAGAGCTTACAATCAAGAGTTGTTTTAAGCATGCAGGCTACAGTTTCAAGAATTGCTTGCAATGGCATATATTATTTAGAGTGTTTTGTGAGTTATACGGATAAATAGATAGATACTTTATTTGGAGAAATAAACACTTGGCAGTAGCTACTCCTTTTTCCAGTGAGATTTACGATGTGAGAATGTCAGCTTTGAACAGAAAGAATATTAAACATATCTTATAAAGCAATGAATGAAGTTGTAAGTGAGCGATGCCAGTATTCAGCTTTTTTCAGTAGGCTACTTTTTTAAGGTTACAAATTCTGCGTATTCAATTTCACAATGTTATGTAGATTTTAATCACTGTTAAAATGTCTAGCAGGAGGTACTTGTTACTTGCAATGTCTTTTTCAATACTTGTGACTTACTATCACAATTAATAGCATAGGGATGTCATTGGCACACTATGGCCTATGAAGCCATTTGAAGCTCAGTGTACAACAAGCCTCTTTATTTAAGGACACCTGACTTGACAACAAAGTTCTTGTTTGGCAGAGTGACTCTTTTTTCAAGCGAGGAAAACGGTCTCTTTCATAGCGACCTCTTTGGAGTGCTCTGCGGTCATTGTTTATGGAGGATTATGGAGATAAAGACAAACTGGTCTTTTAATCATTTACATTCATGTTAAAGCAGTGATCTTCCTGCTTGTACTGCTCCCGGATTTGTTTGAACTTCATTTGCGTTGTCTGACAGCTCTCGCTCGCCATAATCAAGTTATTTGTTTATTCACTTCTTCTTCCCACACAAATGTACACTGTAAAGGCGACACATAATTCACAACAGTCTCCACGAACACAACTGTGGCATTCACACATGGGCAAACAAACAAGGAAACATCATCCCGTGTATTTGCATAGCTTCAACTCACATCTTTAATGGAATACAAACTGCTACAAACTCAAAATGCCATTCACCCAACTTAACCCTGTTGCGTACACACAAGTCCAAAGAGTTGTCAGTCATGCATGCCGTATCATATTTTACATTTCTGGACATGGTCGAAGAGTCTTGCTTGTTTTTGTGCTTTGTCTTTGTTTTTTTTTTGTTTGTTTTTTTTTGTTTTTTCCCCCGAGGCCATGTACTCTGTCTGCGGTATGTGTGTGTGTGTGTGTGTGTGTGTATGTGTGTGTGTGTGTTTGTGTGTTTGAAACAAATCTAAAATATACAAAAATATACTTTTATTTACATTAAACAGCACAAACACATCAGTGTTATGTTGTAGTTTTGACCGTCAGAATTGTTCTACAATGTGAAAAATAATCAATATCAAAATAAAGGAAAAAAAAATCATGAATGAGCAGGTGTGTCTAAACATTCGACTAGCGTTATATAAACATGTAATTTTGCCATTATTTTACAGTTGAAACAGGCCTTTGTGTTAACTGCTGAGAGTGCATTCTCCACATTTAGAAATGCCTTTAGTGAACTTGTGTGGGATTCTGAACTGGTTTGGCCACTTTTCTCACTGTTAGGTGGCCCACCCCTTCCACTGAGACAAAAGAAATTGGCAAAGTGTCTGTAAGCAAGGTACCTTGCCTTTAGAAGTTCTCTCTCTTGCACTTGTGATCATCCGTGGCCCTTTTTGGCAGCCCGTCATGTTTTGCGCTATTGCTTTCTCCAGCCTCCACGCACCAGTGAGGTGCAGTAGAAACACTTCCGTCCCGTCCCGTCCCATCCGTCGCCTCTTTCGCTCGTTTGCTCGAGTGTTCTTGCCCTGAGCTCATCTGTTTGTTGTCCCTGAATCAGGCACATTCACTTGTTGTGTGCATACCTGAAGAATGTTGGTAAAATCAAGCTGCTAAATTAGTCTCCCCCCCCCCCCCCAATCTGGACCCCTTTGCACCTGCCGCTGCTTTAGGCAGAGTTATGGGGATGGTTTGGGGGGTGTGGGGAGTGGAGGATGGCTGTGGTTAAGCTGCAGCACATCTGATAGAGAGGGACCTCTCTGTGGGTAGGAAATGAACTCAGAAAATGCGAGCTATACATAATTGTGTGTCTCTGTGTGTGTGTGTGTGTGTGTGTGTGTCGGTGGGTGTGAATTTGTGTGGGTGGATTGGGGGGGGGGGGGGTGTCATAAGAGGGCTGTTCTCCCTCTCTACAGATAAGGTGCTCAGGAAGAAACACAGGCAGAGTTGAAAGTTGAAGAGACACAAGCAGAGCATGTTGTGATTCTCATGTGATTCTCTTTCTCATCTTTCTTTGCTGTTTCTGTTTTCTCCGCTTTGAATTTTTTTTTCTCGAACATCTCAAAGAGATGCCGATTCTCAGATTCTAAACGCTCACGTGAAGGTGCCTGAGCAAGGCCTGGATCTTTAATCTTTGTGTTTACCGTCACATATTCATGAGCATGTTTTTCTGGTAGAACTCCCTCTCTCTCTCTCTCTCTCTCTCTCTCTGCATCCATCCATCCATCCCTTCTGTTTCATCCCTTTATTCTCTTTCACTGATTTCTCATTCTATCCCTTTCTCCTCTGCCACCTCAGCTCCATGTGTGTGTGTGTGTGTGATTGTGTGTGTGTATGTGTGTGTGAGTGAGTGACTGTGTATCCTGTTTGTGAGGGCAGGGGTGCGGGAGCGCCCGAGAAGCGTGCGTGTGTGCGTGCGTCCGTCCGTGCGTCCGTCTGTCCATGTGTGAGGTGGGGCGCTGCGTGAGGATGGAGGAGGTGGGCAGGAGTGTCGGAGCTGCAGGATGTCCTGAAAGGTGAAGGCTCTGACCTCCTTCCTCTCGCTGCATTGCACTGCTGCTCCACGCCGGCCCCCTCGTGCTGCTCTAGAGCATCTGAAGGCCTTCACACTTTCCTTCCGTGTTCACGCTCCTTATGTTGAAACACCTCCAGATGCATTGTCCCCCCGCCCCCCCCCTCTCTCTCTCTCTCTCTCTCTCTCTCTCTGTGTTTCTATGTCTGTCTCTCAAAGTTAAATTCAAGGAGGTTTATTAGCTGGACTGTAATGTTCTACAGTATTATCAAAGCTTTGGAAATGAACAATAACAGTAAGGGACAGCATACATCACGTTTGTGTATGCGTGTGTGTGTGATTTTATGGCTGTGTGTGTGTGTGTGTGTGTGTGTGTGTCTCGGATGTGACTGGATAAAGTAAATAGATGATCTAGGACCAGAGATAATGGTGTCTACTATGCGGTTGTGTTCATCCGTGGCCTTTCTTGGCAGCCGCTCACGTTTCTGCTTTAGCTCTTAAAGGATCAGTGTGAGGCTTGTTTTCTGTTCAAGAAAGTTGCCTGGCTGAATGTTTACACTCTGGTGGGCGACTGGTGAGGAAACAATGACTAGATCTCTACATCCATGGAGAGAAATGTGCCAGTCCGAGGGTGGGAAGAGTTCTGTAAATATTAATTAGGCCTATCTGTATGTGACATGGAAGATGACCAGAATGACATACAAATCTCTATTAAGAGGGTTGTTGTGGTCTTCAGAATCTTATTGGTTACTGCCTGTTTGGCTAACTTGAGCGCCTTGCTCAGAAAAGCTGTTGGTTTTTAATTAAGTGTATTGGAGTCTAATCCCAGTCTTTCTGTCCATTGGGATCAGTTCGGCGGCAGCACTGGCCTGGTCGCCTTACAGTCACCTGTTGGATCACTGGGACAAAAGGCTTGAATCGTCATGGCAACGTCACCACATTTGCTGGTGTTTTTTTTTTTTTTTTTCTATCCTATGTCCATCATTTGTTTTTAGAGACACGTTCTCCCATTCTGTACTCCTCCACCTAAACCAAACACACACCCACAGACACACACACACACACACACACACACACAATGGCTATAAGAGTAAGAGTCGCTCTCTAAATCCAGATCGGATCTTCGAAGTGTGTCAGTGGAGGCCTCAGAAAACCCTTTGCCCATTTTTAATGCCTTTGCCTTCTGTGTTTCGTCCCTCGAGGGCCATGGAGGGGGAGGAGAGGAGGTGGTTGGGGAGGGGGGGGGGCTTTTTGCCGAGAAATAAGAGGGTTGCGGTGGTGGTGGTGGTGGTGGAGGAGGGGTTGCTTCACAAACATCTTTTATTCCTCTTCTCTTGTTATATTTTCTTTATTCTAAGTGTGTTTTGTGCTCTCGCTCCATTCAGCCAGCCCCCTCGTCTTGCCGCTCTTGTGTTGCTGATAAATACCGCAGTAGCCTTTCGGTCGGTCGGGCGCACAATGCCGCGGCTGTTTCAGACCCGCAGCGCCGCCGGATAAAAAAGGAGCCTGCTTTTTAACCTGTGTTTCTGAAAAGCACTGAAAGAAGGGAAAAAAGAGAAGAAGAGGAAGAAAGGGAGGAAGAGAAACAGAAGGAGAGCCACAGTGCTTTCTTCTGCCACCCCCCCCATCCTCAACCCCCCCCCCCCCCTTTTTTTTTGTACTTTTGTCATGAAGAACATGTTGTGTCATCGACTCATTCAGATATCTTATTTAGGCAAGCTCTTTAAAGACCATGTGATCCCTCATGTGTGTGTGTGTGTGTGTGTGTGTGTGTTAATGTGTGTATGACAGAAAGAGCTGTATGATGTGGTGAGGTTGCAGGCACAGTGGACAACCATGGTCAGTCATACAGTAATGTTAATGGCTGCTTTTATGACTGCTGCATTTGCTGCTTAGCCTTGTGTTGTGTCTCCTTTCAACACAGACTGATTGGCAAATCCAAGGACATTTGTGTCAATGATATATATATAACTTTCATGTCAAGTGTAAGACTTTTGTTTGCAGGCCAAAATATTTCAAAAGTAATAAAATAAGTCGAAAAGTTGTGTTACAAGTTCAAAGGTTTTAAACTTCCAAATATTTTTCAAATCAAAAAACTTTTGAAAGATCTGTTGTCCTTTACAAGGAAGAAAAAGGTCTACTTCCAGGACAAAATATTAAGTGAGTCAGAAACTTTTTCACATCAAAATCTTTAGCCAATCAATTGGTTGGTTCTTTTGGATTGATCTACCTGCACTGCTTCAGTGCTTCTGCCTGGGTTGCCACTGTTTACAGTGAGAACTTGGAGGACTGTAGGTAAGTTGAAAACATTTCAAATTCAGCGCATTAAAGAGTTTATCCGGAGTGAATCAATCCGTAGCCCTGATGTCTGAGGCTGCCGAGTGCTGTTGATGGGTATCAGAACGACAGCAGTAGGTACAACGTAGACGTAGAATTCGCAAACTGCCTGCTAACGCTAACAGATAGGGGCATGTCAAAACAAAACTGACATTTCGTCTACCGTACATGAAAATCTGTCGTTCTCATCGAAAGCACTTAGCAGTGTGAAACAACAGGGCTATGTGTCGACTCACTCCGGATAATTCCTTTGAGATTCACAGTAGAAATGAGGAGTAATGGCTAATTATATTTGGTTCTTGTTGTCAGTGTCATGAAGAATGAGTTATTTCCATTGAAAGACAAATTGTTTGACTAGTGAAGTAGTGAGAAACATTTGAACTTCTAGACTCTAAAACTTTTTGGTTTATGTGCAAAACCTTGCAAACACAATTGTTATGCTCACAAAGCATTTGGCCTACAAGCAAACATTTCTGACTTCAAAAGGCAGTGAATGTATTTGTATTTGGGCAATTTCATGTTGTGATGTGATGGAGTAGCAAATATAGTATTATTTAAATATTTTTCTTGTAAGTTCAACAGCCAAAAATAGCAAATGCTTAAATTTCATGCAATCATTCAGACCATACAAACATCATGGCATATTCCACTTTCTGTGGGATTGAACCTTTAAACAAAACAAAAAAAATGTTGCTTTATGTTTTCATTTGAATTAAGTGACCAAATGTCTCTGCATACAAGTTAGATTCTCAGTCCCGCTCTGGTGTCGATTCTCAGGACTGATTAGTGTCCCCAAACACAGGACAAATTGCATGATGTGGTCACAGTATCTCATGCGATGCAGTCATTTTCGCTTGAGAATTTTTGACTTTTGCTTACTTTGAGATGTCGTCTTTACGCCCTTGCAAAAACCAACCAACACATCTTCCATTGTGATGTTCCAGCTGACATGTTCCGAAAGGGTAACATGTCCGTCAGCCAAGCGTGCTTCTCTTGCACTAATTCATTTGCATCTGAGGCTTTTTTCATTGGCCTTCCTGCTTGCAAAAACCTTTCTGGGGAAGGTGTTGTTTGTATAGGGGGTGGGGGGATTCCCCCCCTTAAGGAAACAAACAAGAGAGAGTGAGAGAGAGAGAGAGAGAGAGAGCACCATTATTACCTGTCTCTGCGCCGCAGAGTCTGCGGTCCCACACGGGATGAACACAACACCGGTTTGTCTTTCCCATCTGTCCTTATCTGCATGGATCACTAATCAGTGTGTGTGTGTGTGTGTATATCTGTGGTAAAGCTTAGAAACACTGGGCTGCCTCTGTCCTCTAAGCATGTTCCTGGAGTTTACCAGTTGTCAGTAACCGTACAACACAAACAAGGCTTTGAGGTTGATTATTCAAATATTAGCTGAAAAGGAAAGATAATCTATATATTGTTCCTGTGGTCACATCACATGGTGGTTGGCCATGCATGAAGTTTTCATCTCACTGTTCTTGTTTTACACTTATTTTCAAATTCCCTTGATGATTTCACCCCGTGAGATTATATTGCTATCTTTCACCCCCAAACACTACACCAGTGTCCTGTTGATGCACTGATGTATTTGACAGGTTGTCATTTCTACAGGAAATAGTCAGTAGTGTTGTCACAATACTAAAATGATCTAAATCGCAATACCATGGAGAGAACTTCAGCAATAGAAGTGGCACGCCTCAGCAGAACACTGAATTTGAAATTCTTCTTTAAAAAAAAAAAATATATATATATATATGAGTTTCTGACAACTGTATCATAATGTTAATCCATCATCAGGTAGTAGTTGTTTTGAGGGTTACGATACTATTTTTTTTTCCTACAGGTATAGTTTTATTGTGCAACGCTACACTGCACAGCTGTTTGTCTCTTGTTGAGGTACTTTTTTTTGGCATCATCTTCAAACTGCTTGTGGTAGTCTATAATCATGTGGAGGTCAGGTGAACTGCCTATCTTTGTAGTCAGCGTCAATTACACTGTAAATATGGAAGTGAAATCTCCACAGCATGATATCAGCAAAAGCACTCCAGAAGATTCCAACTAACTCCTCAGATTTTCTTAGGGTCAGCTAGGGTTAGCAGCAGGTGCTAAGACAGATAGTTTGCTTGAACAAAAACATTTATTAGGTCAATATTGAAATCTTGAAATGCAAAATTTGAAATGAAGTGACATATCATGTAGCAAATGTAGTGTAATGAAACATAATAATCTGTTTAGTCTCTGAAGCTGTGCAACAAGACCAATAGTAGATCATCTCCTATTACTATAATTATATAGTTCACAACATTACACATTTGATGTAAAATCAATAAAACTATACAAAGGTCTTTTCCTTACTCCATTTGAAAATGCGTACATTTGTCAAACAAGGAGTGAACTGCGATGTAATTGGAGGACTTTTTCAGCAACTTGCTAATGGTAGATAATGATGGATTTCTATCTCAGTAGATATGGAAAATCACCATTGTGTAACTATTTCATAAGTGCTATACTTCAAACCACTACTCCTCTCCTGTTCTCCTAGAAGTCCTGATATCAATGAAACGGCCAGGAATTGCCATTGGCACAGCATATTTTGTTTGTTTATTTAAAACAAACAACACCAACAACACACAGCTTGTTGAGCACAGTGTGATCTCTCTTGCTTCCACAAAAGCCCTTCCGCATCTGGCTTATATTTTATGCAAATGCTTATGCTATGGCCTACAAAAAGCCTTCCCTCCGCACCACTGCTTGTAGTCCAGTGACTTACTGTATGACACACATGCCACTACCACAGTAGTCTGCACTTGTGTGTGTGTGAGTGTGTGTGTGCGCTTGTGTGTATGCTTGCTCATTCTCCCTCTTTGCACTACAGCAGCATGACCTGCATCCCCAGCTACCAGCTTTGGCAGTCAACCGTTAGCTCCACGGGCTTTGCATGTGGGACAAGTGCCAGTCACAAACTCTACAGGTTTGTAGAAAACTAGTTGACTCTCTCTCTCTCTCTCTCTTTCTCTCTCTATCGGTTGGCATTATGTGGGTCTGTCTGATTTCCAGGGGCTGGTGGTTTTTGTGGATTTGGGCTGTGGCCCTCTTTTCAGCAGCAGAGTGCTCTCTCCCTGACCACAGGTGCTGCAACATGCTGCTGGTGGCGGGGGCTGCCCTGCCAGGCTTCCTCCCCACTGGCTTGGCTGTAAGGAAAGGTGCCCTCATGGCATGCAAGAGCACATCATTAAGGGACTTGCTGTTTGCGTGTGTGTGTGTGTGCGTGTGTGTGTGTGTGCGTGTGCGTGTGTGCGTGTGCGTGTGTGTGTGCGTGTGTATGTGTGCGTGTGTGTGTGTGTTTGTGTGTGTGTGTGTGTGTAAGAAAGGGTGTAAAACTGATTGTCAGCAAGGGTAGTGTTTAAATATGTGTGTTTTTGTCATCTCTGGCGACTAGAGTCCAGAAAGGGGCTTTGGGGTCCAAGAAAAGGGCTTTTAGCTGTGTTTATTGTTTTCTGTTGCTTACACTGATGGCCCAGATGGGTATTATCTCTTCTGGTTTGACCAAAAACAAAGATGAAGGGGAATAATCCTATCCGAAACAAGCAAGAATTTGCATTTATCTCACCCTTGAGCCGAATGGTGGGTAATCATTTCAAAACCTGTTTGGTTGCCAAAAAGTTTTTTTTTTCTGTGTGTGTGTGTGTGTGTGTGTGTGTGTCATCAGGCTAGCTGTCATCAGTTACAAATGCACGTATCCAATGTCAGTTGTTTTGACTTAGAAATTACTGGCTACTGGATCTGATGCTATCAAAGCATCTGATGTGTGATTTCTGCTTGGTTACGGCTTCCATTGTAGTCTATCTGCTTTCATATCAAATGTAACAAAGTATCATGAGATGCATTAGCAAGAAATCCAGACCGTAATCTTTAATTTACGTAGTCATCATGTCTTCACCGAAACCATGCGTGGGGAAAAGTAACTCTGTGCCCTGTGCCTTGTGTCTCAGTGATGGAGAACCTCTTTAAAGTCGCCGGCTAAATCGGGTCAGAGTGCACCCCGTCACACACAACGGTTTTTGCGTTCTCTGGCCATGCTGAATGTACACACACATTCTGAGAAGCCTATACCCTGTAGATGTGATTTAACACGCAGTAAGCCTCGTCCCTCTTCCCACCATCCCGTGGACTAGCCATAGTTTTCCATTGTGTTTTAATGATATTAAATGGCTTTTAAAACAATGCATTTCAATGGGCGTGGCTGAAACAGGTAGTGCATTCCGAAACTTTCACAGTTAACATTGCAATTCGGATTCGGCATGTCCAGGGCATGCAAAAAAAGTTGGTTTGGGGTGGGGTGCGCTTTGAACCTATTTGTACTGCGACCTAAATTATTGGATCTTTATTTTATTCTATTTACTATTTAGTGATGTTATTGTATTTGGCTAATGCGTTTACTTAAAGCAACTTCCCTTCGTCAATTGCTTTAGTTTCCCCTTGAATTCAAGGTCAACGGTGGAGACTGAGAATCAAACCCATAAGGCTTGTGTGTGTGCCTGTGTTCAGCACTCTAGTTTTACTGTTCTGTCTGTCAATCGTGGATGCCAAGCATGCTCATATTTGTTTTATGTTTGACCTGTCAAGTCGGCGGTGTCTGCAAATACCATTTTTACGAGACTGTGTTAACATGGTCGTTTTAGAGTGTCAGTGTCCAGTCCATCTTTGGCCACCTGTGGGTGCTGGTGGGTGGTCGCATCCCCATCATTCCTCAGTGACATCAGGGGAAAGTCTTGGATCGACACTTGTCTTCTCTGTGTGTGAGTGTGAGTGTGTGAGTGCCAGTATGCTGCTCTAGAACAAACAAAAATGAACATCTACCGTTGGAACTGCCGAAAAAAGTTGGAAGAGTCTATTGTGTTAATAAGAGAAATACTAAAATGTGTCTGGTTTCAACCCTGAAATTAGTAACCTATGGTTTTATACCAGCACTGTTTTTGTATTAATGTGGGAAACATAAGATGTTTTTTGCAAATATTTGGGTGCTTTTCAATCAAGTATTGGTCCTCCCAAATTAAGTAATCAAATGTGTGTCTGTGTGTGTGTGTGTGTGTGTGTGTGTGTGTATGTAGTACAGTCGATGTCTGTACGGATAGACACATCCTTTTCATTTCAAGGTAAACATGTGGGAGTGCTGTTGTCCCATCAGTAGCACACTCTACAGCCATGGGAGACGTCCAGAGGACTTGGGCTAGGGGAAAAGACAAGGCCTGACCTACAGTAACTCTCCTGGTGCACTGCAGCCTCCCTGTTCTTATGCAGGAGTCTAAAAACTCCGGAGGTCTGAACACTAGCGGCTGTTATGTGGGAGGAGTTAAGTGCTGATTGAGAAGTAGGTGCATAAATAAATAAATAGATAGATAAATAGATAAATAAATAAATAAATAGGTGGGGAGCGCGTAGCTAGAAGGGCTTATTGGTCACCGCTGGCGGTGCGAGCCGTGAGGCAGCGTTCTGTCGGCACATTCCGCACACATTGTTAACCCGGCGAGCTTCCTGTGGCCGGCCACCACTCTCCCCCTCATGCCCATTGTTCAACGCTTCCTTTGTTCCCTCTCAGCAACAATGGATTTCGCTTTTTGTTTTTTTTTCTTGCACACACACACACACACACATACACATATATATATTATGCATAAGTATATATGTGTGTGTGTGGGGGGGGGGGGGGGTCTGTGTATTTTTTACCCCGTTCTCCACACTTGTTTTCCTTCCTCTTACTCTCAGTGCGTGTGTGAGAGTGTATGCGTGTGTGTGTGTGTGTGTGTGCATATGTGTATGTGTGTGGTGGTGGTGGTGGTGGTGGTGTGGGGGATGGGGAGTTACCAAAACCTGATAGTGTTCACTAGAATTTATTCTCTTTTTTTTCCCCTTACTCTCTTTCTCTTCCTCTGAGCTCATCATCCGTCTGGTGTTGCTTGAAAGCATTCTGACTAGGAACTGCCACTGTCCCATACTGACAGGGCCCTTTTGTACTTCATGCAAAGCAGTGCCTGTGAATCTGTACCCTGTTGGCCGGTAGGAGGCTAGTTCGCACTGCCAAAAGAACAGGCCCTCTTTATTAGATAGAGATTAAGAGACCAGGTATATAGACCGCAGACTGAAGAGACAATTTGTGATGGTATGCCATGGGATGAACACCTGATTTCACAACTGTCCTCCTGGTTGTTGTATTCCTTTTTTGCATCTATACGATTGCAATAGCTTGTGCCACCCTTAGATCTGTTTGGCCTTAAAAGCTGCAGTTGCATCGGGCAATTTTTCAATTAAGTTCAATCAAGCAGTTAATTCTTTCTTTCTTTCTTTCTTTCTTTCTTTCTTTCTTTCTTCTTTTTCTCTCTCTCTCTAGGATGTGCGAGCCCAGCCCTCCCACGTTGCGTTCCTATGCCAGTGATGTGACCATGGTGGGCGTCAGTATCAAGCAGGAGGAGGAGGAGTCTGGTGGAGGAGGCGGGGCCACAGATGAAGGGAGGGAACCCCAGCGCTCATCCCCAGTTAACAATTGGTCCTCGCCGCCGCCCATCGACAGTCGGACGGATGAGAAAAGCACACCCCTTAGCCACCCTCCAACCTCAGTAGGTGTCTGCGTGTTTGATTGGTATGACAGATCCCAAAACACTGATGCATGCTGACCGGGATGCGTGTATTTTACCGCGTGTGTTTATAGTCCCCAGCAGTGACCTTGCGTGTGATATGATTATGCTCATCATCATGTCACACGCAAGGTCGGTAAAGTACACACATCATTACATTCTTGAAGTATGTTGTGTTTTTTTTTTCCCAAAGCAAAGTTCTGTCAAACTTCTTTTTCCTAACAAGTTCCAACATGCATTTACTTTGTCATCCCGTCAGCCAACTGCGTACTGTCTGTGACCTGTCTACTAGGCTGAGGATTGAGGCAATCAAGCATTCACTGAGACAAGCCAATCAAAGCAAATGAATGTCATAGATTAATATCTCATAGATTAATATGTCATAAATGAATATCTCATAGAGCCACGCTCAGACCTGCCTCTCTGTCTCTTTCATTCAGGAAGGCTCCCCTCTCCAAGAGCAGGATCAGGGGGTCACCCACAGCTTTGAGCGCCCAGAGGCCCAGTCCAACGGTGGAGAAGGTGAGTCTCACCGGTGCTCCACAGAGATCACACACGCACCTGTCTCACCTTGCGGCTCACGCGTCTTTACGAGCATGCGTTCTCCAAGCAAGCAGATTTGGCAGCCATACTAAAGAAAAATGGCAATGGTCATATATCACACCATGTTATCGGAAACCTATAAGAACTTGGCCCAGTTTACAATCACCTGGATGATTGAGTCCCAGCAGTACCGTTAAGAAATAACATGACATGGATTTTATAATGTATATTGGGGGTTTTTAAAACAAAAGATGCAACATCTATCAAGTAAGCATAATTTCTCGAATACCTTTCGAATATGCGCGTGTTTGTCGCAGTTGGTGAGTTGTGAATAAATTAAAAACACCATTTTGTCTCCGTTCAGTTGTTCATCTGAACTTCTTGTCGATGGCCTTTGTCTTGGCACGGCTAGGAAAAGCATTTTTTTTCTCACATATTCCTGCACAAATACAGTGCCCTCCATAATTATTGGCACCCCTGGTTGAGATGTGTTTTTTAGCTTCTAATAATTTTTATTTTTTTCTAAATAATATGGGACCTTAATGGAAAAAAGAGAAAAATCCAACCTTCAATACAAGTGCATTTATTCAGTGGGGAAAAA